>JARK01001536.1:203775-227196 GCA_000688135.1 Ancylostoma ceylanicum
TCCCCCCTTCCATCCATTTCCCTTTTCGCGACTTCTGGGCGGAATCAGCAAAAAATCTGTGAATTTGATGAGATCGACTTCTATCAGGGGCATACGAAAACACGGACAAGCGTTCAAACAAACACACGAAAGTACAAGCAAGCATACCAACTTCCACTCCGATGTGGATATTTGTATGTCCTAATAATACTGCCTTTTCAGATTGTTATGCTTTTTGGGAGATTCCTTACGACATTTTCCCTAGTGCGCCGAGAGAAACAAAATAAAACAAGTGGGAAAATAATGTTCCTGACAAGCGTAAGTGTTCTGCTTCAGAATACGTCGCAACACTTCCTGGTGCGATTGATAAAAACAACTCACTTAAGATTGATTTCAGCTTTTTATCCCATTCATGGCACTTCTTGCATTATATTCCGGTGAAAACTTTGATGTTCCACAAATTAATGTTCTGAATACCCCGCAAACTCTAACTTCGAGGATTAATATGATGTTTATTTCAATTATCATTCTGAACACTATAGGATTACCGGCTCTGATCACTATGCATATTTATAGTAAGCGAAAGTCCAAGTGAGTGTCGTTGCAAAGGATGATTATGTCATAAAGATAACTCCATGTTCTACGCTTTATTTTAGGCGAGCCGAGGGTCTAAGGAGTCGCTTCCAGTGTGCTCAGGAAATCAATTCTTCCCTGTTAATTATCAGTTTGACTGCACTGCAAATCATTATATTCTTTGCCTACTCTTCCTGCATGTTCTATTTGCGTATGACTTTCCGACCTTCGGAAGATTCGCTTGCAATTTTTAGATCAAAGATTATTGCTGGCTATGTAAGTTCATCATTAAAATACTTCCAGAACAATTATGAACCCACTCACATCCGCTAAGGTGCAAAGCAATTAAATATGACACGTTTGTTACTTCAGCTTCCATTAGCTCGTCCTTAAAACCGGAAAGATCTGCCAGTATAAGCAGTACGAGCATTTAATTAATTATTGTGTTTGTACATTTTAGCTTGTTCACGTGCACACTTTGTTGCTGCCTCTGATTACGATGGGTTTCTTATGGAGAATGAAACAAGAACGGAGGTCGACAATAAAATCAATGCTTAAAGTATGTTGAATTTATATTCCGTCCCAGTGTTTCACTAGAGAAAGCGCTTGTATGTTTTTCTCCTGTGAGCTTATGACAGCCTCTTTATTTTTCTCAAAAGTCGTATTTGTATCTGATCACTCACCGTTGTTTCTAGAAATACGCACCTTTCCCTTCCCATAGTTTTTTTGTTCTCATGTTAAATACTAATAGAATTTGTGAACACGTCAATAGTTAGTTCTGCATGATACTCACTGTATTTTCAGGTCAAATCTACTGGAGCTGAAGGATGGGCCAATTACGCTAGCCAACTGAATCAGCAGTGGAGCTGAGCTGAGAGCTCATGCCAGTTCCATTGAAGCGGTGCAAATAACCTTCGTGTTCTCTGTAAATTTATGGTAAAGTTATGAACTGAAATTTGTCGCGATCTACACTGCATTGAATGAGTGAAGATAACGCAGTTCATCATGATGTATAATAGTGTATTCGATAACATGTGTTAGCTCTTCTATAACTTCCAGTGGTTTTTTTGACCAGTGCAACTGCTGTTGACAAATGAATGCATTGGATAATTTTAAGTCGTAAGCATTGGATAATTTCAAGTCGTAAACGAACATAGAAGACGGTGGAAGGAAATTGTGGCAGTGCAGAAATGCAAAGTGGTACTCAAAGCAAATGCTGATTGCGAAGAGAAGATTTTCCATTCTTAACAGATAATGTTGCTGACGATGTTGTCCTTCAGAAGCTAAATTATGGAAGATGAGATTCGATAAACCTTAGCGTTCGCACGTAGCCGATCACATCACCACAGTGAAACCTGTTTCGAGCGACTGAGAACAGCCACTATTGCATCAGAGCGGACGTCTCAGTGTCTCGTACTATCCTCTTGGCTTGGCTTCCTTCATTTGTGTTGTGTTTATCAACTTCTATACATACAAGGAAAAGACCTAATGATCAGATCTTTCCGTGTCTACTCCGGCGTCCCACCTCTTTGCAGTCTTATTGAGGGTTTCTTCTTCTTTCCTTACTTCTCTCCGTATTTTCTGTACTGAAACATACTTTGTATACCTACATGGTGTGCCTTTAACGTGTTAGTATAGGGTAGTTGTTGCTCTGTGCTGAAAAGTGAAACAATTGAAGCGCTTATATTAAAGAACGATGGCGACCTCGGAAAATGAGCAGTTAGAAAATGATGGTATCCCCGTGAATATGTCCACTCATTGATTGGACCGCCTGAGAGACAAGCAGTACGGTCTGGTTTGCCCAACCAAAAAAGTTGAGCTGATGGATTTTTGATGGCTTGAAGTGTTGATTGGCTGCTTTTAGAACTAGTCGATAGCGAAGACCGGTGTGATCTTCTCGCTGCAGCTCCATGCAGTTTTCTCCACCATATATTTGTCTGGTATCCTTCTCTTCTTAAATCGTGCTCCTTTTTTTCCAAGGCGCATTACCACCTATGACCTTGAGCGAGTCGTCGGTTCAACATGCGATGTCTCCATATACACTCGTCGCTCTCACCATTCTGCCCTTCATCTGATCTAAAAACCAAACTTGGAACAGGTCCCAAGTTCCACTGTTATTAAATCTTGGCATTTTGAGTAATGTAGGAATAGTAGTGGTTCAGCGATATATCAAGATTGTTACACGCGTTTATCATATACATGGCACTATTCTAAAAGTCCTAGTGCACCTTTATCACGCATAGAGTTCCTGAGACCTATTTCTCCGACTAAGGAGAAAATCCGACTCCATCTGCGTGATGGGCATCACTAGTTGCACCGTATAGACGCACGAACGTGAAACGGACGCCCCTAGTATAAGTTGCCCTTGTCGGTTTAATTGAGGTCAATCACATTGAGCAAATCCATTGCGATGCTTTACAAACTCAATTTCCATTCAGAATTCTCTGAATGAGAATATCAGATTTAGGTCTTCAAAACAATTGGTGTTATCACGCTTGAATAATTAATCCAGATTTTTTGCAGTGAATTGCAAAACATCTGGATTAATTATTCAAGCAATGGAAAAAACGTGATAACACCACCTGTCTACTATAGGGGGAGCACTGATAACAGATTAGAGGCACTGACAGGAAGAGGAATAGAAAAATAGTTAAGCCAATGATCATGGTACAATTAGGCGAAGAAGGCGAAATCCGTAGCTGTCAATTACTCGTGTGAACACCAATAGCAGTTCTCATTTTATCATTTTCCACCGGCACCATACCTTGTACTTGTTGAAGCTAGAGTCAAAGATGAGTTCGTTCGTTCATCTGGCTACGTCTTGTGCCAACCACTCCAATCCTACTGACATCAATCCATTCGTTCTCGTGTTCAAAAATTAGTATGTACTATGAGCTTAAGATTTATGTGTGCGGCCTAAGATTAGTAAAATATTGGGGAGATATTAGGGCTGTCACGGAAGTTTCCTGCCACTTTTCTTCTTTTCAAATTTTTCGAGATTGCTCTGGAACATTTTGTCCAACACGTACATATGTATGTAAGGCTAAGTCAATGTTCTAAGCATAACCAATTTATTCCATCATTCTGCTGTGGTTACGGCCGAAAAGGTCGAAAAAGTCGTCGCCTCCAAGCATGTTCGTCTGCTCTTTCTTTGCGAACTTCGAAAACAGCAACGCAAGCGATGAGGCGAAAAGATTCGTCTTACCACTTGTCTCTACATTTCCTCTTACTACACCGTGAAAGCTCTTTTTCACAAACTTGAGGATGGCCATTTCGGCTTGAGACGAACTAGGATCACGTCGAAGGGTTGAAATGGATCACTATCCAGGGCTTATTTAACAGAGCCCACGGTGTAATTCTCGTAAGCTGACATAGGAACTCCGGCGACATTACGATCCGGAAGTTGTTTATTTGTTTAGCCTTGGAGAGGAACGTATGAATACTTCATCATCCGAGTGGCCACTGGCTTCGAGTGCGGAGCTCCTCGATGGGCTTTCGTTTGGCTCGCCAACTTGGTTGCCTGTGCCAAAAAGTGAGTTCTTCATGTAGATCACAGGAGGAAATGTGGGTGGCTCGAAAGTCGGTAATCTTGGATTCCATCGCTAAAATAAGATCCACCTCCTAAGAAGGCAATGCTCAGTGTTTGTTCGAATGGCAGAGGAACACTAAGAGTGGATGCCAATAGATTTTAGTATTTACTCTGTCGAAGTTTCTTTTGACAATTATGTCCTATACCTTGCTTTAGAGCAGTATCCACACCTCCTCACAACTGCTCCCAACTTGGCAGTGGAGATCTCCAGCTTAAAGGCAGTGTCTTACCTCATGGTCGATTTCAGCTTATCAACAGAATCTGGACCGACTCGACGCGCCAAGTTCAGCGATGTATACGATTTTTGAAAGAACTGTCAGAAAACCCTTTTTTGAGGGACCAGTCCAATCTGGTGCGGACGAGTTCCTCGGCAAGGGAAATACATGTCTTGCCATGCATTTCAATTGATCTCACTGATCGCACAGGTGTTCTCATCGCCAAAACTGCGCCGCTGTCCCGCCATGCTGGTGCAAAGGCGGGAGGCTCTCCCTACACCGGCCAAGAATTTGTGCACTGCTTTCAACTCCTTGGACACCGACCATGTTAGGAACTGTAAGCAGGAGTAGGGAACTGTTCTCTCCCAGGTCCCAATATGCTCTGCATACAAAGAGTTCAGCAGGAAGTGCTCGCAGCCAACTTGGGAGAAGTTGAGAGGAGTAATGCATACAGCTCTCATTATTGAAAATCTATTGGCCAAAAAAATTAATTTAAAGAGGAAGTCTGGAAATGGCGGGAAACTTCTGCGACAACGTAGTATATTCTACAGAATGATATAAGTTCGAGGCAATAATTTCTTCTGAGTTACTAAATAAATTCGCACAAACTCTCTGGCCCATCTGACCTTGATTTAAGCGAAAAAGTAAATGCTGGTGCAAATACGCCTTGTATTCAACGGCAAAGTACTCATTATTTCTGTCTTCCATCTATTTTCGTGCAAGAACCTATTAGTCTATTTAGTTTGACGTTTGATGTCCTTTAGGAATAGAGCAAAATTAGCTGCAATTTCTCGCAATAATTAGACGTGCCAGACCTGATGCATGGGCCGTACAAATCTAGGGTTCCAATCCCATTTCTATGTATGTCAAAATAAATCTCCTTTAATACCAAAAAAATAGTGGAATAGTCAAGGCTAATGGGTCTAAGGAAAATTTTAATATCAGGTTAGTAATATAGGGATGCAAAGTTAGTGAAGCAAAAATAAGCTTTTCACAAAGCTTTTCATGATTATTCCTAAGCCTAAGCCAGATCGATTCTATATTGACTAAGCGCAACTATTTGGTGGTTATTCCGGAAACTTTTCACACCGCCCTCGGGGCATGGCATCTAGCACTGCTCGATATGTTGAACTGTCCTACACGTTCAGGCTTGTTACTGTTTTAGGTACCTATTGCATTGATTTGTCGGCTATCGAGACAAAGTGTTGGCAATGTGTCAAGTTACAGGTCAGAAAGTGCAAAACAGGGCAATATACCGACCGATGTTATGTGCTTGGGCTATTATTTGGGTGTTAATCTTCTCGACACGCTGATTCCGGCGGTACACATAAAATGTCATAAAACGGAATATGAGCCCGTTTTCGGGACGAAGTCACTAAAGGGTCTGTGGCAATTTCGTAGACCGAACTGACGTGTGAAGCCGTTGATCTCATCGATCGGACACGTAAGGACTTGTTAGTCAACACTGCAGCCGCGTCGGGCAGCCAGCACACTCACGGACCGCTACGCTCAAGTGGTCCGTGGACTACATTTCGGACCCTCCCAAAAAAGTGTTATCATCACCTTCGTAACCTCTTGCATACACTTTTGGAATCAGCTGGCGAGAAGAACAAGGATCTATTGACAACTTTAAACACGCGAAACGAGGTGGGAAAATGCCGTTATGTGCATGATTCAGGTTACGAAGAATTCATTGGTCGACAACTTCCCAAGGAAAGCACACACGTGGTTGGCATTTGTTTTTTGTATAGGATTTTCCGCTTATTCATAATCTGGTCGTGACCGTACGTTTGGCACGGAAGCATCTCTGCTCACCTACTAATGGGAACAAAAAAGCGTCTTGATAGAGCCCTTGTTTACTCCATAATGAAGTTTTTCCTCCCTAACGCTCTCTTCTTTTGAAGCTTTTTTACACTTGTGGAATTGCTCGCATTTTCGCACTTACGCCCTGTTCTTTAACTGTTTACATTGCGCTTTATTAAAAAAAAGGTATGTCAGTTATTGAAAAAATGTAAAGAACTCGCATTGCCCTTCTCCGCTGGCTCTATATATGTGTCGGAGAAGCAGATTGGTAGTTTCTCTTCAATCATGCGAGGAATATTTCCAAACTTTGCTCATTATCTTCAGTACATGTCACAACATCCTCCTGCGACTCAACACAAGACATATGTCAAAAACATTTTGAAGAGGTAAGTGTTGATTAACTCACCTCCCCATCAATTCTCCTACACCTGTGTCTACGCCTTTCTTGTAATTCCCCTGGGATTTTTCCTGTTCATATCACAGTTTCGTGTCCCCCATTCCCCATAATTCCGTCCTCTGATCCCTCTCGAGAGTTCTTTCTTTTTATGAGAATAAAATAGTTGGAACATACTCAGCGATGTAGGCATACTTTTATTCCTCTTCCTCACACAGTTCTTCCTCTGTTATCATTACATTCATCTTGAAATCTACACTACCTTCAGAACAATAGATCAAACTGTACCACTTTTCTAATTTTGACCACACGAATGTTTTGCTCTCTCTCTCTCTCTCTCTCTCTCTCTCTCTCTCTTCTCCAAACATCCAAGTGTTTAGCTTATTCAAAGCAAATATTTGAATTCGAATACAACTAATGCAATACTACTCGGCTCAATATACATATTAATGATTAAATATAACATATGAGTGCAGTCAACTAAAATAAAAATAGACACACACTGAATGAGAGTGAGAGAGCGTCAAAACTACTTCTGACTGCCAGGAGAGAACTGTTCCACAGTTCCTGAGGAAAGGTTCTTCAAAGCTATCATATTTGAATCGCGCAGAATTCCTCTGTCCTTCCAAATTTCTGCTGAATTATTTCTTATCGAAACCGCCGTCAAATGAGGCAATTTCGGGGAAAAAGAGAAGTGCGCGAAGGCTTGTCAGAACCCTAAACCGATAATTTTTCCATCACTCGGGAGTATATGGATAGAGAGTTCAATTAACCTATACATTAGGAGAAGATAAAAGCGACTTAAGTTGAGATCGTGAAGTGTTTGATTAGTAAAGATAATATGGAGAACACAACCAACACTCCTAGGATTTTTGCACTACCGGTTTGGTGCTTGAACTAGACCGGAAGTGCAGCTTCCTAGGCGCCCCCGAGTCACAGACCTTTCATCAGTAGTTCGCAAGGAAGCTGCAAAAGATCTCAGTATCAATTCAACAGATATGTTCTTATGTACTCCAAATAAGATTGAAATAATGAGAATCGTTTTGGATGGATTGTTTCTTCATGAGATACCAAGAAAAGTTCTTGTCTGGGAACAGGGGACGCACCCTACACGTAGCACGTAAGTTAGTATGGCTGTTAGATGATTTGCTATTGAAACAGGAGCTAGAAAATGTTTTCAAACTGTATGGAGAAGGAAGCTACAAAAGGTCTTAGTACCAATTCAACAGATATGTTCTTATGTACTCTATATAAATTCTAAAAGATTGCCTTTGTACCACACATGAGCTCTACCTTTGCTTTAGTATACTTTCTCCACAAAGTTTTCATACCTGACACGGTGTTTTTTTTCCTGCAGGATGTTCCTGGAAATGGGAGCAAACGAGGAGGAAATTGTTGAGTATTCTCGAGGAGTTCGATTAAAGATCGACAAAAAATTCTCAGGTTTCCACATCTCTCATAGCTTTAACGTGCAGAAAAAAAAAACGACAGAATCTTATGGTTACCAGTCGAACGTCATAGATTGCTAGAGAATTTTTCTCCTCATAAAGCGTATCTCTTGTGGAACATGGAACAGCCACTTCCAGGGACCATGCTCACGGTACGCTTGAGTTTTCCGCTTTGCAAAATTCATCTCAAAATCCCCGCTTCTTTTGATCTCATACGAGCATTTCATTCACGACCAGGTTTCCATTACTGTTATCAAGATGGGCATCAAGTCTCTTCTAATCTTTGGATTCTTAACCGGCTGCACACCCGTCCGTATTTCTTTTGGCGATTAGAAGTAGGGAAATCTATGAACTTTTGAGGAATGCTTTTCATCGATCGTTCATTGAGTTCTCAAAGGAAAGTAAACCAGGCCACCCTTTGATACAAAATCGTGACAGCTTTTTCGAAGGCTAATCCTTGCCTGCAGTCTATCAACAAAGCCCTTGCTTTATTTCGAGAAAAACACCGCTATTATCTGTCAAGGACTCTTATTTCCTCTTTTTTGAGCTTCATTGAGGAGTGACAATACAGGTGCGCCTGCAGGGCTATGACTGCCGTTTTTTGGCACTGGTCAGTTGGAAAATAGGCTTTCCGGCTCTTTCGGGGTGTACTTGTCTTCTGAAGGGCACGATCTTTTGAGACAACCAATTCTCCTCACCTTTGGAGGACATTAAGAAACATGGGCAAACCAGTCTCCATAATTGCTCAGGTGAAGGTGCTGCACCCACTGAAATACTTTGGCGTCATTTTCTCGTCAAAAATTCTTTCAAAAAAATTTGACAAAGAGAATACATAGAAAGCACCTTCACCCCAACTTTGGACCAACTTTTCACGTTCACGGTCTATGAATAGTAATGATCCACGCATATAAAATAATCCTCTTGAATAAATGGATAAATTTGCATTGAAGCTATCCACTACATGCAGGGGGGGGGGGTGCGCCAAACCTTCTCGGAAGGACATAATTTGTCGCTAGAACGTCGACGCTAAGGGTGATATGAAAAAATCATAATTGTCTCCACCATCAGTTCTGGGACACGGTGCCAAGAAAATACAGAGAAGTCTCTTGAATATACGTATATGCCATCATCTCAAGCCTATAATGCGTTCCACAAGGGACGATAGTTGAGAAGAAGCTAGAGAGAAAAAGAACGCGGGAAAGTGCGTGGCGGTTGGAGAGGGTGACAAGAAAAACAGAGAATGGGCGCCAATACTCAACTATCGTCTCATAGGGAACAGACTATAGACTGTGGCAAAGAATAAAGACCTCCCAACAGGGTGAACCGGATTTGAAAGACGGAGAGACTACTTGATAAAAAATAATGCGAACCCATTTTGTTTTCCGTCCTATACCGTGCAGAACAGCGACGAATTTAGAGACTTTTCTGGAATCGGTGACTCATTCGGTGATAACAATCCAAGGAAAATACTTAATCCGGCAACACATGCAGCTGCATTGATATTCATGTGCATCTCAAAAAGCACCTATTGCGAAACCTCTTGCTTCTCCTATTTTCTTTCGATGCCTGATAGATATATGTCTGTCAGGCTCAAATCAGTTATTAGGAATAAAGGGATCTGCCAGAATTCGAAGTGAACATTATCGAACATTCAGAGTGCAGAGGAGGAAGAAGCATATCATCAAAAAAGCTGTATTAGACAGAAAAGCATAGTAGCCAAGGGGGTATTCCCACCTTTTCCTATTTTTCTTTTTCCTATCTGCAACATTTTCATTTTGGACATCTTTAACTTATGGGAACGAACAAGCTTTCATGACTTTTTGATCAATCTCTAGCCAAAGATGACATTTCCACAGTTAAAAGCGTTTAACGGTAAAATAATCTGGTAATTAATATTCCAGGAGGACGATTCAAAAAGGAAAAGGTAGGAAAATGCAACTGCTGCACGCTTCTCTGAGATTACCCTAGTTAAACCTGCTCATCATCGACATCGTAGTCAGCGCCCTGGGTAGTCTCAGCGGTGCATCCTGAGGCCGCATCCATAATTGAGGTTATCCATGGTAAGCGTGTTAAGATGCTCGAGATGTCCTCCTATATAAAGATTTGAAAAAAAAAACGATACCATTGGTGACAACATTTTTACCCTGGGTAATGTCAATGGTCCATCTTGGACTCGGATTTATGCTGAATTAAGGAAAAGCTACTGTGTTCACCAAGAATTTACTTGGAAACTGAGTGACATTGCCGGTCGTTGTGAAAATTCTGGAATTATACGATGCTTAGCCAAAATTTTCCAGGAAACTTGCAGAATTTCGAGTTTTTCGTTTCTTTATTCACTCAATCATAGAATGCCATCCAAGAACACAGATGTAAAACTACGAAAGCTTAGCATGGAACCTAACGAATAAGGAGTTGTGTTAATAACTAACAACTAAGGAAGGAATAAGAACGCGGTCGTACAAGGCATAGATCCTTGGAAATCCAATAACTCTACCTAATCCCACTTTGATCCACGTGACCAACCCAATGACCTCATCAAATCTTTCTTTGACCTGGCGCTGACACATTTGGAATTTTTTCTCCTAAACGTCTCGAGAGCTGTTTCTCGAACATTCCATGGATTTTCACTTTTTATGTCGTCGTTTTGCTTCGGGGGCTCTATTTTATTCCTTCGCATCCTCTTGATTGCCGATTTTGCCGCCTATTCCACACTGCTGCGACATCACCCGCATAACTGCAGCTGGAGGCTGATGTGGGGTCAAAAACCATAGTAATGAAGGAATCCGGTGAGTGGTTGGTTCTTGCGGTAATAGGAGTATAATTTGGATCTTAGAAATTTTGCGCTAGTACGAATTTTCCCACACCTTTGCTTCTATCCTATAGAAATTCTTCTCTTCGTTTTGTTCAATGTAATGTATTGTTCGCTTATTTAATTCAACAGCTTTCCTTGATGTTGCTCAACCCAGCACCCTAATATGTTTCAATCCTTGAAAAGGAATGTTTTTCCATATTACAAGTCATTCTCAAAGAATTTGCCGAACAGTACTCAGCACCGAAGAAACCTGTTCCCCTTTAGGATTCCAATTGCACTGCCACAATGACGTTCACTTACTTATTTGTCCCTGGAAGTTCACCCTTTTCACAGTTTTTCTAAGCTGCCACTCCGGCCAATGAGTTGTTTGGCGAACCCGAATCGGCCGCGATCCGACGCGACCTTGCTGTCAGCAACCGTCGACTGTCCTTTGCATTCATCGCTCTGTTGTCAGCCGTTTCGCCAATGTGGTGCTAATTATGACGAGTAACTTTATCTACAAACTGATTTCAAAAATTTGAAAAAAAATTACCATTTGTTTGGAATTCAGTAAGCAACATAGGTGCAGCAAGCAACATAGGTGTAGTCAAGTATGTATTTTTTTCTTGTTATGCAACATTAGTAGAGTTGCTTATAAGTAGTATTTATTTATACAGTACAGTCTATTCGCTAGTTCTCTCTCATTCCTCCTGTGAAGGTAAATCAGCACACATGGGTCACCGAATAAATTCATTTACAGATAAATATTCTACAGCATAGGGCATTCCTTAGATGAATATATTTCGCTATGACTTCCAATGTGCTTTGCCATCCTAATGGTACTAAGCGTTCCATTGGGGCATCCGTCCTTCTGGAGCTTTTAATCCAGTGATGATCAGAATTATCTGACCTTCTTTATTCTCTTATGAAACTAGCAATTACATTGAGTATTTCTTTGTGAAAGGGAATCTCATTACAAAAAAGGCGAACTGAATGTATCAAATGAAAGCCGGATGGGGCCCATCTGCTCCGGCTAGCTCATATCTTCCTGAACCGAACATTTCACTGACGAGTACAGGAGGAGCTGTGATGACCGAGCGCTGGCTAGATGGTGACCAAGCAAGAGATCGCCTGTTATTAGGCTGTCCCATAAATAATGGCCGCTTTGAAGTTGAGCTTCCCGAGGTGCATATCTGTGAAAATACGGAAACGAAAGAATGACAGTGTGTCCTAGGAGGTGAATGGTGTGAGCCTTAAGCTTTCTGATTGTTCAGGAATTGTCCACCGAACTCCTAAATTGGTGAGGATATGAAGTTTCAAATTTTCACGACTTCATAGATTGCGGCCATTATTTTTGGGACAACTTAATATTGTCCCTGTTTCGTTTCATAGGTTATAAATGCGACCTAAACCGAAGCTCCTCTACAGTGCGTTTCATAACTATAAGATCACCCTCGAAGTTTGGGTTTTCCAGGGAAGCAGTAATCTGGGGAAGTTCCTGCTATATCTGGTAGATTCCCCACCTGGAAAAACCATGGTAGCCAAAATTTCGTTTTCATACCTTTTACCTTGGCGCTTCTATGAAAGTTTTTTGTTTTTAATACCGTTTCATAATTATAAGATCACTTCAAGAAATTAAGCAATTTGCCCAAAATAAAGACAGATTCTGTACACCAACGTGGCCGAGAGGGTGAGCACTCAGCAAAGATGCAGGTTTAGCAACGCTTCTTGGTCGTCTGTCTTCTTCTGACGAAGAAGGCCAGATTGAAGCTCTCTAAAATGATACCTCAGTATCCCATCCATTGCTACGCATATCTAAGGTTTGTTTTGTGTGTGGACAAGGGTGTATGTCACTCTCCAGTGCCTGCGAATCTGTTGCGAGCTTTGGGCGCCTTTGCACGGCCTCTGCTCGTGAGGAACGTCGCATTCTCAGGCCTGCTTCGTACAGTACCTCGTCTAAAAATGGATTCTGTCACATTTGGAGATCCAAAACGCCAAGTCAGCTGTCTGGAGAAGCATGGAGAGCCGTAGAAACATTGCCAGAGAAGCAGTGAATAGTTTCTCGAAGCATATCGACCCGCTTGTGGTGTCGCGATTGAATTTCACAGTGAGGAACCTAGCGAAATTTTGATCAAAATTGACGATGTTGCATTTTGACGGACTGTGTTATCAAATGCTTATTCAGACGGTGTTTTCGGTTGAATGCAAATCCAATTTGGATAATTATGCAAGGTTTAGGTGCCCCTGGCAAGATTTAAGCAAGGATCTTGTCAAATTCATCTCAAGCAATTTTGGCGGTGAGGTGTCATGCTCGCTAGAGGCATTCTGCCATACCTGCGGGCAGGAACAGACTTTCATGACATGCGGAATGGACTTGACAAAACTCCAGACGACGCAAGAAGCATGCCTGCGGCCATTCCTGAATGAAAGGCATCGACAAAGCAACACTCTGTAGCAGGACGTCGGTGCGACCCACATGACCCACTGAAAGTTTGAGCAGTTTACGTTGCGTAAGAGCAAAGTCCTGTCTTGTCCACCATATATTTCTGAGGTAAACCTAATTTGCAACTTCTGAAACACTTCCCCAGGTGGATTGACGCGAACAATCTTTGTTCAGAGCAGTCGATTTCTTGAAGCGAGCACTCCTGCAAGCTTGAAATGTTACTGATCCAATAACATAGCCAAATTTTACCTCCAGTATGCCTCGATGACATTTCGAGATCGCTAACAAACGTGGAGAAACTGTGTATTATTACTTCCCTATGATTTCAATTTTTCATCTGAAGATTGCTCAATTTCATGGAGTGATCTTATAATTATGAAACGGTATGAAAAGCAAGAAATATTTGTAAAAACATTAGGGTAAGAGGTATTAAAACGAAATTTTGGCTACAATGTTTTTCTAAGGTGGGGAATCTATCAAAAATAGCAGGAAATTCCCCTGATTGCTGCTTCTCCTGAAAATTCAAAACTAGGGGGTGATCTTATAATTATGAAACGCACTGTATAGTGAGGAAGGTCACAACGATGAAATCAGGGCCTAAATTGACTGAAATCTGCTGGTGTCCTCTTTGTTTTTTTTTTCACTGTTAGGCTGAATTCCCGTTTCTCTATCAAATATGGCCTTCGAGATCCAGCCCGCTTACAAATGGTGCGAACTTGGTCACCCAAACCGTTCCAAATAGATCTCATGCGTGGATATTGGCCACTACATACCTATCTTAACCGCTCTAGGACTACGAAAACATCAGTAGGTTTAGGCTAGTTTTTATACAGAAAGTTATATCAGCACAGTTTTTGTGTGCGTCCTCTGGCAGACTAAATATATGAGATTAAATATATCCAAAGTGACTGAACAATCCAGAATCCAGTCTGTGGATGAGGTTGGGTAGCGAAATTAAAAACTACATACATAAGTCAGGTAATGAATAACGACAGGAAAATAGAGAAAGTAGCGTAGCACTAACTGTAAGTAATGAAACAAACTATTCTAGCGCTGGCGATCGTTCTACGCTCTGCATTCACATAGTTCACGTCTGTTTCGGCATCGATTCGTTCTTCTTTATTCTGGCGACGACGATGTTGATATATTTCGTCAGTGTCTAATTGTGTTGCACAACGTGACAGTATCGATTCACGAAGGAAATTTCCCTTTTTTCATTCCTTGCTTTTCTTCCTACCCTGCCCTCAAAGTGCTCCCATTTCTCCATTCGTTGTCTTTTTTTTTTGGCAGTTAATCCTACAGAGAGACAGCGCCACAGCAACTGAACATTTAAAAGTGATTTGCCTTAGTGACGCTGTCTGCTGTTTGCACCTCTGTCTCAGATGTCGTTTGATGAGTTTGCTCTCGTAGTAACAATGGCTACTATTCAGGATGTTGTTGCCGACGTTATTAGTGGTAGGCATTGCCATTGTGCACAGCAGTAGTATCACAAGGATCACACAGCATAAAATCCCAATCGAAAAGCATTTCACAGAAGGTGAGCGATTTTTAGATGCAAAAATAAAAATACCCAACTACCTTCTTGGACATACATAGATTTTTGCTTTATTCCTTTATTGATTCTCTATATCGCAAAGGTACGGTTGATATCGTACTAAACCTGCGAAGAGTCCAGCGGTTTGCTAACACCTGTGTACATCCATGTCGTCAACTTTGATATTATATGCTCTAGCTTTCTTCTACTCTTTGTCGTCGAGCTATCTTTGTCGCTGTGGGAGGACGGAGTTCCAGTGTTAGAGAAATCATTCTTGTATCCAGCCTCTGCTGCAAATCTCACCATCTCGCGTCTGCCTCAAAACCTCACAACATCAAGCTTTACCTTTTTCACAGAAGCGTTGAAATCAACCTTTCGTTGTGCTGCTAATTCTGACATTCGCTGGATTGGAACGGCATGTCACCTGCGCTCCAATCTCGAAAATGGGCGGTCTTTGGGTGCCGTTTCACCTCCCGTGTTACCGTTGCTGCGCTGCCATGACTGCTATTTACTTGCTATTTAAGTGCTATTCTAGTGCTGATCGAGAGCAACAAAGACAACCGAACAGCAAGTGAATGACAGTTCAACGGCAAGTAAAACGTCACCCTGAGACCACCCATTTTTGAGACTGGAGCGCAGATGACATTCCGCTCCAATCAAACGAATGTCTGAGAAAGTTGAACGAACAATGAACGTGCGCTAGGATGTATGTGATCCGCTGGAGCAGATAGATTTTGGCTCGATACTGGAAAAAAGACCCTCGTCAATTTGAGTTAATGCTCACAGAGAATTTCTCACCTAACTTTCGCATTCAAAATGAAGTTATTTTGTAGGGTGATCAATACACATTGCACACGCGTGCGTTTGTCGCGTTTTAGACGTCTGCATCCATTTGCGAATGATTTCCCATGAATACTCATCAACGCGGCATGCGTACCCAGAATGAAAAAGACGCATGGCCTCTGCGAGGTTACAAACGTGTGCGTCTCATCGGTGTCAGGAGTGTCACTGGTCCTATTCTCCATCATGTACATGCGCGTCAAAAGCATCTACCTATTACATATATGTAGTATGTATAACTTGCCTCTATACAACAGTTGCGTGCGTCAATCATGCGTCAGACCCATGCATTCATTTCCGGAGAATTTCACATGATCACCGATCAACGTGGCATGTACACCATGAAAGAACACACCGTCGCCGCTGGGGACGACCAGGGTTTAGTAAACGCGTGTGCCCTAGCTACGATTGGGTCTTTCACGCCGACCCTTCCTGCGACTTCCCTACTATTTCAGGGTATGGTGAGATGGTGCCGTCCCGGAGCCTCATTACGTATAGGTTTCTTCGTTTTGTGGATATTCTGGACTCCTGTTTTCAATCTTTATTGGCAAGCTTTCGGTGTTTAATACCTTCGTCAGGCCAGGCCTGGCTATCTAGATGACAAACAGAGCAGCAAGCTAGTCAGTAGAAGAGTTCAAGAGTTCTTCTACTGACTCGCTTGCTACACTGTTTGTCATCTGGATAGCCAGGCCAGGCCTGACGTAGGTGTTTAACACCGAAAGCTCGCCAATAAAGATTGAAAACAGGAGTCTACAGTATCCACGAAACGAAGAAACTTATTTCAGGGTAATTAATTTAGATGCATGTAACAGGTTACAGCTCTGATGCAGGTCAATCAAAGGTAGGGTGCAGGGCTTGGCGGCCTCCGAGCTAGGATTATTAATGCACAACCATACAAACCCA
This sequence comes from Ancylostoma ceylanicum, assembly GCA_000688135.1. NCBI lineage: Eukaryota > Metazoa > Nematoda > Chromadorea > Rhabditida > Ancylostomatidae > Ancylostoma > Ancylostoma ceylanicum. The sequence goes on from JARK01001536.1 coordinate 220,288, forward strand.
GACTAACAAACCATCATATGCGTCCTTTGCCTCCTTAATAGTCACGCTGGCGATCGCTGGTTTGCTTGGTTGTCGTTTTATGAATCCCATCTCCGACTTCTCACTAAGGCCGCGTTCTGTTTTCGTTCAGAGTTCACATGCCATGTTGATTAGTCTTCATGGAAAGTCCTCCCTCAATGAATGCCTGCGTCTGAGTCACGACTGACGCGCGCATCTAGTAAAAACTGCCCTTTTGGAGCTGCTCTTTTCAGCGAACCAACTCTTCCAGCACGCCTATTTCAACGACATATATGAAAAGTTTCATAATACCCTAAAAATCCCAACCTCCTAATCTCATTTTTTCGCGCCTGCTCCAGTTTGGTGCACAGAGTTGACAAGCTGTACATTGCTGTAGACGTTATCAGTTGGGCTGAATAAGAAGCTTTCACCATCGCTGCAACTGTGGAGGCGGCTCCTTGAAGTTACTTTGTGACTTTTGATGTACTCCATTGGAATTGGAGAAGAGGTGCAGCATCTGTTGGAAACTCCAGCACAAAAAACGGGGTGAGACCCTGTCACTGAGCGGAGAAGAATTCACTTTAAGTATTTCTCGAGTCAGACAAGAACGCCTTGACGTTAGTTTCACCCTGCGTGTGTAAAGTAAAGGAAAAGGCAAGAAGGAGTCTAACCCTGGACACCAATCAAGCGTAGACTTGAAATAAGATTTATTAAAAGAAATCCGCAATAAGAGAATACAATGAACAGAATCAAAATCATTTCTGATCATTTCTTAGGTTAATTAAATTGATCCTATCTCTTCTGGGTCAGTAGTCCAGTAGTGATAGCGCTGTATGTTCCAACAAATTAATGGGTAAAGGAAGAAGTGGTCGGCATTATTCATCCCAGTACGTGGGATGCGTCACACGACCACTTCATCTGAGAAGAAAATTGCGACTAAAAGAACACTCAGTGCTTTGTTCGGTCTACTAAACGTATCCAAAATGACTGCTATCTGTATTCCCTTCTCCTGCAACGTTGTTGAATACATTGAGGATAATTCGGTCAGCGATGGTCTAGAATATGGTCCGACTGGTATTTTCACCAGTACAGCTCAACCTCCAAGTAAGAGAAGTTAAAAACCTTCATTTGGCAATGTACATACGAATAAGGTGGTGGTTTGGAACTTACGCAGGTCTCTCACAACCGGGCCTGCAAAGCTGGGCGGCAGAGGACACCCGTGAAGAGAATGAAAAGTGAGCAGAGAGCAGAGCGCTAACAAAGGGGAGCCTTGTCAGATTGTACGTGCCGCTTTAAACGGCGCCTTTCTCGCCAAAGCACTAGATACTACTTAGTCTACATGATTCATCAGATGTCATTTCCGTAAGAACAGCTCTATGGCGAACATAGCCAATGATCCATCAATATCCCCCAACATTCATTTGATTAGTGTTAGTAAACAGCTCATACACAAGACGAAATAAAACTGGTACTCCATAGAATAAAATCGTTGCGTGGTGTCTTTCTTGAGTTGATTTATCTTCTGTCGAAGGGGAATTATTCTACAAGTTCAATATTCAGACGAGGAAAAATGGCGATCACAAGCCGTAGAAAAATTATGGAAAGAACGAAAAAACATGGGATATACACCATTAATTAAGTTCCAGGTAAATGAGTGTTTCGTCCAAGTTAATAAGTTATCTAAAGTCAAAAATGTGAATTTTTCAGCCAAAAGGGTTCCCTAACGTCGACATATTCTTCAAGAATGAAACCGCCACTAAAACCCAGACGCTCAAGCATCGATTCTCGTGGGCGTTGCTCCTCTGGGCGATCATAGAAGGAAAAGTAAGCCTTTTTGTTTATTCGGCTGAACCTGTGCAGTAGTGTACATTAGCATACAGTATCTATCGTTTTCAGGTAAACAGTAAATCAACCGTATATGACTCTACCTCAGGAAATACTGGAGCCAGTGAGGCTTATATGTGCACATTGGTTGGATTGCCGTTCATAGCCGTGGTAACTCCTCTTGCTGCTTTTTTTTTCGGTTCCTTCTTTTTCATGGGACAAGTGTAAAGTGCCCAAATAATTGAAATTTGCAGGTTGCTAAAGAACTCGAACAAGAAAAGATAAATCAAATTACTGGTAATGGAGGAAAAATCATGAAGGTAGGGGGAAATGCGGCATTTTCAGGACCTAGTGGACTCTTTATGTTTCCGTTTTGAGGTTGACGTGTCGCTGCGGAATTTCCACGCGAAAGATCAAGCCGAGAAAAACAATGGATTCTTCATTAACCAGTTTGGAAACGCAGAATATGCCGAAGAATTCCACGAAAGTACGTCAACTGACTTTTTGTGACATGCAGATGTTTTCGAGCCGGTTCCATTAGTACGTATTTTCTGACCAGAAGATTCCTTAAAAGCTTCACGCCCATCCTTGATAATAAACGCTGAAAGGGAAAAATATGTTATCTCCTGTGGCCCTAATAGAGACAAAAAGCTAATGCGTCATTCCTGCTCGGGAATGGGTCTCCGATTTTCCAGAGATTCTTTGTAAAATGGATCAAAGGTCTGTGTCCCTTGTACTCAACATCCTTTTATTATTATTTGAAGAGTATTGACTTAGAATTGTTCGATTGTTAATGTGACTTTCCTAACAACTTTATTCTTGAAATACTGTAGCACCCCAACCCCAAACTTTCTAAGACTCCAGCTTTTCCCTACCTCCACCCCCACGCCCGACACTGGTTCCATTTTTACATTAAAATTCACTACAATAGTTTCGCGTTCTCGTGGAAATGCCAAATTTCCAGTGATTTTCACCTCTAGGTGGCAACGACGAACATGAGAGCACTAATGTTTACCATGAAATCCTGAATCAGCTGAAAAAGGACAAAAATCAGGAGAAGAAAATCCCGGATTATTTTGTACATAGTGCAGGAACAGGTAAGCGCTTCCGCGCTCTATGCTATCACAGTGCTCATACGGTTTTGCAGGAAATTCTACTGTTTAGGTGGCACAATCTCCTCTGTCGGACGATATACGAAAAGATACAACCTCCCAACAAGGATTTTACTTTCTGACTCCGAGTATTCTCTATTCCATGATTATGTGATTTCTAACAAGTATGGATTTGTCGTTGGAAGATGCCCAAACCAAAGACAGAATTATTGATCTGTAGGTTCACGAATGAGTCTGGCACAAAAATATGGAAGGCACCAGGTGTCGCTGGAATCGGTTATGGATACAATGTCAAGCCGGTGATCTACGGAGAAACCACAAGGTATGGAATTATGCGTGAAGGTTGGATTTTTTGTACTTGCTGAACTTAATGCTATAGTTCATGTGGGGCATAACCACTGCACAAATTGGAGTCAAGGAAGATGCACCCAAAGGAGATACATGTATCTACAGAAATAAAAAACCTCCGCCCTCATATTCCTATTGACTCGTCTATTTTCCACTCAGCAAAGGACCACCAGAGTGATTCCAGAGTTTGAAGTCAAAAGTGATTCAACTCATCTAATCAATAATTCAACAAGCGGTTTGAAAAAACTCAAGTATTCAAGGAAAAGAGGGTCTGAGGATTTTTTTTCTTCCCTCCAGGACAACATGCTGTCCGCTTTTTGAGCATCTGGAATCGAATCAATCATTGTCTTACGTTCGGGTTTGAATAACTAATATTCTTAGTGTAATAGTCTTACATGCCGTATGCTCTACATATATACACATCACAGGTAACTGTACAGAAATGTTAGACTAAATTTTTTTCAGTCTCACCCGCAGCGTTGTCGATGAGTCGATGAAAATGCCAGACATCGCATCGGCCGCAGCAATGCACGTGCTTAGAGAAAGAGGCATAGGAGGTGGTGCATCAACTGGCCTGAACTTCCTCGTCTCACTTCACAAAGCGCATCAGCTGAAGTTGGTCCATAACTGAGTTCGCCCTAACAATAAGATGGAAAACCAAGGTGTACTTACTCATCATCCCTGTTCCAGAGATAGCAAAGACATAAAAGGTCGTCTGACAATTGTGACGATTATCTGCGATCCAGGAGAGTTTTATGAGAGTACCTACTTCAATCCAAAATGGATCGATAAAATGTTTGCTGACAAAGGAGGCATGGAGGGATTGGAATGTTGGAAGAAGGTTGGTATCTTTGCACAAGGCGGAATGAGCGGAGAATGGAGTCGTAAACCTAAAGAAAAAGCTCAGAAAAGCTCTTCCAGAAGCAATAATTTAAGGACACTGAAGCAGCTATCAAACACACCCTGGAACCCATCTATGAGTTGCTCTTATCCCAACTAAGTGAAAAGAAATAGGAGTAATTCATTACGCAGAACCCATTTGGGCCACTGATTCGAAATCACCCTTAAAATCTGCACATGGTAGTACACATCACATCACGAATGGGTGCTATGACCGAGTATAATCTCCTTGTCAGCAAATGGATAGCTGCTTCCGACACATCATTCAAGCACGCATCTTTTATGATATATCCTTTATCAATAAGGATGATTCATCGATTTCATGACTTGAGCACGAGGGGTACCTGAAAAAGAACCTATTACGATGTCGCTTTATGAAACTCGGGAGTTTTTTGGGATCGATACTGTTCACCACTCGAAGATCATAGGACGCTTAGTCTAACAAATCGTAATGCCTGTGATTATCAAAGAGGTCGCAGCATCGTCACGCTTCCGCTTTTTACTGACTGAGTATCACTCTCAATTTGGGGAAAACTTGGGAGTTCTTTGTAATATCCAGAATGTAGGAGTATTTTCCAGGCTATCAACAGCGCAATAGACACCGGTTCTGATTTTCTCGAAGAAGGACTCGCCAAATGTCCTGATGGTGTACGTCTTAGACGTTCATTATACGGGTTGAACGCATAACCTGCATTGTATTTTCCTGTATTTTTCACTTCACTGTACAATGCTGTGTCTGTCTACAGAGATACCAAATAAATATTCCACAATGTGCTTTTCGAATAGTGTGATTAGAAGGCGAAACTACAACTGTTTCTCATGATATCAAAAATGAGGCTGTGATGTTGGCAACGTGAAGGGCATGAAACATGAATGAACCATGGCAACATTCGTGATTGCAAGGCATTCATCCTTTCTGTTCATCTCTGGGCATCTAGAAATGCAGGAAGCTTCTTTGTTCCGCGTGTGTCCATATCATTTTTTTAGGCTAGCAAGTATTCTGACTTGATCTTGGAAATCGTCGTTATTAAGTGTACTTATTCGATGTGGATGTAACGGAGCTGATTAAGGACACTTCCGTTTCCCTCTTCCTCCTGTCTCGTCTATGTAATTGTCGAGATAGCAAGCACAGTGAATCTCTTTCGCAGTGCACTTGTTGATCAGACTCACTCTGAACTTTCGTACCACGGTGGGCCCACCGTTATCCCACGGTGGACCCCCAACCGACGGTGGGCCCACCGTTATCCCCAGGTTATCTCACAGTTATCACCCGATTATGGTGTCCGCCCCCACTTATCCCACAGTTATCCCACCGTTGTTATCAGTCCCACGGTGCGCCCACCATTGCCCCACGGTGGGCCCACCATGCTTGGAGAACCCACGGTGGGACCACAATTTGCCCACCATTCGCCCACTGCTAACCCACGTTTCGACCTTTCCATGTAAACAACTGTTAGACAGCTGCGGATACTGATAGAAACCGTATATAAGCCGAGTGTGGGGTATGAAAGTCAGAGTCTTGTCTCCGCTTAGGTGGAGACTAGACGAGCCCTACGGGACTTGTCTGACCAGTGCTGGTATTCATGAACGCGCGGGAACGGGAAGGGGCGTGGTCTTTACCCGCTGCCGCTGGTTCCCGGCGGGAACCTTCCTAGTCACCCGTACGGGTAAGTTTTGTATTCATGAAAGACCAGGAGGCGGGAAGACCGCTACGCGTGCACTTGTACTCTAATTTGGGCGCACTTTGGCATATGAAAGGCACGAAGTCGGGAATTTTGAATGTTTCGAGGAAGAATCCGAGCGGAAACTACCCCTTCCCATATTTTTTCGACATTATGTGAATGTAGTCGGATTCTTATCATCGGTTTATCATCGGAATACAGCCTAGCCTAGAATTTAGTTTAGATTCCAGTTTTTTTGGTTAACTTGCCGTTCCCTTCTTAACATAGAAAAAGCGATCAAGTTTTCTCAACACCTAAAAGTGTCACTGAAACGCGGTCATAGGTTGTCGCCAAGACCTATCGAGTATCGAGTGCTGCACTTTTCCTCGCCAATACCACAACGTTGTCTTCGCTCTAAGAAGTTCTTGATTTTCTATCAATCTTTTTTCTAGCTAAATTTCCCCATCAAATTGAATTTTGAGAATGCAGAATGAAAAAAAATCCATCGAAACATACATATGGGTAACTGGAATTAAAGAAGATGTTTTACTCAGGTGTCGTACTGCGACAATAATGATTATCGAAATGCTACAATTTTGGCATCATACAAAGATTCAATTTATGCAGAAATGACAACCCCTGAAATCATGTGCAGTTTTCACGACATGTGAATGGACTAGTCATTTCGAGAGCCAGATAAATCTGGGGTGTGTCAAAACTTCCAAAATTTCCAAGAATTTATTGAAGGGCGAAATGAGAATATCGTTAGCAGTGAAGTAGCACACATTGCTAAGAAAATCGAACATTGTCCAAGCACTATTGAAAGAAATGAGCTGAGAATGGGAATAGTATTCAACTAGCAATGTGAGACGGAAGACAAAACCCTTAAGAATCCTAGTAAGGCAATATACTGCCTATATTCATTAATGGAAAGCAAAAATGGTTAGAAATGTGACTGATTTCCATCCACGGGTAGAGCTTCCCGAGGTCTGGAGGGTCGGGTAAGCGGGAACCTTCCCGTCCACCCGCCGGGTAGGCCGGGAAGGTACCCGCCGGTTTCATGAATA
>JARK01001536.1:230109-302652 GCA_000688135.1 Ancylostoma ceylanicum
CCCCCCCCCCCCCCGCTCCGATAATGGATGCCCGTAGTTCTCAGAGCTGCTTCGTAAAGAGGATAAATAAGTTTACATTCCCTTGTTTTCTTTTACTTGATTAATTTTTTGTACAACGTCCCCCTCCCCAGTTTGTCTTATCACAGCTCTATGTTTGTCAGCATGGCCGAAATTTGCCACAACATCTTCAGGTGGCAACGACGAACACGAGAGCTCAAATGTTTTTCATGAAGTTCTGAATCAGCTGAAAAATGACAAAGGTCAGGAGAAGAAGATCCCCGATTATTTTGTACATAGTGCAGGAACAGGTCAGCGCTATGCTGTCACAATGCTTATTTAATATCATGTCATACGGTCCAGATGGAAGTACTACTGTTTAGGGGGTACAATATCCTCTGTCGGGCGATATACGAAGAAATACAACCTCCCAACAAGGATACTACTTGCTGACTCCGAATACTCTGTCTTCTATGACTATGTTATCTCAAACAAGTATGAATTTGTCGTTGGAAGAGACAGAAACTTCGAGAACGATTCATGGTATATAGGTTCACGAACGAGTCTGGCACGAAATTCTGGAAGGCACCAGGTGTTGCTGGAATCGGTTACGGATACAATGTCAAGCCGGTGATCTACGGAGAAACCACAAGGTATGAAAGAAGACGTGGAGATTGGATTTTTATTGTCGATGAAGATACTGGATACTCCGTCGAATCTGAGTGTTCTGCGGGAATAATGCGAACATATTTTACTGCAATATTTGAAGCAGTACATCACAAGCTTTCCTTATTCCTTACGTTGACGGAAAAGACTTCTTCAATAGTCTTTCAAAATTCAAGGAATGCTCCTGAGGTTGCTGCGCATTCCATTATTTTTCAATTGGATGCAAGGAAATGCAGCTGTCGCCCCATTCTCTGCTCGCAAAACTACGCTGGATGCTTTACTTCACCTAGAGCATGGCAACAACATAAGTAATAGTGAAGAAAGGTGTACTATTTCGGAAAGGTGCAACCAAAACATTTCCAGGGTTTGGCTAAATGTTGGTCTCAGTGGAGTGGCAAAACTGAGGGATTCAACCAATCTAATCAATAATTTACCAAACGGGTAGAGAAGTCCGTTGATTGAGGAAACAGGAGTCCTACGACTCCTTGCCTTCCCTCCAGGGCTGCACTGCTCGCTATTTTTTGAGCATTCAAATTCTCGACTTTTTCCATGGCGACCATTCAAATTTGAATAATTCTTATATGGTATGTTTTGTTATACCTATACGATAATATGAAATCAAATCTGTTTCAGCCTCACCCGCAGCGTTGTCGATGAGTCGATGAAAATGCCAGACATCGCCTCGGTTGCAGCAATGCATGTGCTGAGGGAAAGAGGCATCGGAGGTGGTGCATCAACTGGCCTGAACTTCCTCGTCTCAATTCACAAAGCATATCAGCTCAAGTTGGTCTATAACTGAGATCGCCCCCAAAGAGAAGACCGTTGGTGTACTCATCCAACATTCCTGTTCCAGAGACAGCAAAGACATAAAAGGCCGTCTGACAATTGTGACGATTATCTGCGATCCAGCAGAGTTTTATGAGAGCACCTATTTCAATCCGAAATGGATCGACAAAATGTTTGCTGACAAAGGAGGCATGGAGGGATTGGAATGTTGGAAGAAGGTTAGTATTTGTACACAGCCTATGCTCTCCACTGGCTAACTGTCACTCTCAATTTCCAGACAACTTGGGTCTTTCTTTAAACTATTCAAGGGAGTATATTTCAGGCCATCAACAATGCAATTGATACCGGTTCCGATTTCCTCGAAGAAGGTCTTGCCAAGTGCCCTGATGCTGCACGTGTCAGACGTTCGCTATACGGGTTGAACGCATAACTTGCATTGTATACGAGGCTGTGTCTGTCTACAAAGGAGCCAGATAAAGATCACACCATGTACAAGTGGTGAAAGTGGGAATTAGGAATTAGTAAAAGCACAACTATATTTGATTCTATGATATCACCAAAGAAAGAAGAGGCTGCGATGTTGGCGACCTGAACGCCTGTAGCACAGTGGCGGACGCAGAAAGAGAGCGGAAGCGGGTGAGACGGGGGGAAAAAGTGTGATCTTTGCCGGTTTGAGGATCCGGACAAAAAATGTAGTAATGTCGTCCAGGGACCACTATCACGATCATGACCAAGGGAGGGGGGAGGATGATCGACCACGCACGGCGGGTATAAATAGGGGCGAGAAGGAGGAGCTAACAAGTTGTGACAAACTCAGAGAAAGGAGGCCGAGCTGTTAAGAAGCGAGGCGACCCTCCCCGGCTAAGAAATAAAAAGAACCCACCTGTGTGACCAAGTATCCCCCGCGAGCCAGCCTGATGGAGGCTTTTCGTTATTTAACTTGTTCCGCACTTAAGTGTTTGCCACCATCTATGAATTGAACTCATTGGAGCTGCATAAAGATCACCAAAATGTAAACTGTCACTATTTGTAGAAAGCAAATAATAGAGGTATGTGTTATACTTTACGCTAACTACTGAGCGAGGTCAGAATAAATAACGAGCATTCCGAAATATTTGGTGGAAAGTGAGGAGTGACCTAGTTGCAGAATGTGATTCTGCATCACCCAGTTTTTTCGTGTTTTGAGAACATTTCATTCTGGGAGGATTTATCCAAATCCAACATTCTTCTGGCGCAACTGTATTCTATGGAGGATTTTTACTGCTATAGAGCCTTTTGTTTATCTACAAAAGGCTCAAAGAACTCCGCGCGTTCCGAATTATATTTCACCATTGTGTCCTCCATAAAACAACGAAATTTCATGTAATGTACAGCATCTATGGACTCATGAGGAAAATAAACATAATTTATTTTATTCCAATTTATACAGACGAGGATATCAAATTGCTAATATTCTTGACAATTTTGCTCAAAGCTCGTTGTCATCTCGTCCGTGTGGGTGTGGCGAAAACCACTAAGCAATGCCAGCAACTCCTCGAACAAATGCACCTTTTGGAAGGTTAGTGGCTGCAGTAGGATCACTCTCGTCGCCGGCCAGCTGAATGATTAGAATGGTAAAACAGATGTGAGAAAATTGAAACATTTCATATTCAACAATTAGGAAAAAGCTTGAAGTGCAAGAATAATCCAGGCCTATGTGGAATAATTAAGGTTTATTCGGAAGAAAAAAATGAAAATAAGAACCGACTCCACTAACCTTCCGCCTCACACTGGTTTTTCGCTCTTCCTTTCGCCCATCGATAATGATGATACCACATAAAACGATGTCCTCTTCTGGACGTGGATAAACGTACCTTGAAAATATAGCTATCAACTCGGATAAAGCTCCGACAGGGGTGGTTTTGCTGAATAGACTACCAGCCGATGATAACATTGAACTTAAAAGCAAGCAGCCGTACCTGCACTTTTCCAAACTTCCATCCTCCTGTGCTTGTTTATACTTCTCGCACGAATTATTGACGCACAATGTGGTGAGCAAAATAATAATTGGAAGTAGAATAAGTGCGATTAGGACTATGAAGCCTGCAACAAACTTTTTTTTCCGTTTCCAACACGTTTTGTACAGGGAACTCTAAAGTTATCTTCGCCGTCACACCTGTTAAATTTTGTTTACTTTGAGAGAATTTTGCGCCAGTTTAGAGAATCGAGAAAAATGTGTCTTTCTTCTAAAAGATTCGTAAAAAGCCCTAATGAAAGAAAAACGAGCACCTTCATTGAGTTGACACTGGCAAACAACTCCAATACCGGTGTAGATAATATAGATAGCGAGGAAGACAGAGCCAGCCACGAATCCCAGTGAGAGAGCAGCTAAGAACACCATCGCCACCCATTTGAGGAGAAGTAGCCCGAAAATAAGCACCCGGGAGCCGTACCATTTCATGCAGAATCGTAGTGGTTTCTCAATACGGTTTTTTCCATTTTAGACTGCACAAACGAGCTGGCTTTGTATGCAAATACCTCCTCTTCGTCGTTCCGGCGTTCGGCTGATTCATACAATCGCTCGAGTAGCGTCTTGTGGGCATCGTCAGCAGCTAATGTTACCCTTGAACTATACTTTGGACCGAATAAAAATCGAATAAGTTTGTTCCTTTAATAACAATCTGGGAAACAATTCGAACATCTAGATATTCGAGAATGAGGAGGCCCTAGTGCTCTTCCTCTCGTTTGTGCAGCATTGTATTGGTCTCCCTTCTTGGGACATTCGAATTTTCGATTTCTTCGAAATCGAATATTTTTGCCTTCGAGTATCGAATATTTCGAATGAATGGAAAATTCTAATGTTCTAACATTAGAGACCACTGTAGTGCTGTACGAAAGAGAAGAAGAGCTTTGGCGCTTTCTCATCCTCAAATATCTGGAAGTTTAAATTGTTTCCTGAAATGTTATTAAAGTTATAAAATTATTCGATTTTTATTCGGTCCAAAGTATACCTTGAACCGTACACAACATCATGGTAAGTTCTTCCCACATTAGGAAAAATTCAGTACTCACGGGCCGTCGTTGTATAAGTCCTGATGCTCTATAGTTTCTCTTTTCAAGGAGCCTTGTGCAGGACTAGAGGACTGAGATAACTTAGACGTCTTTCGGGATTTGTCCTTGGGGAAGAACTGCTCGAGGAGCTGAAAAATATTGATGTGACAAACAAATGCATAACATTAATTATTTTTAAACCGTAGAAATGCAGATTCACCAAGCCATGGAGTTCTTATCACCAAGCAAAAACTGGACAACAAACAAACTTTTACATCCAGCGCCTCTTAGAAATGTGTATTTTCTGAGATATCGAATCACACTAATTATCGTTGGTTTCCGCGGTTAGTGCCTCATCAATCCCATTCCAGAAGGGTCTTTTATCCTAGCTGTTCAATGCTTACTGTGCGCCTGGCGCGTGCGTCGGTGATAGCACCCAAACCAGACACGGCGAAAGAGGGTTTAACCAGCAACCCACAAGGACCAAGCGGGTAGCATCGTACGTTAAAGGTCAGTGAATTCAAACTCGGGTGCCAGCGGGCTAAGTGTGAGAGGCCTACTACCCAAACGGTGCGAGCAAGCGAGAGCGAGCGAGCGGTTCCATACCTAGTGCGGCTCAGCGCGTCCTACTACCTCAACGAGTTCGGACCGCAAGCGACCCTGGTCACGGCGAGGATACTTACAAGTTTCGTCAACAGGATATAAGAAGATGCGTTTTCCAGCGGTCTAACGAATCTTTCAACTCTATTCAACTTTCAGTCAATTCAATCTTCAAACCAATCTATCCGATCTTTCCAGTTTCATCAATCCCTATATCCTTTTGTTTCCAAACACTTTCTAACAAAGCCACTTCAGACTCCCCAAATGCGAAAAGGACATCAATACAATATATAAACAAAAAACACAAAGGATCTCAAAAGGGTCACGTTAACGATGCAGGTGGAACAACTGAGGACAGCCGGACGGTTTCGGCGGACATTGGACTTCCAAGGCGTCGGCATCTCGAACCATGGGAGCGGACGTGGGAGAGCGATGACGAAGTAAGAGCCCATTTGAACGAGTCGGTGGTATTTATACCGGCGCGGTGTGGGGCAATGGAACACATGGCATCTCGCGGCACGCGAACGGTACCTCGAGCGATGCGGCGACGTGGGATAGTACCGTATGCCACGGGACCGAGTCCAAAGAACGATGGAGTTGTACGAAGCCGTCCGAGTAACGGAAGGTCGTGACGGCTAGTCGCGACACTTACATTTTTTGGGCCGTTCCATGGAACGGGAGGTCTCAGAGAAAAAAAAGAATGCAAAGAAAATCATACTGTTCTATAAGAGATGATTAAAGAGGTCAGAATTTATTGCTTTATTACGCTAACAAAGATTCATGACCATATTAAAACCGTCACCTCAGTTGCTCGCGGCCTCCTGGTCGGATCTTCAATTAAAGTCGCGTTCACCATGTCAGCCAACTCCCTGCTGGAGGTAGGAATCAGTGCACGACTGTTGTAACTTAGGCGGGTGGGTGATCCAGGATGATGAGCTTCGAGCAATTTCTGCAAGATGTAAGGCTTCAATACTTGAAGAAATAATTCATGGGTGCTGACCTCATGCAGTTCTTGTGTGGAATAGGACAAAAAGAGATCTTGGAATGGAGCATATCGCGTAACCATCGCCACTAACACACATCCAGCAGCCCTGAACATGTATAAAGGCACTGTTTAACAATAGAATCGTTATCGAGATTCCTATACGAAAAGAATCGCCGGGAGCTGGTGATCGAAATGGTACAGGCAAGTCCGTGCTTGGTGCAGAACTGCTGAAAAATCTGCCTCGAGCACCGCGTTTTGGAGAGCTTTTGGGCGGAGCCAAGGCGCGACTACGGGTTTTCCGGGTACTATCACGTTGGTCACACATCAACAGCAGTTACTATCCTGTTAGTGGTGGATGGTGAGGAATTGTCGCCGGAAATCAGCACTTCTTGCTTTTCTTGTGGGCTACCGGAAAATGTGCACTGTTCACAGACGTTGTCCTCTCGCCCTACACCCCCTTCCCCCTGCCCATAAGCCCCACAGGGGCTCAAAAATGGATATTCCGACAGTTTCGCGTGGAATCACATATGCCGTTCTAACCAACGGATCCTGAAGAATATTTTTATGTGGAGATTTCAGAAATATTTCTAAAGTGAGGCGTCTTCCACATAGCTATAGATGTAGGATTGCAGCCATTACGAGCTCACCTATCAGAACAGCAAGAAATTGTTTCTTACCAAATATCGCTGGCTGGTGTGATGTCTTCCCAGGAATCCACTGTCTTGAACATCTCCGGAGCACAGTGTAACAGAGTACGTCGTTTATGTTTGTCGAGTTTAGGAGCGTCTAGAAGACGAGGATGACACCTGAGGGTTGACTTTGCACAGTAACTTCGTCAGAATGATCCTTCCATCTTGGTCATCGTTGTGGAATTTGTAGGCAAACTATGTTTCTTTCTCTTTTTTTTTCAAGACAATTGGGTAGGTGGTAGGGAACTTTCACACAAAGAGCCCCCTGAAACCATAATCCGAATTTCACAGGGCCAGCCATAAGTGGTCCAGCAGAGTATTTTGCCAATTCTGCAGGGAAACAAATAATTTCAAAACCATTAACCCTCATTCATTAATAAAGAAATCATCTCCGAACAGTAAATGTCGCAACGCCCTAAAAACCCGGAAACAAAGTGCTAAGAACTCACGAGGCAATGAAATGTCCGTCACTTGGATGTCTCCAGACAGTGTTACCAACAGATTCGATGCTGGAATGGAAAATAGAATTAATGGCAAAAGCTTTGCAAAGTGACCATAATTAAAACAGTTTGAATCATATCATAATAAAGAGTATGAGCATTTTTTCTTGAATTTCGTGCTACACAAATCCAGGTACGTTCTAGGAGTTGGCAAACAAAAACGATGATGAGGGGAAAATTTTCAAATTTTAAAAAACTCGTGAAATTTCAAAAAAGTGTAAAATTTTAAAAGAATAAGTCAGTACGATACTTGTAAATATTAACAATTGCAAAAAGTAAACTGGTAAACGTATGAACCACTAAACCGTTGGGACAGTGACCACATGGCATATGCAAAAGTCTGTCATCCGCAGGATTCGAACCTGCGCCCTCCGAAGAGGACTGCGACCTGAACGCAGCGCCTTAGACCACTCGGCCAGAATGACACAGATGTCATTGCTGCACAATAAGCCAATAACTTCAGAATTTCAGGTTTTCATTGAAAGAAAGTTAAGAAAACCGTTTCAATGGATACAGAGTATTTATTGAAGAAAAGTTATATTTTGAAAATTCGAGGAGAAAGTATCCAAAAAATCCATTAAGAAGTTTACTATGACAACACAAAACTATTTCTGGTGGCAATCACCATTTCCTCAGAGCTGGACCAAGTTCAAGAAATTCTCATATGAATTTTGTGGTCGTATCAAAACTCATGAGACCCACTTTTTATGTCACCATGTGTGACGTTCCTTTCGTGAAGAAATTCGAGAGCTTCAAGTAGTTGTCGGAAATATCTGAATAAGAGCCTTTTGTGGATTGCTTCTAAGAGCCATAATCTGATTCAGAGAAAGGGAACACCGCCTCTAACAATACCTTTTGGCTATGCATTCGTGTAATGGAGCGACCTTGAGCTGATCTGCCACTGCTCCTGTTGGAAGGAACGTTCGAAAGATTAGCAGTCGATCACTTGTTAAGTAATAGCCGTAAACGCTAGAAGCACAGAAGTTCCTCAGGAATATCACAACGAAAACATCTAGGGATTAAAGCATTGCCTCCCGATGCGGCGGTGTCGCAGAGTTGAGAGGAATCCAAGTTGAGCAATAACCTCTTTCAGGCTCTGGAATTGAATACTTTGCAATGACAGTTCTAAGAGAATTTTGTTTGGGACCATCAACTCCATCCATAAAATTCTAAAGGAGGCCATGCTAGTGAATGAAGGCTGGACATTACTAGAAACCTGAGTCGACTTACAACTTGTTAGTAAAGTATGAGAAGTTTCGAATTTTCCAAAACATCGCCAAAATAATCCGAAAAGAGGTTTATCCGAATTGACTTCTGTTTTAGAATGCCAAAGAAATTGAGTTATTCGAAGCCCTTACTTCTCAGAAAAAGTTCTCAGAATGTTAGATATACAAATAGTTCTAGGATTCTATGGATGAAGCTGTGCTTTACGTACATACATATCATGATTATTTGTCAGATACATGTAGTAGCTATCAAACTGGTGCTTCATGCAATCTACATTCCTGGATCACAGACTCACCAAAACACCAACTCACAACCTTTGAAAAAAGAGATGACAAACCAAGACTTGCCAACATTTTTTTCAAACTACACCGCACCCATGTATCTGAGTGTTAATGCATCATTCTTAACCTTGCAAAAAGTTCTTGTTCTGAAAATTAGCGCTTGGTGGATCTGTTTATTTGTTACTAAATCCCTTTGTGTCAAGGACCTGTCATCGTCATTACGCATGGTCACATCCGACTTTAGCAACCCTCCCGAAGGCTTACAACTCTTCTCGGAAAAGTAAGTCATCGTGGGCATCTAGCGCTCACTTGTTCATCCATATCTTTGATATCCCACTCAACCACTGCGTAGTTAGCCATTGTCGTCTTGTTGATGTACTTCGACACAACGCCAAACCTCGACCGACCTTCGCTCAGTACTGCTGCAAGTACTATTGTTGACTTAGAGAATTCAGAAATTTTCATTGAGCGATTCTCCCAAGTCATAGTTTTTTCTTAGATTTTTGCTTTGTTCTACTTTTCAATAGAGCGTGAGGCAGTTTTTGCAGAGCAATGGATTTATTTGGGCAGAGAAATGGATTTAACATAGACTTACAGAGCTTTACCATATTTCCAATGAGAGAATCCGACAGCTTTGGGCATGGAAAATCATACGTCGAGCTGGATGTTGTACGTGACCTCGGCGGGCTGACCTAAGGTTACTTCCTGTAGATTACATTGCTACAACTTCATACGTATATAGATTGAATTCAGAACGGATAACTGGACTTAATCCTGAGCTTTCCTAAACTTGCGAGGTTATCAACTACGTTTTTACGCCATTAAAGGAGTGTTTCCCTGCCTAAAACATATGTTTCTCAAAAAATTACTTGGACTTTGTCTGATAGGACCCACGCATTTACATAAAAGGTTGACCTTATAGGCAACACAGGAATAGCTATAGCGTAAACTGCATTATTCGTGTTGTTTTCGCCTCTGAACTGTCCACTTTCAACAGTTACTTACGTTAATTTCCTCATCACATGACTCCATCCTCTTCTTCAAGCTTGTCATCCCTGCCTCATCTTCGTTCCTGGCATCTCCAGCATCGAAGCTGGAGGATGCACCTGTTACGAAAGGTGTCTGCTTTCTGACCGGGATAGAAGCAGAAAGTCTCTTCAGGGCAATGGTAGGCGGGGCTAACATGGGTGGCACATCATCGCCTTCGCTCTCCTCGGAATCTTCCAGAATCACATTTGGCAACTGTGTCCGGGCAGGTAACATGCTGAAGTGCTCTTTTGAGGCATCTATCCAGAACTAATATTAGTCAGAAGAGACCAAGAGAAACTGTTAGCCCATTTACATTAGGGAGCAGAAGGATTCAGGATAGGGGACAAGAAAGATGTCAGAACCTCTCGGACATCAGTGAAATGGCGCAAAACTGAAGCATTGAGCTCCTACAGGCCCAGAATCAAGTAATGGCATAAAAAGAGCATAAAAAAGCTAAATTGTAGTCGGGATGGCTCCAAAATGCAACGTATTGATTGACGTCTCGTGGAGAAAGTTCACTGATAAGCTTGACATTCCTTACCGGAAACTTTCTGATAATTTGTGGCTGCAATAACAACATGTGATGGAGCGTAGTCTGCGTTCAATTGATTTAGTTAGAAATAGCCGCGGTTTATTATGGCGACAGGCGGGTTAGGTTACCGTTATGTAGGCAGAGTGGATCGACGAGTGAGGAGACGTTGTTACAGGTAGGCGAGAAACTATGGATTTATGGATTGAAATACTAAAGTTAGTACATTCTTGTGTAAGGGAACAGTATTCAAAATGGTCACCATCGCCTCAATGCCTTCTCCATTTTCTTCGAATTGGGGGAGCCACCCGCGTACACCACCCTTGGCACTGAGGTTTCTTTGATTTTTTTTTTGGATTTCTCCAGAATGGTTTTCAAGATATCTGATCCCATGAATCTAGTAAGCAGATCTTTCCTCGAACATATATATCTGAGAGTATTCCGAGACTTCGCCAGTTCAAAATGAATCAAAATGAACTGGCGATATGAGGTAAGGACCGTGGAAATGATACTTATCGATTGCCACGTTACATCACCATGGATCGCTGCCGAACGGAGCTCATTGTCAGCACTCTCGAGGATGTGCCCAAAATGAACTGACACAAAATGAACGGAAACTAATAGCGCGAACGCAGCACAAAATAGGTGAAAGCTGAATGCTAGAAAACCGCGAAAGAGTTGTTGAGAATTCCAGTCTCCCTGAAACGAAACAGAATGGAAGTTTTAAGTTCAATGTTAGTAAGATTTGTGACAAGACCAGGTAGGTATTCTCGAAAACTATGTGGATGGAGCAGTTTGCACAAGAAACTGACGATGTGGGTGATAGCGAAGATGGAAAAGATGCCTATCGGCTGCCACGTCCCTTTGATTATCATCTCTCTTTCTTCTGGAGTCTCCTCATCCACTTTATCCATGTGGCGATCGCCAGCCGTCGTGGTGAAGTCTGGGGATACTCCTAATATGAACTTTTCGGCTTGTTGGGCAATTTATAGCAGTAAGAAGCCCGCATTCATTTGCGGAAGATTTTCCATGAAGACCGGTTAACGCGGCAAGTAATCCTCACCGAAGAGAATGCGCGGCCGCAGCGAGACTGTAAACGCGTGCGTGTGAGCTACGTCACCGATGCGACAACGTAACCTTATTCTTCATCATGTAGCGCGCTTCAAACGCGTTTCCAGTATAAGTTGTCATTACAAATGGGAAGAGCAACACAAGCAATCTCCACGAGTGACAAATTTCAAATTTTTCATCGTAAACCCAATTTTGAAGAAATTTGAACTATGTATTACACTACTGCTAAACTAGTGTGCAAACTCGTCCTGGATCAGTTCGTGAGACCATCTTTAGATTTTTCAAAATTCTTTAGGCCACTTTAGGCCATTTCCTCCCTCAGAGTTGGATGTCACCAAAGCTTTCGAAATCCCGGCGTTAGCCAGACGATCATTCTGGTAAAGATTTACTTCGCAACTGCTTACATGGCACTCAACTCGTTCACCATTTGACTTCTGACTTTGAACTTTGCAACGTTTATTTGAATCATGTTAGTAGTGAATACTTGGTCATTTTCAAGAATTAATGAAATTAAAGTGACGAAGATGCGTTTCACACATTTGCCGCTCTTCGCCGGTTTTCATTAGTATCTCCACTGCCACTTATGTTCGCTTCCATCGCACTACTTCCTCCTCGATTTTCAGGATTTCTCTGCTCGCCTTCATCGTCGAGCATAACAAATATGCTCTGTGGAAGATCCTGTCGAAATGTGTTCAGCACCTAAAAGGAAGCGTCATTCATGTAAACAGTGTTTGGACCGCAAAAGCCCACCAAAAAGGCAGATACTTGTGATAATCCAACTGTATGTCGGAGGAATCTCATGGAACAGTAATTATAGAGGAAGAATCCATCTACATTCTGAAAAAAGATCAACTCCTGAGAAATTACTTCAACGAACCAATTTTGAATAAATACTCTTATGTTTGTGTTTTCTTTACATCACGGATGAAGCGATTCTAGCACACCTGTTCCTAATTTGTTGTATTTTTGAGCAATTTTAACCAAGTCCATTCACCAGGTTTACGTGAAGACACTCACATGTTCGATCATATTGGAGCGTTCATCAGCGCTCAAGAAGTGCCTGCATCTGTGAACGATGTCTCCTGCGGTGAGGTTGAGGAACTGCGCACTCATTGAGGTCGCAACCTTGCCCGGTCTACTGTTGAGTAAAGTGGAGGTCACCGCACAGCCTTGTTAGGGGATATATACCATTGATAATGAGAATTTTGATAAGAATTTTGATTTTAAAGCTTTTTTTCAGCATGAAGTTTTCGTAAACATGTTTGACTCTGCAGAGCCTTACTAAAATATAGTTCTGCTCCATCGCTTTTGTTAATTTCAAAGTTTTTGATGTTGGCTGAACTCGAGAACGCACTCTCATCAGGGCATGTAAATGTGCAGTGGTGTGAAATTTGGCATCTTTTTTGGAGTGAACGCAACCGAAAAATCGCCTAGTATATTTGAATACCGGAGTTTTTTTTATGACAAGTAGTTTCAGGCCAGTTAATGAATGCAGATTTAGCTTAAACCTGTTTCCTTCCAGGAATAGAATAAACTATGTAAATAAATGAACCTGTTTCCTTCCAGGAATCTAAAGAATAACGAAAGGAACTGCTTTGCACACCGTGTCTCACAATTCCTAAATAAGTTAGCTGGCCTTCTGGCTGTTTTAGAGAGCTCAAAGAAACTAAGGAGTCTTCTTCGAAATGAGAATCTATTAGACTTGCTCACCCTCGATGATGTGGATTTTCGGTTTCTTGCCATTTCTTTCCGTTTCCCTTTTCTAGAGCCGCTCAGTGACAAGAAAAAGTCATGTTAATTGAAAATAATAGTTAAACCGCTGAGTTGTTATGCAAGATTCCTCTTCGATGCTCTTTTCTTTAAAAAGTACTTAAGAACCTAAATGAGCTATTCGAGAAATTTCTTGAAGTGTTTGAATCAACTAGCTCGATGACTTCTCAAAGAATTTCCCACCCACTACGTATTTTTCCCTTACCGAGAAATGTACTGTCTCATGACTACGGCACTATGATTTATGATAACCATTACATTACTAACGTTTCTACAAAAAAAAAATTCGTCGAATCGCGGCTCTTAAGTCAATATGATCCTTCACGTGACCAGGAAGTAGATACGTAGCAGTACAGGAACAATTTTTTGTGCCTTGACACTAATTGTTCAAATAATTCACAGTTTGTGATAGTGAAACCGGTTTGAATGGGTCAGTGATCGCGTTACACAAGATGTCCCGAGTTTGCCCTATCATCTATAGGTGTCTAAAAAGCAAAACTGTTACAAGTAAAGAACGACCAGTGTTCTATTTTTAGGTCTGGACAGGGCTTAATGTGTGGGATACAGAATGCTCATGGTTGAACCATCGCAATTATGAGCTCTTGGGAATGTCGATGTTTAGCTACTGGCACCAAAATAGACACCGAAACATTCTAGAAAAGCGCCAAAATCACGCCAGAACAATTTATTCCGCTTGCCTTAATTTTTTTTTCTGCTAGATTATTGCTATATCTTTGTTACAGTGGCGATGGCGATGGCGGTGACCCGTCTGCACGCGACGCGACCGCGCCGCCCGAGCACGAATCCTTTCTGGGACATCGAATTATGGGGTTTTCTTGACAGCCAGTGAGGTCTCTCATTAGTTACCACCAAATCTGATGAATAACTATCAAGAAAACCCAGATTCGCCACCGCAGCGACGATTTCATCGTGAGGCATGCTTTTCGAGGCCGCGAAAGGGTCACTGCCATTGACGCCCACTGTAGGTGAGCCTTAGAGTGACTCAGGCCCAGTACACTATTAATAATGGCGTTTACAACATCTTTTATTACACAAGCATCTGCTCATATGAATGAAACAGAATAAAATAAAGCAAAAAAATCAACTGCATGAACAGCCAGTATCATAAATGTAGAGATTACAAAATATTATCAGAAAAATCAGGCAAAAAATCGGAAAATCTGTATCCTCACCGATTTGGACAGTTTTGTAACAACATTTTCAATGCACTCTACGATAACGGCAAAACGCGCTTTTTGCTAAGTTTCTCGAACTACGGGACAACTCTATGATTGAAACTGAACCGTCTACAAGAGAGCTTACCTTTTGGAGTATGGATTTTTGTGGCCTCTCCTCTTGTGATTGACACGCATAGACACGAAATAATTTAATGTGAGGCCATATTCACCACAAATTACTTTGTGAAAGAGCAATGAATCATTCCTCCTCCTCCGTTCGAGGAGTATCGAAAGGCCCAAATTTTTACTCCTTGCCCGAATTCGATCATATGTGATACCCAGAGCTCGCATCATTAGCTTCCGGGTGAAGATGTTCTGAACACTTTCAAGCTTGTTTATGGTAGACTGTTTGTGCAGACTGAAGACAGGGGTACCGTATTCTAGCATAGGTCTATGTAAAAGTTATAAGCTTGTAGGTATAGATATGATTGTATGTACATGGCTCTTGATGCCTTGAGAGCAATGATCTGACAGTGTGTTTTCTTATCAGTGAAGGGTTTTTTTCTATACAAGAATCCCTAATAGGTATCTCGAATTGATTACTCACCCTTGATGAACTTCACAACTGCATAACAGCTCAAAAAGTTAAGAATGGCACGCATTCGTTATTACAACTACAGTAATAACAACACCGGTCAGCGGGGTGTCGGCCGCCGTAGACGCGGTTTGTTGACGTCCGTGCGTGAATTATTAAGACGTATGAATGAAAATTGCACTATAGCGTATGGGTGAACTTGGATGTGTGAGCAAAGAATGAAAATTTGAGTTCTATATAAGTGCACTTAGGGTCAGACCTCTCTCTTGCCTTTACAACAGCACTGAGACCTTGGCATACATTTTTAGCTACTAATTGCGTTACATATTGCTTCATTCCATCTTAGGTCGTCCTCTTTATTTTCTATTATTATTTTCCATTCCTATTATTATGTTATTTATTTTATTTCAAATATGCCTTTATTGCAATTAAACGCTGAGCTTCATTTGATGATCAGTTAATGAATATAATAGGTAGCCATTATATGAACGTGCTGTAAGCCGTATCGAACTGATAAACTGTACTGTGCTAAGAACCTATGAGTAAGTTCAATTCATACTAGATGCATGCGTGCCATGCCACGTGCGTCTATGCGATAAACGATGGACCTAGTCGCAGCCCTGAAGTAGGAGCGCATCTCGAACAGCGTAATACGTCGTGTAGAAACTGAAATGTTGACCGTATAAAAACCGGATAAATTCAATTAATTTGAATGACAGTTCGGAGATCCATCCAAAAAACCGAAAACTCCAGAAACATGAAGCTCCACAGCTCTCATTTTTATTCACCCAAAGGCGAAGGGCTTTTTCTTTCCAGGGAGTTTCAATGTGTCGACTTATTCGAAATCGAATATTCGAATACCGAATCTATCTGATATATCATTTGATCAACATACTAGTGGTAACCCTAGCAGTATCTCCTACCAGTTGCTGCCATGCTCCCTACAATTGCAGTTCAAGTTTTCATCCTTCCAGTAGTAGGTGTTGGAGGATGGCAGCGAATGGGGGGGGAGGGGGAGATGGCTACAACCTTAGAGGGGGGGAGGGTGCCGTCGGGGCTCCTACTCGACGTATTTCGCTGTTTGGGCTCCGTTCCTAGAGAACATTTATCAGAGTTAGGACGGCAATGGCTGGATGTGGCTGGGCCGGTTTCGTATATGATATTCTGTTCCACGGAATCAAATCCTTCGTGAAAGTCTACGAATAGGAGACAAAATGGGACCTTGTATTCTTTGCATCGCTCCGATAGTTGCGAGATAGTGAAAATATGGTCAATAGTGGAGAAACGTTTACGAAACCCAGTTTATTCTCTTGTAATGTCCTCATCCAGGGTGCGTTCCATTCGTACGTAGATGACTCTCATGAAGATTTTTTACAGGTGTAGTAATAGGGTTATTAGCCTGTAGTTATTCTGCCCACAATGCGAAAGTCTCACAGACCGCACTCTACGATTACGAATGCTTGCCCATCGCGAGAAATTTCCACCGACAAAGAAATAGCATGTTGATCTCCACTCATGGATACAGCGCTTTATCACACTCCTAATGTAAGTCCACTCTTAAAGGCAGTGTATCAGGTTGTTTTGGGTATCGAGATGTCAACGGAATCTAATTCTTCTTGACGCGCTGGTTCCAATGATATACTTGAAATCCGAAAAAACGGTCAAAAAACTTTTGAGGCAAAATGTAATCTTGACATGGATGAGTTTCCCTGACCGCAAACAAGGAGTAAGCGGCGAGAAATTGAGAATGTTTATAGAAATGAACTTCTCAGCAGCAGCTATTATAGACGAACAAGTATCTCCTTGTTGGAAAACAATGTCGTACCCTAGAAAGCTTTCATTGCGGAATGAAGCCTCTCGTACAACTGGAAGAGAATTTTGAAATTCGCGGCCAAATGATCCCGTATTTTTCGGGGTTTTTGACGTTTTTTTCGGAACTTAAAGTACGTCTATGTGCTCAGCAGCCCGGATATGTTCAGATGATGTGAGATTGTTACGAGCTGACACACTGCCTTTAATCCTCTTCGCCAACAATGCTGTCTTTCTACTTTTCCAGAAGAATGGAGCTGTTTTGAGTATTTCTGCGTTTCTTTTCGGAGCTGTGCTGCAAAGTTATGTGTAGTGGACTCCAAACGGTAGTAGACAAGGACAGGACCACGGCGCGACCACTCTGTTAGTCATGGACGAAGCGGACCTGCTGGGCAGAAGTAAAAACAGAGAACAGGGAAACCGATACTTCGCGATTTTCCCCTGCTTTGGTAGGAGCAGCAGACGACTGGAGTGCACACGCCACGATCCCGCCCCTTGTCTACGATCGTTTGGAGTTCACTGTACTGATGTTGACAGCCAGACGACAGTAGGCGGAGCCCCCATGCCTGCTGCTCCGTCGGGGGAGTTTCACATCCCGAGCAAAGCTTCGCGCATTTAATAAATACTCTCTCAGACAGATTATAGTACGGGTAGAATATTATATACCATTAGGGCAAGAGATGTTGCCGAAATAACCGAAATTTTCTATAACTTGCCTAGAGCTCACAGTGAAATCACCAAGCAAAAGCATAAAATCACTAAGCCAATGATAGCGTTAGCCATCATAACATGTGCCCATGATAGCTACGATGACATTGTTTTCACATACCCTACTTTTTGCATGTTTCTCGACACTCAATACTACACGTCGTGAGACCATGAGACATTTCTTTCTTACCACAACCCTGTTCTATGAACACTTATTGAGTTCGTGACTCCTTATGACTTAAAGGAATGCATTTCAGCGAGAAGTTCTTATGTGAACTACGATCACACTGTGATATTCTCGTAGTATAACATCACTTGGAATGAATCAGCTCCACTTCGCCGTTTTCCTAGCAATTTTTTGCGACATTCCTCTACTTTCTGGAAATGAAGTCCTATGACCAAGCTCGCCGAACAACGGCATCAAGGTCACGGCTACCACTTTAAGCGATACTAGCAGCTAAACCCTTTAGACCGAACCGGTTTGGTTTGTGTATACGATGACGCTGCGTGAGGTGTATCGAAACACGGAAACAAAGAGAATTTATCAAGGACCACCTCGTCGTGACTTTTATGACAGACGTGTGTGTCACATGCCGAGGAAAACTCACCGCGAGCCGCTCCGTAAGCAGTTTCTTCGCATTTGCTTTGATGCAGAGTGACCGGCGGGTCGTCTTCAGCTTTCTCTTCAACTCCCTTCTTGAATTCTTGTGATGCCGACGGCCAGCAATCTGCTTTCTCTAAAAGAAGTTGACTCTTGAAGCTTCTCGAGGCCTACAAGGTCTCCAGTTTTGTGGAGCAAGCATGTTGTTCCATTATACAACCCGTTCTGCAGCAAAAAATTCTAACGACTATGGCTTGTTCAGGAAGAAGCTGAACGCGAACACCATTCATTCCACATAGTTTCACGTCCCTGCACTCGTAGACATCTCTTCCATGCTGGGTATAACTTCTAACTCTGTCCAGCTCTTATTTTTCAGACAGGCACTTCTACAAGGTGACTCAAAAGCCCTTGGCCGACTATTAATTTCTACAAAAAAACCATATACTAAGGAATCCTGAAAACCGTTTTATGCATGACGCTGAAAAATGCAAATCCCACGGTTAAGACATGCATGCTCATGCGAAACATGGTTCTTGCAATCATTAGTTCTATACCAACCCGCGCAAAATCCAGGCATACTCATGCAGAACCCATGCATTGCACTGATAAAGTCTTGGATATTTCGTAGATTGTGCATAGAATTTGCAGCGGATTTTGGAGAGGCATGGGTTTTGCATTGATTTGGCCATTGCTGGTATGGAACTGTTTATTAAAAAACGCGTTTCGTATGAGCACGCAAACGTTAATCGTGAGTTTTCTCACGCCAAACCCTTTTGTTAAGTTCTCTGAGTTATTTTGAAAGATATCCAATTATAACAGTTGTTTGGTGAAGGAATGTATTACAAGAAAATGTCAGTGAGATTCCAGAAGTTCATCACTAATTCCATGAAGACAATACCGCAGGAGCTAGTAGCATTGTTTCCTTTCCTCAGAATATTTAATTTCTCTTTAAAATGTCTACTCTACCCTCCTAGATCTTGATCGTTTTTGCCCAAATTTTACAACAAGGTTTGAAAATTAATTTTTCCTTGCATGGAGTGTTTAAACTAGCTTTTTTCTATACCTGGGAAAGTATATCCGCCCAAGCCTTTATAGAGATGCTCCGGAAATTCTCCTTTTTTATTTCCAAAAGTACGCCATCACTATTTGGGCAAAAATCAACCTCTAGGAGAAGATTGGTCACGGGAATGCTTCTCCATGGGTATATGTAGCCAGTTACGCTATTTAGGGCCTTGTTCCTTCGCTCCGATACTTCTCCCTAGATTCATGGTTTATGAAAACCATAGGGTGAAATAACAAATAAATTTCGAAAAACTAGCTAAGCTGACTTCTGTTCTTCCTGTAAATTTGCCTGCAGTCCACTGATCATTGATAGAAGGATCATGGACTGAGACACGGTCGTTTTCAATCAATACTATGCACATTTAATAGTGCACAACCGCACCGCTTACCTTCCGTCTGTGAATGCACCAATATTCACTAATTTTTGAACGCTCTATACCTTGAATTTTCTAAAAAGCTACTTAGGAATATGGTTCACCAACGTAGAACTCCTTTCAAAGCGAAAACAATCACTGCAATTTGTGGGACGTTCACCTCTGCTCACCGTTCGCTACTTGACCGGTTGTGAGCCGAACCGCTCGGCGCTGAAACCGGTCCAAAATAAGCGGCGTGAAGTGTTAACGGTGCCAATTTAACTTGATTAGGGTTATATAGAGTCAATTTGAGTCCCTAGCTGGTTCAGTCAGATCTGCTTCAGGAAGAATCCAAGAATCTTCCATAGAAAAGAATGTCGGGGTTATGGATTGTTCTGATAATGTATGCTGACAGCTGTCGCTCTTCCTCATCAGCGGAACTTCTCCATTCTCAGTCTGGAACTGTGAAGAACAGGAAGCAATCCGTCCTGGAGATCTCGGTCCATGCACTTTTTACCTGGGAAGTAGGGCAAGCAGCCAGGATTTCCAGGGCATCCTATGAGGGTTATGATGTAAGAAAAGCATCACTAGGGACTGTTTAGTATTAAATCCCTACAATACTACTTTGAACAATCGCTACAAGCGGACTCGCCGACTGCAAGCGGTGTTTTCGCTTCGCTAATCTGTATACGAGCGAGGCGCGCGCGTGATCATAGCTACCAGTTCGCAAACTTTCGCACAGCGACGATCTCTCGGCTACGGATAGAAGGTGAGGAGTGGGCTGGCGCGAAACCAGTAGCGCTACCCATCGAACGCCAACGGCGATCAGGACTAGAACTAGTTGAAGCCACCTGAATCGATGCGTCGTACCCAGTTAGATGACAAGTAGCCGATCCGCAGCTCGCTCCATTTGGCCTTCAGGTATCGCCGCAGTGGTGAGTGCGCTCAGTTCAGAACACGTGCGCTCACCTCACTCTGAAGGTTTTTTGAATCATTGTCGTAGCGCAGTAACTTCGCTTGTTGAGTAACCTCGACATTGAGCCGGTTCCTGTTTCCAGAAAATTCCTGCGGCTCACAATGGCCATGAGTTCTACTTACCTCGTGAGCACCTTGACGCTTACGCCCTTCTTACTCTTTACCCAACTACTAGGTAAAACCTACCCTATGGATAGACAGAGCCCTTACGCCCCAACGATCGATGTTAAAGAATCGCATCCAGAAAGGTCGCATCGACTCCATTGGGCACGACGATATGGAGTCCGCGGGGCAAAAACAGCCGCGCGTGACCAGATCCAAACACAAGCCCATATCCCATCGAGATTTCTATCCTAGGATCTTCCAGCAGTTTCGCAGTGAAAGAAACTTCAGACTAGAAACTTTCTAGCAGTTTTCTTCTTCCGTAGCTCATCTGGTTATTCTTCATCTTCATGTGGTCATCCACTTCTTGCAATTTAGAGTAAGTCTGAGGATTTTTAGCCAAAACTGTAGATTCCCATCCCTTTGATCCTAGAAATTTTCCTCAATCCTCTCCTGATTGTTTTCACTCGGAGCTGCTTGTTCTCAGCTTCTTCGAGCAGAGGTTAACGCTAGCCGAACCCACAGAGCTTGCTTGCTTGAGGTCAAGGTTGAGGTCATATTGATCTCGAACAGCTACAAAGGCAATGAAGGCCTTTTCGTGAACGTTCCCAGGAAAATTCCAAATTTTCCGCTGATCCAGAATCGAAGAGTTTTCTAGCATTATTTTCAAACCTCGATGTATATGGATAAATGTTTGGAAATTCTTGTCATCACTCGCCAAGTCCTCAAAACGAATCATTCTAATTTTTCCGGAAGAAATTACCCACTCCAAGATGAACAGGAAGATTTCAACATTCTTGGATACTTTCATGGATTCACCCTCGGAGCCCTCCACACCGCACCACTATTTGTTCCTAAGTCCATTGTCACAAAGGCTCTTCTTGGTCCAAAAATTCAACCCAACGCCTTAGCTTATGTATTTTTACCATTTTCGGACAGTTCTCCCCTTCATAACATTGTTCTGAAGCTCACTGAGGGGCTGCGTATGGAAACAAGAATCCTTAAACGCATCCCTAAAACATTAAGACCCTTAGAGCTGCTGGGTTACTCTACTGGTGGAAAGCGATTCAGTAATGCACAACACTTACCAATACAAATGAATAAGTAATACTTTCTTGAAAAAATCAAATGAAATTGGTGAGTATCCGCAATCCCCCTCCAAACTCCTCGAGCGATACTTGTGCGTAAAATGCCCTTCCACTTCTTCATTGATTTTTTTCTCTCCCTTCTTTTCTACTCGAGTATTTTTTACAAACCACTCGACTTGCAATTAGCACAAAACTCTCCCCCACTCTCCAGAGTCCCGCGCCTCTCATCGAAACGCTCCCATCCAACGCTCGATGTCATCGCCTCCTTTGAGGATTCAATAACCTCAAATCGAACATCGTCTCTATCGATTTATCATTCATTATCTGCCTTGTGCTATATTTCTGGGATATTTCCAGCCCCAAAAGTCACTTTAACATACAGATAGTAAAGCCACTCAACCGTGTGAAACCTGTTACTATTGCGGTTCCGGTGGTGCGTGGCTGGCTGTTTATCCTCGAGTCGTTGAGCAAATCCTGTCCTGCGATGACTTTTGCTTTCTATGTGATGTGGCTCATACTGCCATTTGCTACGCCACACATTTAAGCGTAATGTGTTTGCGATGTTACGTTTAAGCATACGACGACTGTGTTTACCAGATTCAGCTGTCATGCTTTGCTGCAAGTTTATTTTTTGGTTTTCTAACAATTTCTTTTCAAAAAATTTTTGAGTAGAGATAAACACTACAAATTCAGGAACCTTTGTCTTCTCATTGGAAATTGCAAGAATGCATACAAGTCTCCTAAAAAACCGTACAGGATAAAGGATGATGTACATCCGTGGTGACGTGTGGGGAGGGCATGGGAAAAAATTGGGGTCTCCGGCGTTTTGGAGACCCAGACGGAAAATAAATTTAATAAAAATATTAATTCATATAATAAATATCTAATAACTAATATTCAAATATTACTAATAGTAAAAATTAAAAATTAAACTAATACACGATTTTTATTTGAATTGTAAAGCAATTTTAAAAGAATTTAATCTAAAATTAATTTGGCGACTCATTCTCGGGGGAAGGGGGGGGGGTTATATTCTGAGGAAACTGGGCAGTTTTTCAAAAAATTTCTCATTATGTACTACACATAATTATGGAAACTGCGCTTCATGTGTAACCATCATGCGAACGCATGGTGCGGAAACTTCGGGTTCCCAGTTAGGCTCCGCCCAAACGCTCCACAAAAAGAGCGTTCAAAAAAAGACGTCAAAGTGATTTTCTGCGATTTTTTGCACAAAATCATGTATATCGCTGTGATGAGCAGATCCCGGAGATGCTTTTTATTCCAGAACCTTGGAAGAGATGGTGGACCGAGAGAGAGCTTGAAACTGATTTCTCTGGAAAAATCCTGCCTATAACTTTTTCCTGGAATTCAGTGCACTGAGGCTATGATTTTTTAGCGGCTGTTCACGAATTCCATAAGGAATTCTTTCAATTGCTGCTATTAATGAGTTACTAGTTACTGCTATTAATGAGTTACTTGTACATAGTCTTTCCCCTTCGCACTTTCATCTCCTGAAAATTACAGCGCCGCAGTCTCACCTTGGGCTATTAAACCCTTTAGTTTGTACTCTCAGGAATGTAGACTCATTAGAAAGTCGCACATTCAATTACTTCCGCCTACACTCTACCGCGCTCAGAACACACTCGCCAAAGTCAGTTCCAGTCTAGTCAATGTCCTCTGCAAACCTGAATATAAATACCGTAGTACTGTCATATGTCATTGTTTCAATCTGTTTTTATCTGATTATTCATGACGTTGTTTCGTTTTCACGATGTTTTGGCTTTTGCTCGCAAAACCGTCACATTCAGTTATTCGAGGAATGATTGTCATTGTTGCGGTAGAGGGTCTAGCGAACTAAGTGCTCTAGGAATTCAACCTTGATCGATGACATCATTGATTTCTGGACTGGTACTCATGAAACGTTGAAAACACACACAAACTATGGTTAACGTGACTGTTTATCGTATGGACTATGCAATGTTAGGAGACTCAGAATGTGAAAAATGATTTTCTAACCTTCGCTTGGTTGTACGTTCATGAGTCCTAACCCTGGAAGGGTATACGCATGGGTTGGATATTCATTTACGAGTTTATTTATTTGTACATTTTTTATTTAGTACATTATAGGTGTGGATTTGGTAACAGGGCGACAAGAGATTGAAAAACTGTGCTTTCTCTCAAATTCCTTCCTCTATATCACGCTCTTTGTACTGGACCTGTGGACGTTCTGGCAAGGAAATGTAGCCCCTGCAGAATGATGGTGATCAACTTCATAAATCCAGAAAGTATAGGAATAGAGTGCGAAGAACATTTTTGTTTTTATTGTAGAAGCATCATAATGCACTGTAAGCTGGTTCGTCGTCGAAATCTTAGAATTTCGAACCCATAATTTATCTCATCTGGAGAATATTGAAGCCAGCCACTCGGTAATCAATACCTTGGACAAGTCCTGCAATGATTTTTCATGGATTCTCAGATGGCAATGGCAAAGCGTATGGATGCCTTTTTGAAAAAAATTCGGAGAAAAATGCATTGAATCGAATGCTGAACATTCCATGGAGTCCTCTTGTGTACAAATATTACAAATATGTTTGGTTTCATGTGTTTAATGACATCATTTCGCTAGAAAAATCGGGAATACTCCAAACCGGTTTCACAACCTCTTGTCACCTTGTATTAATTAAATTCAACACTATAAAATGTAAACAATAAATTAGCCTCTGAAAGAATGTGGGGGAAAAAGAAGAAGCGGAATGCGAACGAGAAAAATCCATCAGTGAGTGAGCCCTGTGACCTGCACCGAGATTACTCAGGGTAGACGTGCTAACACAACAAAACTTTTACCCTACGTATTTTCAGTGACCCATCCAGGCATAGGAATGTGCCTAGGAAAATTTTAGCTTTTTTCTTCATGTAGCGTATTATGTCCAGAGTGGTTATGATAGGTAGTTCACCTTAGGAAAATTCTCTATGAATTCATTTCCTCGTTTCCAATGAGTTTCACAAGTATGCTGCCTGACCACACCCAAGTGGTCACAAGTTCGAAGGACAACATCGCTAGAATTCAACGTCTGGTGATAATTTGCACTCCTCACTTGGTCAAGCACTGATATCAAACTTTGTCAGTGCCCACACATAACAGCACGTGGTTACAATGGTAAACATGGAAGTACACATACCAGCAAAAATGTGTGCGTGGGATTGCAGAAAATTGGATTGCAAGGCCCAGTGAAGTCCAAGAATTTCACTAGAATTCTTTTCTTGGAAAGGTCATCGCGCAGTTTAAAAGTTCACACATCGTCAGAACTAATTTGAATTAGTCGCAGGTGACCAGAAATAGAAACACGTGCAGCCAGGAAGACAGGAAATACTAGATTTTATTTGTAGACAGTGACAATAGAAATTTAATCAGGAAGAAGAGTATAAGTGGTCAGATGAAGTCTATATTTGGCAGTAGTGTTGACATCACTTTTTACGAGGCATTCTAAGAGGACAATCGTTAGCTTCCAAGGAGTGTTTCTCTCACGTCTACCCAGAGGGATGCAACACGCTTGAAGTTCCATGTCCACTCAGGTGGAAAAATTCGAGCAGATTCCGCCTATTTTCTGGAGATTTACGTTTATTTTTCGGGCGTGATCGGGAAATATTTCGGCGAAAAATAAGCGAAATCTGCTCGAAAGCTCACGTAATCTGCTCGAATTTTTCCACCCGAGCAGTTAGTTTTTCTTATGATTTTCTTATGATTACTCCACACCGTTTCTCTTATTTGATTTTAGTTCATTTTTGCTGAAATCCAATTGAGAATTGACGATCTATCGAGCGAGACGAGCTATCCCCGACGTACTTCTCACTAATGAGCTAATATGGTAAATTATTGAGTGTTAACTATAAAAATCGAATAACCTGATACGATCAAAATCATTATTTGGAAGCCCATTCCAGAAAAATCTCAAAAAATCCTCCCACATAAGTCAAGGTGAAAAATACTGCTTTGTTCTTATTCCCTCTTTTTCAACTTCAAAGTGATTTGGTATTTTATTACTTTTGACGCTTCTAAGCTCTAAAATTCCAGGTTTTATTTATTCGTACGTGGTTGACCACGCGTTTTGATGATTCCTGCCCGAAATTCATGTTTTACTCGTCATTCGTCGGCCATTGACTCACCCGTTTCGATAGCCAAGACCAAGACGTTAAAATACCAGCCGTAGCCGTAGCAAAACTTATCCAAGCTTCAGGAGGCTAGTCGTCCCTTATGATATTCACTGAAGAAAATTACTTATGCAGAATGAGGTAATGAGGGAATATCCTAACAGCCATTTAAAGGTCAAAACAAAGAAATACATGCACACAGAATTGTGCTGGCCAAAGTGCTGCAATAAAGTTCAAAAATAAGGGGATGAAAAAGAATCTGAGTGATTTTGGGACGTAGGCCCTACATTTACTCCAATGTATCTCCTCTCGTCCTATTATTATGCCACCATCTTCTCAAATATTTATTAGTTTATCCATTTCTTATACTGAAATTGACTTAGTGTTTTGTAAGACAGGGTCAGATGTGGCAAATATCTCCATCGAATTAATAGGAAGAAGTCAGGCCTTCGGTGAGATTACTCAGGGTGAATATGTTGACGCCCACGTTAGCGACAGGTAGCAATGTGTGCTGTTCATACGTTTACCCTGGGTAATCTCAATGGTGCACGCAGCTCCTATTAGACTGTTGGTATTTTTGGGACAGAGCCATACATCATAGTGTACATTTAAATGTTTGAACAATTAATCGAATGAATTTTTCTATTTGGTCATCAGTCGAGAATAGAAACCAGATTCTTTCTTCTGATTCCTTGGCGCTTGAAAAGTCAAAGGTTGTAACTAACAGTAGGTATTTATTTCGTCTGTAAACTCCAAGAACAGTTGAAGGGTAAACTAGGCTCGGCTGTATCATTAGATCTACTCAGGGTAAATGTGTTGACCCCTGTGCTAACGAAAAGCAGATTTGGAGCTGTTAACGGTTATACCCTAGGTAACCTCAATGATGCCTGCTGCCCCAGGTCCTAGATGAGTTAACCTTACCCCTACCACTGGAACGATTGGTCTACTGATCGTTTGAACTTTGTAGTTTAGCGCTACAGAATCCAGTTGTGCCGTGTTTCACTGCGTAACTCCATCCCGGTGACGTCCACATCCCGAAAACTGGGACGATCTGGATGGATTTGCTAATTTGGATAGCTATGAATCCACAGTGGTCATTGTCTTGGTGTTCGTGTGACGTCAGCTGCCGCATTATCTCGGCTAACGAGCTGGATGTGCCTGTACGACCAGAACAGACCAGAACGACGAGACGATAAGAACAGATAGCAGCAGCCGTTGATGTGGACTGTCGGCGATTCTTGCTTCTCGCTATGTATTCGTTCGTATGTATTCGTTGTCTGACCCAGATTCCGTTGCCACAGTCAATTATCTGGTTTTCTCTTGAAAAAGTATGCGAATTTTGAAAAAGTCCGAGACAATTTGCATAGCTCACTTTTCATGTGACCGGCTGGTTTTCAACGTCTTCTAGAATTCTTTCTGCCTTAACACTCGCATGTTAGGCTCCTGAATCTCCATGTACAAACCCATATCCCAGGATCTTCCAAAGTCACTTCATGGAAGCGTCTGATAAAGCTAGCACCGGTTTTTCCACAGCGATCTCACAAATTATCACCACCACCACCTGTTCTGCTACCCGCGCATTGTCTCCACTGTCTCGTCTGCCTACCCAATCGCCGTCAATCCTCGAACTGCCCTGATAATCCTGCAGTTCTTGCCCAACGCCGTGCTTTCACTCCGATGCAATAATCGTTCCGCCAACTCTCATAGCAGGTCACTCATAGATTTCATTTTTCTGGACCTAATCTCGATTCTATCTCCATTTCTCACTAGTTCCAGCAGAAAATCTGGGCTTGACCTCTCGCTTCTGGATAGTTCACCTGGATTTTCCATTCTCATTCAGGTGACCATCGCTGAAAGCAATTTATTTTTTCAAAACTTCCTTCAAGTGGTAAGACGAATTACGACTATTTCTACGGTAAAAATATGGGAGAATGAATTTTATAAACATTTTTACCTCCTATGCTTTTTATAAACATATTTACTTCCTATGAAAATTCTTAGTGCTTCTCCGTTCCACATATGTACGTACGTCTGCTGCGGACGTTTTCTAGGGAGGAATTTTAGGGCTATGAAGAATCGGATAAAAAAGAACGAGAAATTATTTTTACACAAGCTTTGCACCAAATCAGTTGACTAAATCTCAAGTTTATACTCCAGTTTCCACTTACCCTTTTATAGAAATAGGAATGCTCCAAACCGAATCCTCACAAGACTAACCCATATAAGGTGCGGGCACAAATTCTTAAATTATCATGGTCTTTACCTTTGGTATCGTATCAATCACTTTTTTATAACTAGGTTGGTCCGAAAGTCTTGCGTCAACATTTACTTTTCGATCCAGAATCTCCTCTTCTTACATCGAAATTCTTCGAAATACAATGTGGTGGGATGTTCTACTACTCCTCAACTAAAAAAATTGGCAGATCAAGTTCCATCCATGAACATTAATGCTATGACTGCTTGAAAAAAGTGTAAAATATGGTATAAGACTTTCGGACAAGCCTAATAAATATAACAGCCCCAATATAACGGTTTCCAGTCCTTCTTCCTTGTTATCTTTATTTTCTCTCTCTCTCTCTTTCTGTTACTCTTTCCTCTTGGATTTTTTATTGCTATAGAATTAGAGTCTCACTTTTGCTTTTTAACACAAACCCTGGAATTCCATGCACCTCAACCGTTTATGAACATGTCCTTTGTTGTAAAGTGCAACAGCACTGGAATGGCATTGGACAGTCGATCCCGTAGTGAGTTTTCCACAGAACGAAGTCTAGAAAATTGCGGAAAGATTATCCGTTGTAAAGGGCCGCGGCAACAATTTGGCCAGTGTTCACTTATTTCGGCACCGAGGTACCCCCCTCGGTTCCATGTGAGTTTCGTGTTAGTTCCGAAGTTCTGCTAAGCACTTCTATTTCTGGTTGGCATATTCCATGCATATTCATTTACTTGTTTTAGTTTGGTTACATTTAGTCTTTATCGAAAATCTAGACGGATTCCGTGACTGCAGACCGCACGCACAATCCGTCTATCTTTTTGACAGGGACATTAGCGTATGATTTGGTCATTGTAGCTCACTTTGAGTGCAATAAATAAAAAATGTGGATGAAAAGTTTGTACTTGCTTTTCCATCGCCCGTTTTCATAGCTATTTTCGGAATATTTTCTCTGAATCCATTAGTTTTGCTTAATTTTTGGATCCACTTTCTAAACTCCAACTCTCTGGGTTCCTTTACCTGTACGTTCCACTGCGCTTCCCCAACCCCCCCCCCCTCTCTTCCGGTTCGCGACCCAACTGCTCTCTATACCTTTTTCTGCTAGTCATAATCACCCACCTTTCCCCTTCTGAAGAAGAATCAGAGCTCAAGGCTACGACATTTTTCCGCGATTCCTCCTGAATCGCTGAATCGTATGCAGATTTCGCGCGCGAGTGTCGAACAAAGCGACTCACTCGCCACCTGGAAAACTCTGTTCCTCACATAGTATTTGGGTCAAAACTCGCAATCGTGAGCCGTGCGAATCCTAACGAGCAGATTTATGCGTGGAAGATGAAGGATCGCGTCGGTGATCAGTGTCGCGGCGCGATTCCCACGACTCATTTCTCTATACGCGATATACAGGGCAGAGTCAGCACGATTTATGCGGGTGAACGATCGCGAATACACTGTAGGTTTTGCGTTCGCCACAGCGTTTGGCTGCACGGATTCTTTGTCCCAGGATCCCCTAAAAATGCTTCCTTAGTGCTGCGCTTCACAAGTGTCCTAAATTAATTAGTTCAAGAGCTTCGGCGGCTCGCGAACTCGTTTGGCAGCAAACAGCCTCGCGGTTAAAAAAGTGTGAACAAACGCCTGGTTTTCTGCGTCTGGAGCTGATATTTGTGTAGAGAGGCAAGTGCTTCCTGGCCTTTTCTGTCTATTCGAGCATGACTCAGCGAACCATCCCGTTCTAGCTTCCTCGCATAGCGCGTTTACAAAGGAACTTGTTGCCATCCTTCATATATGGTGCTTGGCGTGTAGATGAGGTTCTTTTTCTGTATAGGATTCTCGTACATTTCCATGGTTTCCCATTCAGGATACAGGAAGAATTTTCTTGCCAATTCAAACATGCAGAGATGAAATATAATTTTAGGAGAATTATGCTACTCGTTGTGACAATAATTGAGAAGACTTTCAGTTCAAGCTTCTTTCCCGAAGAGTACGCTTTTGAGAAGCAGCTACGCTCACGTGACTTTCATAGAAAGCCTCGGATATGTTTCATTCAGTTTTTTTTTCCTTTACGTACAGCGGGTTCTTATCACGTTTTTATTAGTTTCTCTTCCAAGACTGTACAAGAGTTGGGATCCGAGTATGAAGTTTCAACTATTCATTTCCCCCTTTCTCCTCAATCCCTGTTTTGAACTGCTATGACCGAGACAAAATATATTTTTTCGCTTTTATTTTTGTTTTTTTTTATCCCTTTTCTTCGGTTCTGCCTTCCGTTCCCTTGCACGGAAACCAACAAAACCGCTTTTTCCCGTCCTATTCTCGCTTACTTGCTCGCTTACTTCCTCCAACGACACTTACTTATTTTTAACAACACTTATTTTGATATCCGTAAAATCTTCAGGCGAAGCTGATAAAATGATATATAGTAAGCGTCGATGGTGGTACGCTTTTCGCGCGCGAAGCAAGCACGCCCCGCAGCCGCGCCGCTGGCGCTGGAGTCGCCTTCACAATGGCTAATATCGGTTTTCTTGGCAGTTTTTCATTAAATCTGGTGCTAACTACCAAGGAAACTAACTAACCAGTAAGAAAACCCCATAGTCTGCCGTCGCGGCGAGGATTCCAGCAGGACGGCGCGGTCGCGTCGCGTGCTTCTCGAGTCCGTGAAGATCGCGCCGCCATCGACGCTCATTGTACGTATCTCCTTGATTGTTGTTAAAAGGAGCTGCGATGTTTGGCATGCCACACTTTCAACTTCCCGAAAATAAGGGGTTTCTCCGTACTTTCGCGTGGAATCATGTACAACATTGTCATCGTAGTCTCCCAGAGATTTTTTTAGTATTAAAATTCCAAAATCGACTCTGAGGTAAGAGGCTGCCTTCGGGTTATGGCAAAAGCAGTAGAATTTCTAGGTATCTGATTCCTTAAAAAAACAAAATTTTTTGCTGCTGATTAGGATTCTCTTTTCTATGTAACACTCCACTGTGTGAACAGAATTATTTCATTTTGGATGTTATGTATACTGGATATTTATGGATATGGATCGTGAACATTTTCGATTTTCTGGTAGAGCAGCCCTGGTAAATAAATAAACAAGTAAATAAACGAATAAATACGAATGGCACTTCGAGGCACTTCTCCTTGTGAACTCAACCACCAACGGGGAACAGCACTCTTCTAGGGCAGACTTCTGCATTTACTGATCTCTGAAGTGCTTGGGTGCAATTAAAGTATCCTCGGGAATGTACTTTCCCGACAACAAGGAAGTGGTGAGCTTGGAGGAACTGGTAGCAGACAGTGGCGAGAGGTGGGAGATGTGACTGATTGATAGTACATAATTCACTGGTCGAAAAACTATCACCTTAGTGTCCTTTGCACGTGGGAGCTTCAAAGACATTACTTTGTGTATATTTAGAGTATTATAGTACAGTCCTTCTCAAAAAGATAGACTGATTGCGCGACTGCACCATCGCGGCGGGACCTGAACGAGGGATGCGGAGAGAGCATGCTCTAGGTGAGAGGGTCGAGCAGGTCCCGCCGCGATTCTGCAGCCGCGACGCTAAGGAACCGCACGCGCAATCCGTCTATCTTCTTGAGATGGACTATACACATACATATATCGCCTCATTAGAGATCATTTGTTTGGCCTTCGCAGTCCAAGGAATCAGAACAACATCACAATGTCTATGCAACCCGTTCGAAACCCGTTACATGACCGAGTGGAATGCTCTTCAAGGAGCTATTCCAAGAGGAGTGCGACCAGAATTATGTCCACGAACGTGTTTCACCTTACAACACACGGGATGCCTAGTCATTGAACCAGTTCACAGGGTTTTCTCGCGTACGTAAACGACACGCGATTCACCTAATTTGATGCACTAAAGTGTAAAGATTGGACATCGACGAAACAGCTGGCGAGTCGTGTCACCTTTTTTTCGTGCCACGATTCATCACATCCTTTTAAAGGGCATTTTTTGTGATAAGGTCATCAACAGAGGACGCGTGATAGTGGTAGTACTTTGAAATCAACTTGTTTTCGAGTAGTTTCCATCAGCAACGGTCAACTTGATACGCTCTAATGCTGTCCTCGTGGCATCGTGCCATATAAGTCCGGTCTCGGTTCGTCTGACAGTCCAACCCATAAAAGCAATTTTTGTTTACTTTACAAAAACAGTATGATTCCTGGATTATCTGTGAAGGTGTTCTCAGAATCCATTGGTACAGCCCTTTTCCCCTTTTTTATTTATTTTGTTCTCTTATTGTTTATTTATTTTTATGGATTTCTGCCATAAATGGTTGCCTTCCTCCGATAGACTTTCCTGTTTCCACCCCATTTTCACCGCTTCTAGTGTAAAGCTTAGATGATTCCATTACTTATATGGTCTTCTATAGTCTTCTATAGTGAGGAAATTCTTAGTTTCTACTGTGCAAAAGGACTCCTCAGTAGTGTGAATGTTCGGGAATTCCTTGAGCAATTGACCAAGGTTGTTACAGTTTTTCATTCAGGCTAACGTTTTGGCTTCACCGCCTTCGTCAGAGCCTGGAAAGTCAAAATCACATTTTACATGTGCTCCCAAACACCCAATCATCCCACAAATTATAACCCAACATGAGAGTAAATACGAGAAGAAGATCAGGGAAGTAGTAGTAACTTAATAGCTGTTACCGTTTTGAGGATGGAGAATCCTGATGAACCCTAGTCCATAAGACCTCCAGCCTGATCCCCAATCGCTCGCTATACCTAACGCATTAATCTGCTTTGGGTGAAGGCAGGGTTTCACCCCAGAGCCGATTTTGAGGTTTTCATGCCGAAACAATCACCAGACGCCGATTACAATAGTGTTCACGATTTCTCATAAAAATGATTGAGGACCCATTTATGAGCCACTTCTTGTGGATAAATTGGAATGGCATTGAGATATCTGCCACAAGGAGATGCATGGTACCATCGATAGTATGCTTTCTGTTGAACATCTCCTACAGGGCTGTGCAGGTGATTTTTTTGCGTCTCGTTGTGGCAGGCGTCTTAATGAGCACTTCAAGTTCTCCACAAATCGGGGGATATAAAAGCGAATTTTCCGGAAATCTTGTCAAGAATCATGTACACCATAGTGATGAATCCCTATTTGGATTCTTATCCAATGAATATTGAGATTTTTTGGCCTGTGGTCCTTCTGCATAGTAATGAGAGTGAACATGCTAGCTTCTCAGCGTCAGAGGAGCTCCATATGAAGAACTCAGGCCCAATGATTGTCATTCTAGAGGAAGGGGAATGAGGAAGAGTTCTTTCAATCTGATAGGCCATAGGCACATCAACGACCCACGTCACCATCACCTACTTCAAGTCACTAGATGCATATTTCTTTGTTGATCACAACAAAATCGAGCTCCGGATGCAAGCTGGGTATGGCAACGCCGACTTTCTCCATACTACTGTGAACCTTCTGCACCGGTCTCCATACAAAGCCATTCTGCTGCGGTCCTTCTATAAATTTGTCTGAGCAAATAAGAATGTACTCAGGGGTCGCATGCATTACTGAGACTACCCAGGGTAAACCAGGGTAAACGTGCTGATGGCCTACGAGCTTACTATCCTTAACACTGTGGCCTACACATTTACCCTGGGTAATCTCAATCTCACCCAAGCCCAGATCAGTGCATAGATACATATGAACCCCTTGCGCACTTGAACATTACTCTCCCTTCAATCCATGACACATCTGCATGAGGGCAGCTTTTCTCGATCTTCGCTCATCTAGCGGCTCAAGTGGTAACGGTCGCGCTGAACAGGCGTAAGCCCATATATAGGATTAGGCTGGATTTCTCGAACTGGTTTCGATTCACAGCTGCAGCCGGCCGGGCTGCACGAACTCCGTGCCTCGATGGGCGCGTACGACAAACGTTGCGCAAGTCTTGAGAGATGACGACCAGTTTGAACAAGCCGCCATTTATGTGTGTGGTCTCGTTCATCCCAACATGGGTTCTTCACTTTATTGGTTCGTGTGTTCAGCTTTGCATTGCAGCTGGGCTTTAAGCCTTGTGATGTGGTCATTTTGAGTCCTCTGGAGCTGTTCATCGCTTCTGGATTACATGCCCGTGATGGGCTTCTTGGGTGGTTTTGGGAAGATTGCGGGCCTCTCATTGGTCATACATCCTGGTCAAGAATTGCTAATCTTCAAAGCATTCAGCATTCCTTTCCCTCTTTGTGACAACATTCTCGCATCGATTGTCACTTGAGAAACGCTCCCATCCTGGATTTACCAATAGGTTAGAACCTTACCCGGAGAGTTCAGGAATCTCACCCAAGGTCGCCGCGACGTTCCTGACATTGCCGGAACTTGATTCGACTAACTCAGGCGTAGCCATAGCCGTTTATGGAAGTCTCCGACTACATCCTTCAGCGCGAAACCCGTTAGATTTCACTTCACCGACGCATGCTCATGGATACCTGCTGCGCACTCCGTGATATGCAATTGAAAACTGCGCACCCGCGTAGCCGTCGGGGCTGCATCCGATTGTTTCGGACAAAGTCGTCATGACCCCTGTTCCTGTTCGCGCAAACTGTCGCCACCTCGTCAAGCCTATCGCAGCGGCTTTCTTCTCTCTTCCTATCTGCTCGTTAATCTCTTGCTGATGTCTGTTCAGTGAATCCAAGGAATTTATTCTCTAAAGTTAAAAGGGTGATACCTATAGGGATTTAGTTATGACCTCACAAGAGTTGGTGTTCACGAATAATTCAAAAATCGAATAAATAACTTCAAATGAATAACGTCAATTGAAGCATCTCCATACAGTAATGGTTTCACAGTGGAAAAAATATGGAATATTCTTCCTTACACCTCAAGTGACGTCGTTGTCAACACCGAGGAAACTCTAAGCCCTATAGAGTTTTTTACTCAATAAAGCGGAGGAGGATCTTTAACCCGGTGTAGCTTTTTTACCCAATAAAGCAGCAATTTCGCATAGATGACTTTTCCTCTTGTTGGTGTTCTATTACTAGTTTTGCTCACTTTGACTCACGGAAGAAAACAAGAGTGAGAAAAATTA
This sequence comes from Ancylostoma ceylanicum, assembly GCA_000688135.1. Classification (NCBI taxonomy): domain Eukaryota; kingdom Metazoa; phylum Nematoda; class Chromadorea; order Rhabditida; family Ancylostomatidae; genus Ancylostoma; species Ancylostoma ceylanicum. The sequence continues at coordinate 265,131 of JARK01001536.1, forward strand.
TACAGCCAGGAGATTGTTCTAGCGAGGATGTTGTCCTATTGCGAATTGGAAAAAAGACGTTAATTCAGTCTGCATCAACTTCGCGTGATATTTGCGTCATGAAAGCATGCCTGAAACTTCTCACAATGCCAGCATGCTCCGCGGTTTTTTAAGATGCTGTGCTCCAGTTCATTCGAATTTTTTACCATGAATGTATCTTTTCAAACACCTTAACTCTAAGCAAAACTCTCGGGCCTGATTCCTATAACAGCTCAATTTCTCAAATTTCATACTTCATCTGTTCGAGATGAACATCAACTTTTGAAACTTGACATTTAACAACCATGAGCTCATCCCAGTGGTCCATAATTCTCTTTCTTTGATGTGTTTTGCTACTTCACCTCTCTCACCTTAGAGAATACCAATTTATTCGAAAATGTTGAGTTGTAAATGTCCTCCAAAACATTAATTTTCTTCTTCTTTGCTTGCCATTGAAGGCGATATTTTCTAGTCTTGCTCGTTAATGAATTGCAAAAAAAATTGATAAACTTCCATTAGCTTTGAGATTTTTAGCAGAAGAATGCCTGAAATTCTGCAAAAAAAAACTCTGGCTTTACGTCACGCCATACTGGGAGCTCCACAGCTATTTATAAAAATTATATTGGCTAACTAGTAAAAAGATTGAAAGGAAATTCGGTTGCAATTAATCAATCTATTTATGAGACTCCAAAGCTGGTCAACGTTAGATCACGATATTTTATCTATTCACACTCTTTGTGAAAGCAAAGACAAAACAGATTCGGCTTATGTCATCGTTGGTGTTCGCTGAATAACAACTCGGAGTAAGCGTAACCGTTTTGCGGCAGCTAGAAACAATCCCACTGAAGTGCACAAAATGCTTAGCAGTGACGTAATTTTATGACCGAAGTAGTAAATGTAAAGCGAACTAGCTGCACTCTCACCGAAAGGCAATCGTTTTCCCAGAAAAAGGCAGGTGACCGAGTAGATAAACCGCTTTTCTCCAGCGGAAGCAAGACGCCCGACAAGCGCGTCCGGACATCTGCAATACGACATTCTTTGTTGGTATATTATCATGAAGTGATATTTATTTTTATGCATTTGCATATTTATATATTTGTATTTCTTGATATTTGCTTGAACGCGGGCAAATTAAGAGTTGGACATAGTATGAGCCATTGAAAAACTGTACTAATATATCTTTAAAATATAACGACTATATGTGAGCTTATGAAGATGTTTCTGCTTTCTTCTCTTTTCTTTCCATTTTTTTCTCCTTTCGGATATACTAAGACCAAATTTCTTGCTAGTATCGTGCTTGCACACCCTTTTGAAACTCTACCATTTTTTAATGGAGTAGCAATTGAGAATAACGTGGTGAAAAGGTTCTGGTAACATTAAGATCAGGGAATTTCGGCACATTTTTTCTCATTTCCTTTGCAAATATGTACGCGAAAAAAGGAATGAATCCGGAAAAGAATAAAAATAAGGTTAGGCAACAATAATAAGTATTGTGGCTTTGACTGCACTAAAATCAGTCAAAGCTCCTTCTTTTGCCACGTGCTCTTCTATTACAGTTCTCCTTTCTCGTGTTTTGTAAAAATTTTTAGTAGTATTTCTCTAGAACCTTTTTTTTTTCGTTTTCGCCTTGATTATCGAAGTCCAGCCCCTTTTTTTGAATTTGAATGATTTTGAATATCTCTACAGTTTTGCTTACCTTTGTTCAGAATTACTTAGACACGTTTTTCATCCTTCCAGTTTCACTTTCGAGTAATACGTTCCAAAATTCCCATGGTTCTCGTGTCCTCAACTTGTATTTTTTAATCATTTTTACATATGTATCGGGACCTGTCGAAATTCTAATAAGGACAAATATGTACAGAAACTTCTCTCATGTGATATGTTGCTTTCCTGACGGTACTACTAGAAAAATTGCCGTTCTTCCCTGGTGCATTTATGCTTATTCGTTATTCTACCTTTACAGTATAGCCTTCACGTAGTGTTACATTTTATGATGATCATTTCCAATGAAACTTTGTTCGTCTTTTCCCTCCTCCTCCTCTTTCCTTTTATACAGGATCTACCCTTTGAGACAGTGTACCTTAAGCCCTCATGTAGTTTCCTTATTAAATTTGGTGCTACTCGTACCAAAGTTGCAAAGTTCTAATGTTCTTATCCTCCGTCTGCAAGGTCGAACGCTTTCAATTTCGAGAGATTTTCCACATTTTTCGTTGGTGGTCTTTTTCCTAATGAAGAAGCCCTATCAATAAACTGGTCTGCTTGTTGAGGCGAAGCAAATCGTTTCATCCTCATGAGATTTTTTCGCACTTTTGTTCTTACTCACCTTCGACATTCTCTTGATCTCCCTTTGAGCTTTAGCTTTCCCCAAACCTAATATGTGTAACACTGTTTTGAAGTAAACTTTAGACGGAGGAAGTGATTGAATTTTTGCAGCAATAAAATGCTCACCCAGCTTTATTTTTTAGAGGAAGCTGACTCAATGCTGAGAAATTTCTTTGGAATTAAAATTGAAAAATCGGAGTTGCAGTTAATTTTCTCCCCACACATTTTACGACTACTTCATCCTCATTTTGAGAATTTGAGTCTAGAGAAGAGTGGAGAGCTAGACCATGAAGATAAGAGCAAAATTGAGAAGTTTCTCAGTTTCATGGCGTTTTCTTATTGAAGTCCAAGCAGAAATCCTGATTTTATAGAGAATCATACAACACCTGATCAATTAGAAGAGCGTGACCTTCTTCATTTCCATTCCCCAGTGCACTTTCTCCAACTTTTAAATACTTATCTCATGTCAAGCTCTTCTTGTCGCCTTTTCTTTGAAAAACCATTTACTGAATGCCTCCAGGGCCTGGATATACCATCGAGATTACTCAGGGTAAACGTGCTGAAGCCCGAGTTAATTATGGGTATTAGCACTTTTACTGTGTATAGTCTCAGTGTTGCATACGGCCTAGTGGACTTCCAGTTTTTTTTTTGCCATTATCATTTCATTTCTGCGTAATTTTCGTTTAATATCCTAGCCTCTATCCTAGCTTTTCCATCCTCAAATGACTTTTTTCCAGAATTTACTACGGAGATATGTTACAAAGGCTCCTATACTGAGCAACAGTAGTATTTTGCCTCCATGTTCCTGACCATTCTCCAAGTGACACCTGCTACCAGCACATCAAGCGATCTCAGCTCAGATACTTCAGAAAGTGAGCATTCTGAAGGTGAAATGTTTCCCTGTTATTTATGGGAAAACAAGTGAATTCAGTGTTTTCAGATGATACTCATCTCTATAAACCGACGCCATTATCCCCATTACAAACACTTGGCATTGTCTCCTTCCTAGCACTATATTCCTCTATCTATTTGATATATGCACAACATCATAAGGTGCTGTTTTATGTTATGACGAGGTGAGGTTATCCATCCATTCTTGGCTTTATCCCATCAGTGAGTCAGGAAAACCTGTTGCCTGATTCGATTCTGTTGGGCATTCAACTTTTTCCGGGAAATGTTCCGGTTCCTCTCTCTATTTCTCTAATAAGCCTACTTTTTTCAGTTTAATAGTTCTATGGATTGTATTTATCTACACTGCGGGTATATTGAGTGTGTTGTACATGATAACTGTTGGATATGACGAAAAACCTCAAGATCCGCTCGAGAAGGACGCCGAAGCGCAGCAGGAATCCTCGATATAGACACTACAGCTTTCGATAGATTCACTAGATATCGACGATGATGCTTGTACATTTTGTCTTTCATTTGTTGTGTGAATTTTTGTTCGATTTTTTCCCGAGTGCTAATAAAATTCTACATTAGCCGTGTAGCCGACAGCAATATCCCAAGCGCCAAGTCCACGCACAGCAGGATCGGAAACAGTCCACTTGCGCCAGCAAGTTTCGCTCTGTGTGTTCCTTCATTAATTCTTCCCCTACGCTTAGCGTCAAGAAGTGTGACGCACACTATAGAACGCAGTCCAAACCAGCTGATGAGACTCAAATTCTAAGCTTCTGCAAATTTTCGGAGATAAAAAACGCTGGAGCGGAAACCCGCAACTCTGCACTTCCAGATACCGGATCACAAACGCTGCAAAGCAAGCCGAGGATCGCTAATTGGTCGACCACGACGCCTTCTCAAACCTATAGTCATTGTCGGGGAACGGTTGATGAATTCGTTCGAGTTTATTGACTCGAATCATGTCAAATACCGTGAAAAAATTGAAATTCTGGTGGAAATCCCTTTGCCTTCATCCATCGGTTAGTATGACTCGTCATTTAAGTACAGCGGGAACCAAGGAGCACATCCAGGACAAACTGTGCGAGGTACACGGCTGAGACGCATAGAACTATAGCCATGCAAACCAACGATAGTTGGCCATCGCATAATCAACGTAAGGCTACGAGACAAAGGACATGAAAACTGAATTGTCAACCTGAGCCTGGTTTTGTTCGCTTATGCACCGCTAAATTATTACCCAGATAGGGCACGATGGCAGGGTTAGGCAATAAATGAGGTGTACCTCTTGCTCAAAAGCCAATGACTGCTACCGGGCTAAGCACGACTGCTATGATGTAGTTCCGTACTCTACGGATACTTTGCAAAATCTCCATCACAGATGGAAATAGACTCGCCGACATTCACAATTTTCTACGGGCCGCATGCATCATTGAGATTACCCAAGGCAAACGTGTTAACACCACACAAAAATTACCCATCGTTAACACGGGCGTCAGCGCGTCTACCCTGGGTTATCTCAGTGATGCATACATGCTCACCTCTCCTCCCGAACTGCATGAGCAATCATGCATCGCACGCTTCAGTTTACCCCACTGTTTTACTTTGCCAACGCTGCCTACAAACAACAAAAGATGTACCGATGTGTGCTCACAATTACGCATGCAGGACCTTCATGCATCATTGGAAGGGTGGATGTCCATTTCATACCCATGGGTAATCATACCCATAGGTGGCACCTAGGTATAGCCGTTAGGTATCAGTGGACATGTTGATGAATACCAGGTCAAGGGCAAATTTGGGAACTTTAACAGTTTTAGCGCAGCTATGTAATCTCGATGACACATCCATGCATCTGGTCTGGTCGGTGTAACCATCAAGTATTTCCCTCCACCGGCTTGATTCGGGCTTCCCATTATTAAAATTCAAGCCAATAGAATTTTTGTGCATGGGAGAACAGAATATTCGTGTCTTCTAGAAATCTAGTAATCAAAAAATTAAGAGGTCTGGTCACTATCCAAGCTGGGTTATCACGCAGTGCTAACAGGTTGAGTCGAGGCCAACGTGTAGTGAACTCAATTTTGAAGTTATACCGATTACTGAATATAGTATGTTCCCAATGCGGTCATGTTCTGAAAATTTCCAACTTGCAGAACTGATAGATCACGGGCAAAGCTAGGTTTCAAGTCCTAATAGTGTGAGTACATAGTCTCCCTAGGAAGTAATTTGCCCATAAAGCCCGTTTCCATGACGATTCCGGTGCAAGCGGTAGGTAAGATTTGTTTTTGAGAACACCCTGAGCCGTTGCTGACACTGCATAGTGACTTCACAGTTGAGTCATTACGGTGCTACCACTCGAAAATGGTGGGTGAGCGGTTCACCCAAGTATACTCACGTATATGCATAAATACACAACTATTCCATAGAATAAATCATGACCTCGTCAAAGAAAAGAATTCCAAATTTTATTATATTTTCGGTGGTTCAGCCCATTTTTGATTCTAAATTGACAGAAAACCTAGGCATATTAGGTCGCTTCCATGGCGAAGAGTAGCTGCAGATTCCGTGACTGATTCCATGAACATTCCTGGAACGATAGTAAGCGTTTATCCAGAGTGGATGAGTGTCTCGAAAAAATTGTGTTGTAACCTGCTATCCCTCTAACCATTAATTCTTAACTTCACTTTTGCCTGCAGCGCTCATACGCATTAGAAGTGTGGATATGTCACAACTTCCCGGCAACGTTCAGGAATTCAGTCATTTGGCTCCAAAGTTTTTTGTCATGCTAGGGCGGCAGCATGCAGGCAATTATGCCCTCGAGAATTGATAACTGAAGGTTAAAATACTACTCTTATGTCCGAAATACAATAGTAAAAAATTTAGATAGCATTTCAGTTTTATTCTGTTCCGTGCTTCATCTGCGATGTGTTTAACTTGCGTGGACCACCCTGAATGCATTTGATGAATAATTAAATAAATAAATAAATGAATAAAGAATAGGAAATGCAGGTGTTTTTACACACGTTTCTTCCAGTCTTATGCGAAATGACAACTTCTCCACGAACAAAACATGACAATTCTCCAAAATGGCCACTTTGGACGTTCTCACAAATCTTTATACATTCTGGTGTGTGATCATCACCCAAGGTAAACGTGTTGACGGCTGTGTTGACGGTGGGTAAATTAGGGGTGGGTCAAAGCATTTACCCCAGGTAATCTCAGTGGTGCATGTGGACACCGAAGTAAGTGCTGCTGAAGGCTTATTTTACTGGAGGAGTAACTTGTGGAGATCCTGGAAATATTTATGTAGTAGAGATCTAGGGATTCCAAGCATTAGGAGTTCATTGTCTGCATTTCCTCTCGAAGGCGGATGGAAAGGTTCCGGACAGGGGTGTGGTAAGCTGATCTCAATGCGTGTTGGTATCCAGAGGATTGATTTCCTAATGTGAAAAATAGCCAGATGTTTCTTCAACATTTATCCTGTCTGGGAACCACTTCTGAAATTGCACAAAACTCAACATTGGGCTTGAATTGACCAGAAGTTTCAGCACTTACTGAGGTTTAAATATGGATTTAGATAGGCCTGGGATTACATGTGTATGGAATCTTCGATCAGAATGGATCTTTGAATAACGATTTTGTTGAGCAAGCTATTCTCCATTTTTACGAGTACCCAGGTACCATTAAAGAGCAGGAAGGAAGAAAATTCATCACTCAATCGTGTACTTTTGTATTCTGCTCCTTACTATGCACAGTGTGCAGATTCACCATTTTCCCATGACGTGACCATTCATCATGGATACAGTTTCCAGATCAAAACACAAAACGAGAGCTACTGGTTCTTGAAACGCGTTCAGCTTTATGGGAGCCGGTCACACAGACGCTGCATGTTGAGAACACACCGTGTGATTGAACGGTATCTTCGGCGAGTTCGCAGTGATTTCATCTCTGCAATCCCCATTACATCGCTGTGTCTTAATCACAGGGGATTTCCAGATGGCGTGACATTTCCGGATGCATCAGTGGATCTAATCCGTATAAGCTGCTTACCTATAATGGTATGTAGCCGTTTTCAAGACAATCACGCATAGTCCATGTACAATTATAATATCATGTGCCACTGGGAGGAAATGTCAAATGGTGGTTTACAGCGGAACTTTCTTTTTACATTAGTGAGCAGAAGTAGTTTAGAAAATACATAGAAAAATAAAATTCAAGGAGTAGTGTCCTAATTACCTGTTTCGTTCCCTTACCATGTACGGGGAAAGAGGGTTCAAAAATAATCAGGTCCTCCCGAAAACTCATCAGAGTGGTCATACAGCATTGAGATTATCCAGGGTAAACGTGTTAACCTTCCACATCTGCACATCGTGAGCACGGGCGCCAGGACGTTTACCCTGGATAATCTCAATTATGCATCCAGGCTCAGCGTTGTGAGAAGGGCTTTATCGAATTTCTAGGGGTAATAAGTAGAAATTAACTCACCAGTGATACCCCCTATTGTTGGCAGTTGAGCTGTACCAGTATAGGAATAGAGATGAGGTATAGTATAATAAAAACAGGAAAAAGTATTAATATCGAAGTTCTCTAAGTGCACAACATAATTCTTCCCGGAGCCTGGATGCATCAGTGACATTACCCAGGGTAAAGACGTTGACGCCCGTGGGAGAACGTCCCCAATGCGACATAGGAGATGTGGTCTAGACGAGTTAGCTTCGCGGCGCGTGCGGAGATCCCAATATTTTCCCTCCTATGTTGTATAGATTGAAGGCTTTGATCCTTTAGGATCATTTCGCCGCCCGCCCTAAAGATTTGACCACCCATAGACCGCCAAAAGATTAGTTCCTTTCGCGTACGGGGATAGCACGTTTACCCTGGGTAATCTCAGTCATGCATGCGTCCGCCGCTGAAGCAAAGATTATCTTACACCGGTTTACGTCGTGATGCTCCAGTATATGCGGTAGTTATACTAGACGCGTGCACTCGCCGCGCGCGTCCATGCTGTGGATAGACCCAGTTGCAACCCTTGCACAGCTCAGCAGCACGCGTCTACAGCCTCAGGGCTATCCGCGGAGGCCGTGCGGTATTCTCATTCAAGTCCTATACGCCGCGCTGACCAGTCCTTCCTTGGCCCCCTAATTGCCCTAAAATCATGTGACAGGACATGAGTTCTAAGCAGTATGTATGCATGACCCTGGACACGACTGTGTTCCAAAAATATGTATGTGCTCAGATTTCCCCGCTACGACTCGTCGCCAGTTTCAAAGCGGCTGTTCGTCATCGATACATCGCACTCTCATTGCGGACTTCGTTCACCACTTACCGACAGTTGGCTCCTTGCACCACTGCCTCGCAAAAACGTCTGTTATGAAAATCAGTGCCAACGCGAATGCACCTGCCACTTCGCACGCATAAAACACCTTGGAATCGATTCACTGACGCTATAATTATCCAGAAAATACACATGTGGACAATCTACATTTATTTCCTGAAACTACAACAAGCAAAACAAGATCATTAGGAGGCTGAATTTTCAACTAAAGGGTACACGGATTATGCGCTTGAATTCGAACTCAAACTTTTCGGCCTTGGAAAACAATTCAGTTCACCATGAGACAACATTTTAAAATGGCTGAACACAAGACTGCACGAAAGAACACTTCGTAAAATTATTACAACTTATTCTGATATCAAATCCGACAATCACAACGCGGACTGTCATCACAACCGGAAAAGGCATACTTCTGGAGGTAATTACAGTATTGTGCACGACGACAATCTAGTGAAGCGCACGACAACGATTAACAATGCCAGTCATGCGAATTTCCTAGAATCGCTAAGATCAGCTCGATTTGGCTTGTCAGTGTGGAAGGATTTCGGGGGATGGAAACAGTAAAACGCGTAAGGAAATTAGTGTTACCAGTAAGAAATAAATACTAATAATTGCCATAGAACAGCTACTAAAGAGGCCACCGGTATGGCAGTTGTTATTTTAGTAAGAAATACGAAGACACGGACAGAAAAACTACATTGTGATTTGCAAGCAAAGCAAATCAAATAGAGAACCTCGTTCCATCGCTGCACGTGAAGAAAGATCAGTGAGATAGAGCAGTTGAGTTTAGCCGAACTAAACACCTTTGAAACTCCAAACTTATCTGACGATGAGATGGTTGCGTTTGTAGCAACTGTGGTGAAAGAAGATGCTACGAATATACGTGGCTAAGTCCTGCTTATTCTCTTGTTGATGGCGTCGACGTAGGCCTGATGAATCTGGGCCAGAAAGTGATCGTCTGTTTGCATCAGGTGAATCAGAGCGGAGGCGAACTGCGAATAAAAATTGTGCAAACAGGTATTAAGAAACACTGCGAAAAATGCAAGAAAACTGGAGCATAGAAAGCGGTATCATCTAATGAGCGAGGGGAATGAACCGAATCTCGGTATAGACAGATGTTAAGCTCATCTTTAATGAATGACACTAGCGCGCGGACTTTTACAGGTGAATAAGACTTGAAGATCCGCCTTACTTCTGTTAAGCAGCGATACTTCACGATAATGATGACAATGCTAGTCACTCATTAAAAAAGCGAGATGTCTTTCAGGTAATAATATCCCACTTTCCAAATGGCCAAAAGTGGGAAGATGACTACTACTCAGCTTCGCAGTTTTCAAGCAAACAAGAAATATAACAGCTCAGGTCGGCATCAACTTATGAGAGGTAGCTACAACAGTTACCTGTAACTTATTGAGCGGAGGCGTTGCTGCACCAGAACCAATAGCGAAGGCAGAGTCGTCGGCAGGAGCACGACTGCTAACAGTTGACTCCAGCTAAAGATACTCATTCTGTTATCGAGAGTAATCGTTGAGGGATGTCATGATGATACCCGCGTGAAGTTTGAAACAGCGCCCGGATTCAATATTGAGGTTACCCACGGCAAACGTTTGACGCCCGTGCTAATGATGCGTAAATGTGAGTGGTGTTCACACGTTTACCTTGGGTAATCTCGATGATGCATGCGACCTTGAAGCAAGACTTCGTGGAAGACGCGTTCTTTAGAATTTTGAAATTTTTCTTAAATCAGGTTAAACCGTCAAGCAAATCGAATGTTGCGTTTCAACTCAGATATCAAATTAATCTTTAATTAATTTTGAAGCAAATATGGAATAAGCTCACAAAACGGAGAAAGGAATCAAAATTCTCGAAAAGAGTCTATAGAAGAGAAATCGATTCTTTTCCCATCATTAAAAACTCTACTAATGATAACAACCAACTACCTCGTTTGCGTCGGCTTCTCCATCACTACCATGGATTGAACGGTTCGACAGTGCGGCCAGTGACGCTGCCGATACTGATGTGTACATTTCCTGGAAATATTCAAATTCCATGACGCGTTTATTTACAGGTGCCTTGTATATCATTAAAAACAGTCAACAATGCATCAAGAAATTCGATCAACCTCATCACATCGGGATCCCACCTGAAACTGCGCATGTTTCGGCTTCGCCGAGCGAAGGAGATCCTTCTCCAGGTCCTCCGAAGTTAGCACGGAAGAACCAACCTATAAAAATGACCTTCAAAAAATTGGCCATATGTAAAGCGGTTAAAAATCAAACCATATTCTTTCACCTTAGAAATTAGCTTAGGTTGTTCTTGGATCATAAGCTTCTGCAGCAAAACTGGCATTTCCGACACAGAAGCGCCAGCCATCCCTGGCTCCTCCTCTTTGGGCTTCTGCTTCTCTTTATCCGACTTCTCCTGCGAAGACGACGAAGGGCGCACTGTTGACGCGAGGCTGTTTTCACGATTATTACCCTGCATAGATGCGGAATGATCAATAAGATGAATACTCCGTACACAACGTCAGCACCATTGTTATGCCAGAAATAACACATTGTCGATACATCCTACCTGAGTGGAAGGTGCTGGCTGTGTGCTTTTCAGGAGGTCAAGCAATTGATTGGATTCGTTCGGTGGAGCGACTGATTCGGGCATATTTGACGCTCCTATATCGTCGTTAGCAGGTGGTGTCGGTATCTGCAGACACGAAAGGAAGTCATGCGTTGCTCGGCGAGCATAAATAGAAAAGCTTGCACAGCAGAACACGCGACGACAGCGTAAAAACCATGCATAAGGAAGTCGACGAAACATTTCTCACAACAACAATAACCCACTTTTCCAGATCTAATTTCTTCCTGTAATTTTTTGAGCAAATTGTAGAGACGAGCACAATCCTCAGTGGAGAAGAACCAAAGCCCATAGATTTGATCTTGAAATGAAGGTTTATAAGCATGATGAAAAATGAAAGGAAATGGGTACAAACTCGGTAGGCTGCCGGTATACTCCTCGAGAAGTATAGCACCTCGTATGGGCGACTTCATTTTCGATACGTATTGATTGTGGGCGGTCCGATATCAGCGACTGACCGTCCGCAATCGATACGTATTAAAAATGAAGTCGCCACGGCGACGGCGATGCTAGTTGCTATACTCCTCGAGGAGTATACCCGCAGCCGTAGCGTTGTACAGTAGCAACAATATCCAGCAGGGCTAGTGCTGGACAACCAAGGAATTGATGCTAATGAACAGAGAATGAATAGAGCTCGGGAATAATAACAAATCTTTTGAACAATCCCAACAGATGTTCAAAAGACATTATTGAAATAAAAATTCCATGCTAGCCCTTGAGCTAACTTTTAGCTTTTACAGTTTTTCTGCTATGCGTAAACAGACTAAGAAAAAACAACATAAGTATAGCAATACATAAGACTGGTTGACTCAGGAATTTTTGGACTTCCTCCAAGAGGATTAATGGCGCTGCCCAGGCGAGTATTTCGTAAGGACATGTTAAATCTTGTCAAAGATTGTCTAGACACGTTCCAGTAGCTCACACTCCTGTCCATTTTCATTATCCTGTGCTCCGTATGGCCTCACTTTAACATGACTTAACTTGTTGAACATGTATCTTTGAACTTGACAAGTTTTGCAAACCTGTTGAACATGCATCTCAGACAAGATTCGCAATCGATACCGGCTCAGAATTTAGGAAAAAACTTTGATTTAAGAAAAAAAACTGACTGCCGGTGATTGTACGTACATAGAAAACCTAAAAATTGTGTTCTGCATGAGATTGAAAGATGCAAATCCTACGATCAAGGCATGCTTGCTGATGCAAAACACGGTTTTCTGAAGTCGAGAATTCTATACCAGTAACGGTCAAATCCATGCATAACCATGTAAAACCCATGCATACCCAGGCGCCTGCAAAATCCTGTGTCAATTCGATGCAGTACCCACGATTTTGTCTGTCCAATGCATGGGATCTGCATGGTTATGCATAGATTTTGCATGGGTACGCATAGGTTTTGTATGAATTTAACTATGGTTGGTATAGAATTATTGATTGAAAACCTCGTGTTTTGTATGAGAATGCATGTCTTATTCGTGGGATTTGCAGAGTAAAGGTTCGACTTTCCTTGAATGATAGATCAATACAAATCTTGGCTTGTGCTCAAAATGGACCACACAACGTGGGATTTGCATTTTTTAATCACATGCATAACATAGTTTTCAGGTTTCCCGGGAATGAACATGAGTAGGAGGCACAAATTTAGGCGCTTCTGATGGTAAAAACTGCATAATTAGAAAGAGTACGTTGAGGAGAAGTAGATGATGACGAATCTATATAGAAACGAAAATTTTGCCTGGACAATGTTGCAAAGAAAACGCTGATGAAGAGTTCTAAAGTTGCTACAGGAACGGAGCAACAAGAAGATTGTGCTAAAGAAAAACTAAAGAGAAGCACCCAGTGACTATCAGACCTTGCAAAGTAGCTAAACTTCTCCGGAGCTATGTTCGTCTTAGGATGAAAGAATGTAACACCTAACTTACTGTCAGGTTTACAGAAGAATAGGTAGTGTCCTTCGAGATTCATTTTCGTGAGAGGATTAACAGGCTCAACCATATCGTCCAGAGACTGACGATTTGCGATGATCAAACTGCAATTCTTCCTCAATACATAAGAAATTACTATCAGTTAACAAATTTACCTGTAGTAGGGCTTATCAGCTCTTTGTATAATGAATAGTGCTCCCTCGATATTTGTCTTCGTCCATGACTTTGTTGCAACATCGAAGTTGTACTTTGCAGCATGTGTAGCCTTAATTTATGTTTCGTATAAAACCTTATCCAGAAATATATAAATAATAAATATAATATATAAATATATAAATATAATATTCCATTGTGAGACGGTTTTCTGTGGCTACACAAGTGCAGGTAAAATTTTCAAAGAAACAAACGAAATCACCACATCATCCATTCAAATGAAGTAAACAAGGGCAACACGTTTATATCAAAGCCGAGGAACAATGTTGCCATAAGAATTAAATGTAGTAAAAATAAAGTAGTGAAAGGGAAAGGCCAACACGTGGGGGGGGGGGGGGGGGGGGGGGGGGGGGGGGGGGGGGTTTTTCTTTAAAAGAAAGGTGAACTCACTGAGCTGAGACGAAGACTAAGCAGTTAACGCGCTCCTGACGGTCGTGCATCTCATTGATGGCTTGTATGGCTCTGAAAATTGTCTGTTCCCTTCATGGTTAGCATGTTATGAGAAGGCGATGGGGAAAAATTCAACCTCTCAGATGACCACGGATTGGAGACGCTCNGGGGGGGGGGGGTGTGTGTAGGGCGTAGGGCGTTACATCTGGAGTGAACGGTGTGGGCTGCTCCTATGATTGCCTAACTAGGTGGACTAACCATTCACAACGCATCCGCACTGCCCTTTCCAGGTATAACGCTCCACACCCCCAAGTTAATTCTCGCCGGATTGGCTACAGTCCGTTTCAAAACTGACAGCGGGCGATATTTAAGGGTATTCTGTTTTCCTGTCTGACTCTTCGAATACTGAGCACCTCCCTATGTTCTTTTATCTTTACCGGAATTATTCCATTTGTTTTGCCTCTGTTCTGGTAAGTAGGGTATCTCAAAGAATCCCCTCAATTTTTGTCTACGGAGGTAATAAAGAAATTTCCTACCCATGTTTGTTTACAAGCTTCCAAACCATTTCCAAACGTTTGCTTACAAAATTAGTCGGACTTTCGTGTTCAACGTATGAGGAAACCGCCAGGCCAAACTTTAGTTAATTACCGTACTTACCCTAGCCCTGCCGTTACCCTACCAAGATGGGGTTACCGTACAAAATCAATGTGATATTCGTGATCAGCATGCCAAATAACACCCGCAGACGGAGTTTCAGAGAAATTTTTGATTTTGAGATTTTGGGGCAGAACAAGTGGAGTAGTGCCCTTACGCACACTCAATCTTCAACTCACAACCTGTTTGGACAAGTCAGAACAGGAAACATGAGAGTTAGACAAGAATACGAACGGCGATACCAGTAAAGCCTGGGGATGCGCAGACAATCAGAATAGCTCATTATTTGTGATGTTGCGGTTCCCATGTACCCCTGTCACTTGAAAAACATACAAAATCGTGGAACTAACACCAACCTTATCCAAAATGGCAACAGCACAGGGATCGATGCGCTGGATCGAGCACAAATTCCTCGCCGTCAGGTTCGGATCAGCTTTAGGCTTTTGTTCCATTAGGAAGTAATCTGAAAATGATGCTGTAAACAAAAAGTATGACTTTTCTTGTCATATGTATGATGATGGAGAGAGAGAAAAGGACAGGAACACCAAGAAGGGACAATTGTGGAAAAGCGCACTGCAGCAAGTGCACGCAACAAATAGCAAGGATAAATTCAGTGCAACGCCAAGCCTGGAAATAATTATGCGATCCAATAGCAGTCACATGAATTCGTGAGAATTTGAGCGCGCACGACTTAACACGCTACGACGCGCCAAGCTCCACTGTTGCACCCGGCGTTTAGCTGCGCAACTTTTGCGGTTCTGTGCGCTCTGTGCCGCAAGCAAGTGCCGTCACCAATGAATTGATTTTTATTTTTGCTTCAAGTGTTAATCAAAGCTGGCTCGTGATTATTTTCAATTTTTGCTGGAATAGAGCTCTCAAAGGTCGGTTTTCTATGTGGTGTAACCTACTTTCACTGTATGTTGTTGGGAATTCATTGATCTTTGGCTGGGAGCGCTTTGGTTTTTTTTTTAATTTGGTGGATTTGCTCGCTCATTATGCAATGATTAGAATTCTAATATGATGAGGAGGAAGTAGATCCAGTGTTTCAATGTCGAAGTCAGCATCTAAGGAAGATTTTATCTTCGAGGATTGATGCGATCATGGATTTGTGGCCGTTGTAAACGCAAACGCTTTCATCAAATTTATCAACGCTTAAGGAAATGAAAGGTTTTAGGTTATTCTATTTCTGTACTTTAGAAGAAGATACTCTTAGTAATAGTGATAGTACTGCCACTCTTACCGTTCACCAGGAATCACCAGAAGCCTCCTTCGAATATTTTCCCTTACAATCAGTGTATCTGGAGAACTTCTCATTTCCTCCTCTGCGCACCTTGTGCATAATAAATAAATAAATAAAACACTCGAGTTGTATGCTGCCCTTAATCTCTTGCCATACAGATTGTGCTCACTTCTGCATGCGCATACATGTTTAAATAGTTATTAAATTTTTTCGAGAAAACGGACTGAGTTTTTTTTTTTTTGATTTTTTCTGGCTATATGTACATATGCATGAAGTTGGGGAGAGAGGAAAGAACAGGAAATTTAATATCCACCTTTTCCATGATAAGAGAAAAGGAAATTTCTGTTAGAAAATGGTGGGGTGTTCTTGTTTGTTCTAGTCTACTTAGCTTTTGAATTATGTTGCCATCCTAAGAATTCTGTCTTTTCTTGAAAACCGAATGAAAATTAATAAAATAATCGATGAAATCCCGTCGATAAACTAAGGCATTCCGCTGAATGGACGATCTAATGGAGCGGAATGTATTGCATGTCGGTAATCTGGCAATAGTTTTCATCAAGTTTTCGAAGGGGTTAAGCGAACATTCAACCGACCATCTCATTTTTTATTGCCTTTATCTACTCCCTTCCACTGAAGTGTCTCTCAAACCGTTGACACATTCCCATGCTCATCGATAATTGTTTCCTTAGTATTCGCTTAGTTCTTATTCTAACCGCTATAATTAATGTTTTCATTCACTAGGGACTCCTTTCGTTTATGAATTATGTTTTATTTGTTAAGCGATCAATACTATACACCATGCTGCACCTCACCTCTCGGTCATTGAATTCGATTTTCATCATGGATCTCGTTGGGCATTTCCACTCACATTTTTAATTTAGTTTATAGCTTCGCTAATAGTTTTCTTTTATCGACCCTCTCGCTGTTGAGATGTATTTTATCGATGACTAGTTATGCAGTAGAAACTCGTTTGGTACGTATAGTGCTCTATATCTTCAATCTTCTCTCTCTTGATATATCGAGTCGCAAAGTTATCAACAGTACTCCACGTGCTTTTTTTTATTTTGCTCCATT
The DNA here is from genome assembly GCA_000688135.1 of Ancylostoma ceylanicum. Classification (NCBI taxonomy): domain Eukaryota; kingdom Metazoa; phylum Nematoda; class Chromadorea; order Rhabditida; family Ancylostomatidae; genus Ancylostoma; species Ancylostoma ceylanicum. The sequence continues at coordinate 281,827 of JARK01001536.1, forward strand.
AATTCTCAAAATTGCAGGCTCGCCTGGTTCTCGAATTTGTGGTAGGGTGTTGCAATCGGCAGCAGTTATTGCTTCACATAGGTCGTCTCGAGTGAAACCATGACTGCCGATGCAAACCGCGCCGAATCTATGGTGAGTTTCTCACTGCGGAACGTTTCTTTTTTCGTTGCTTCCCAGTTGCTATATTTGGTTTTGCAGATGTGCATGGATCGAGCCAGGGAAGCGCTCAAAAATGGGGATCCAGAGAAGGCCAAGCGTTTGCTTGGTAAGGCCAAAAAGCTTGACCCGAACCAGGATATCGAATGTAAGTCCCGTGAAATTTTCGCATAGTTTCCACGAGTATGAACGTTATCTTCTCATTTTTTCCTGTGCTGTTTGCTATTTCTACATCGGTGACTGCCATGAACGTAACAATGCCCCTTTTCTCATGAAAATTAATTTTTCATGGTATCTTGGTTCACGTCTCTACCACATTCATTTTATTTAGAAAAAGTATAAACTCAGCAGAGGCCTGCGGCTAGGGTCTATCTTCATTTGTATCAAAAATACATGACGCTTTCGCTATGTTTTTCAACACATCACTTCTCTCGCTCGTTCTGAAGGGTATTGTCTAGCCTTATATAGAAAAGCCTCATCGATTGTGGTCATTACTCTATACAGGATGGCTGTTAAATTCGACGTTAGGACTGTAAGGCAAGTTTCCTCCGTTTTCGCTTGGTGTCCTTAGATTGTCTTTTTAATGATTATTAGCTTCAAGCAAACAGGAGTAGATCGTAATTTTGAAACTTACACGTCAGTCTCTCCAGCCTCCTGCCTCTCATCTCTGAATGAATTTCCGCTTCGGTGACTAACCTCCGACGTTTTCCTGAGAAAGTTTCCAACCCTGAAAAAAATTTGTGCTGCCTATGGAGTTGTATCAATTTTTTATAAGATTCCAGAGATTCATGGTATAGAACGTCGTCTGTGAAAATTGCATCTCCCATTACTTTGAAAACATCAGTGTTATGATCGTCAATCGCACGTTTGAGATTTGTTGGGCACCAGACACATTCTAGAGTAGCTTCCATGTTCTCCTATTTTAAAACCTAGACATTTTCAGAAATGACTCCAATTTTCTTATGCCACAATTGCTAGAGATTGGCGAGAATTTTTGTTACTGCCTACTATATCGCGCAGATTACTTTTTGGATCCCTTTTTAGGCAGATCGCATGGGCCGATGCCTGTAGTGAACTATGTTGGGCGTCCGCTAATTTATGTTAATTCGCTTTGTCATGGTAAACATGAAAGTAACGTGAATATTGGAACCTGCTGGGCGCACAAGTCTAGTAGTTCACTCTCCCTAAATTTGTTAGGAGTTCGGAAAACGTGAAACTGGTTGTATTTTTCTGAAAGGAAGTCATTGTTGTGTACCAATTTTGCATGAGTGACTTGACTAGATCACATATGGCCTATTGCTGGTTGCCTTCATCCATCCTTTCACACAGTTTGAATGCGTGACGTGACGCATGTAAGTCACACGATATCTGTCATGTGAGCTCACTTGTGGGGTGACATCTCTCTGATCCATATATTCCCCTTACTTAGCTCACAATTTCCCCAGCTCCTGTGTCCGTAGACGTGATTCCTGAAAGCATGCGTACTGCTATTAATACATAGAAAGTTTTGATTTCCTAACGCTCGTTTATTAGATTTATATCGAGCCTTTTGGCGTCATTCTCAAGTGGGCACATTCTCAACCAACTTTGATCCTAAATTGATTGGTTTACTAAGCGTTAACGCATATTTTCTGCCAAAAGTTTAATGCTATGAGTCAAAAATGTCTTCTTGTTCAAAATTTCTTCCTTTACCTTTACCGACTGATAAAGTAAAGTGTGATTCTTTCAATCTCTCAGACGTCATTCTTTTTCCATTCGTTACTTCTTTCATTTCGCAGTCTTCATTCGGTTTTTTAGTTGTTACTATTTCATTTCCTAAATTCTGCTTCATGTATATTTCTTTCTGCTTACGAAATGCATATCGTCATTTGTTTCCAAAGCTGATTCATCTTATCTCTAGCTCAGCTGACGAAATGTTCGTTGTTTGTTTTCCTAAGCTTGGAAGAACATCACCCATTTCATGAGAGAAAGACACATAATTTCTACATGTGTCCGATAATAAATGTAATGTGATTACGCAAAGGTCTGAGAAACTTGTATGATAGCTCGATCAGTCTGCTTCTTGGATAAACGACATAGTGTAATATTGTTGTCGAGGGTCGATACAACTGCTGGCTAAAGTCAGATGGTCAGCTTAGAAAGAGTATCCTCCGTCTCACCATCTGTAAATGTTTTTGGATAATTTTGTCCTGTGACACTTTAGCACAGAGTCTGCTATTTTTGACTAACAAATTTTCCTGAGCAATCACACGTTCCGTTTCGAGACTCCCCGGCAGTGTTGTACTGTTCAATAGTGACAGTTTTTGAGCCCTGACTCATTCATTACCTCCCTCCAAGTGAGTTGCATTATCCACACTCGTATACATACTTGCTTGCATATACAAAGTCTCAAATTTCTATGTACTGTAGTACTATAACTTCTACTAAGCTCCCTCATCCTCTTTGGCTTATTAATTAGTCGAAGAAATCATTTCACTGTATGCTTTTTCACAGTTATGTCTTTGTTCCTCTTTTGTTCTCAGTATTTACTGGTAAATACTGCCTTGTTACTGGAATTTTCCTCGTTTCCACGACATCGATTTGTACTTCGCCCTTCTCGAATCTTTGTGAACTGTGCAATCACACTGAACCAATTCTACTGCTGAAGAATTGGAAGAAATCTTCCTGAGTTTTCTGCACAGGATCGATTCCATAACTTGCTTGATGTTCATGTAATGTAATGTAATGTAATGTAATGTAATGTAATGTAATGTTTATTATCGGTTAGCTCGAAAAAAGAATCAAACTCGTATTAGAAACTGAGAATCCGATAAAACGTCTTAACTGGGGTGATGGAGAGGGCAGGGAGTGGGTTACTTGGCGTCGAAGGGCAGTGGCCCGCCAACACTGCAAGCCGCGAGAGTATAAACGACTCCGGATACCAACTTAGTAGGTCCGCCAACTACGCCAAGCCCACATGACGATCCGACTGACTGAGGGATGTTGGGGGTGGGGCTTGAAACGAAGAAAAAAAAACAACAACCCATACGGAATAGGTTATTAGTAACACGGAACACGAAAAAAGTTGTTAGTAACAGACGCGGTAATGAAAAAAATCGTCGAAAATGGATCGGTTTATCTGCAAAAAAAGCTGTGAGAAGTCGATACGTCAAATTTTAAGAAAATTCAAGTAAACCCCCTGTCCTTGAGGTATTTGCTAAGCTTCATGTGAAAGGTGGATGGTGATGATGATTGAATGATAGAGGCAGGAAGTTGATTCCAAATCCTGATGACTCGCACCATAAATGAGCTTCGAAACTGTTGAGAATGAGCCTTAGGTAGTACAAATCTGAATCGATGACCTCTCGTTCTTGAATTAAACTCGGACAATGAAAATAAGGTGTCAATTTTCATATCCACTTCCCCAAATACTATCTTGTACAGGAAGCATAGGTCGATTAGACATCGCCGCAGTTGTAGGGAGCTGTTTTTGAGGTGAGATAGTCGCTGCTGATAAGGTATGCGAAATAATCCATTCCTAGCAAAGATGCGCCAGGTATACTTCTTTTGAACTTCTTCTAATGAATCTACGTTTTGCTGCTTCAAAGGAGACCAGAGCATAGCACAGTATTCTAAAGTCGGCCTTACATACGTCACAAAAAGCTTGAAGAGCGTTTCTAGATTCTTTGTGGAGAATGCTCGAAGGATATGATTGGACTTCACAAATGCAAGACGAACGCATTTGTTAATGTACTCCTCAAAACTTAGAGTGTTTGAATAGGTGACACCGAGGTCGCATACTGAATTGGAGATATGAAGTTCCTGTCCATCTATGAAAAACCTGCATGTTTTAGGATGTGATTGACCGATTAACATAAGGGTTGTTTTAGTTTTGGATATCGATAACTGCCACCTCCGAGACCATCCTTCTAGAGCATCTAAGGCAGGTTGCATGGCTTCATAGCAGTTAATTGAGTAGATCTTACAGTCGTCAGCATACATTGAGCAAGTTACATTGGGGGGCAGAGCATTAGGGAGGTCGTTAATATATAGTAAGAACATCAGAGGTCCTAAACAAGTCCCTTGCGGAACACCGCTGGGAGTTGCATAGCTCTCTGAATAAGAACCATTAATATACACTTTTTGGTAGCGATTGTTCAAAAAAGACTTTATGAACTCGAGCAGGCAGCCTGTAATTCCGAAAGCCTCAAGTTTCTCGAACAAGAAATTCAACGGTATTGAATCAAACGCTTTGGAGTAGTCAACATAACATGCTGTAACGTATCCTTTCCTATCAACAATCTGCTGCCAATCATCAAGCATTTAGCAAAAGAATTTCTCTTTTTTTTTTGTTCATTCGAGGTTCAGTTTTCGATAACAATTATGTGATTTGATTTGGAGTACAGGTGCTTGCATCATAATGCGGCATAATATTTCGGATTGCTATTTGCTCACATTTATTTGATAATCGGCTTCGTTCTTGCTTAAGCTGTGCTTGTGGTAAAGTATCATGTATGTTTTGTTCTTTTTTCTCTTTCTTATCTATGTCTTTTCAAACCGCTCTCATACAGTTGAAACTTTCACGTATTCATTCTTAGCTGTATTGCTGTTTCTGTAAAGTTTTTGATCTTAACGAATTATGTTGGGAAAACCACCCTTAAAGCAGTACTACAGTACGTACTTTACAAGCAAAGGCAGTGAGTGGAAGTAAATGCATTATACTTCTGATTATGTCTTCTTATTCCCTAGTGATAGAATCCTTTTCAAGAACAGGTTATAACCATCTTCTGGATCACTACGGAGTTGCTGTGAAACATATTTTTTTGTAGAAATATCCTTCCCAAGTTGGAGCTGTACCGCTTCCACTGCTTACACGGTTCATTCCATCATTTTTCTTTCAATAAATTCCCAATCCGTGGTTCCTCACCTTGCAATTTTTCGAGCTCTTTCTATTTCGTTTATCCACTGTATTGTATTTGCACTGTACAGTACTGTACTGCAGATTAAGGCAACCATCGAATGTTATACCACCTCTACAGTTGTCACATATTTCTTCCGATAATTGTATGTAATATGCCAGTCTTGTGATCGCATCAGTTTTTCGCATAATGGTTCCTAATTCGCCTTCACATATTTGTGCATCGATTTGAAGTTCAGTTGGAAAACATGTTACACTCAACAGGCGTAGTGCACCTTCCAGTTTACCAAGTGAGCTCTTGGTGTATCGAGTTGCGAGGTTGCGATGAGGCCAGATCGATTTCTTTTTCATGCTTTCCGAAGTCTTACTTTCTGCTCTCGCCCTCGCTCCCTTTGAGTTTGTGAAATTGACAAGATATTGTTTATCTTGAGTGTACTTGAACAGATAAACAGGTCCATCGCAAACTTTGCCTCATATTGTACTGTGGTCATCTGTTAGTACGAGACATGTGTTACGTACTGTTGATCTCCTCGATTTCTATCAGCTGTTACGAATGAACTATAAGCACTATTGCGCACAGACGCGGCGTTTTTTATGAGTCTTGCTTCGTTCCTAAAGTTCTGTCTCGTCTGCTTCCCTGTTCGGAGTACAGCTCTGACTAACACATTTTGAAGTTGGCGTACATCGTCGGTTTGACTTTGTTACTCCATTCGGAGCTATACTGATACATGACATCTCAGTCTTTCACTAATTCATCACTCAATTTGAGTTTGAAGAGTTCTTCTGATGGGAAAACATACTATTCCTTCCTATCCCTGATCACTTTTTCGTATTTCGGTCTTTGCTCATTTGATGTTCCATTCTTTTTTCTTTTTGTTGGAAACGAAGTTTTGAACACATGCGGATTCATGATGTTTATCTAATCAGTCATTTTACCACTGCTTTCCATGATTTGTCAGGCCGGGTCTGGAACTGAACTTGCTGGGCTTTTTTCATTAACATGGATGGCGTGAAAAACCTTATGATCCTGTTAAAATAAATTTTTTTCAGTTCTTCTAAAAAAGGCAGATTCAATGGGAGCTAGTAGTGAATCCTCATCGCGAGATTCAGAAGAACGCAGCTATGCTCATGATGATCATTATGAGGAACCAAATCTTCGCAGTCGACGGCCTCACAAGTCGCCTCCCAGAACAGGTATTTTAATAGAGTTGTTGTGCTCAATTTGTTCCGCAGAGAGAAAGTGGTTGACCAGTTTCGGATCTAGAGAACCCCTTGTTTTTATTCGGAGTAATGGATTGATGTGATCAAACTTCTTTATAAGTCGAAATTTTGAAAATTTCGTGCTTCTTGTGCTTTTCATCGGTACGACTTGTGATTAGTGTTTTTGTTTGAGATTCTCGTGAGTTAGATAGTCTGTTGTATAAATTAGTGCAGTGTGAATGATTCCTGAACATCACAGGATTACGAAGCACAAGAATCATGTCTTGAGTTCTATAGAAGTGATCTGAGCGGTTGTGAAACCCTTATCTTGTGAACCTTATACATTGAACACGCACTTTTCAGCGTCGGATAGTAAAGTTAATGGCACCGCCGCCGCAGCAACAAAACCGAGAACAGCAAAGTCTAGGTCAGCATCACGTACCCCCAAGCTAGGTGTCGACTATACAAAGGAAGTAAGCATTTTTGGTTTTGATGGACTCGTTTTTCATGAAAATCCATTCGATTTTCTTTTCAGCAAGCTGATCTAGTGGAACGAATTCGACATTGTAAAGATTATTATGAAATTCTCAACGTGAGTACTTTTTAACTGTTTCATTTCCTTTTCCAATACTTGGAGCTACCTTTATTTATTAGGTGTCAAAAACAGCGTCAGACGCAGAAATAAAGAAGGAATACAGAAGGATGGCACTACAGCTTCATCCCGATAAATGTAGGGCTCCTCATTCGACAGAGGCTTTTAAAGGTGAGTTAAGTTAGGTTAATGATACACCCTGTCGTGAATATGTTCAATAGAACTGAAAATTTTGTTGTGAACGCTTGGTGGATATTGCGTTACGATTGCACTTTTGTAACTCGGCAGTAGGAAAGATCAGAATCCACAAAGTGGTCCCAAACACCAAGATATGTTCAAGCGCGTTCTGAAACTCGCGTTCTGGAAATTTGTGATGTCGTGAATATTTAAAATGGAAATGAACAGTTATATTGTCTTCGACTATGGTTAATTAGTATGAAAATTGTATTTATAGCACTGGGTAATGCTTACGCGGTACTATCTAACGAAGAGAAACGAAAACAATATGATATGTATGGTGCTGAGGGAGGCAGTAGTAATGTCAGCAGAGGACAAAGAGGCGATTTCTTCGAGTACGACTATGCACATGGATTTGATGGTGCGTTTTAGTTTTCGCACACAATTATTGCTTTTGCTTTGGCAAAGTATTATTTCGTATGTTGGAGTGGTTTTTTTTTCAAGTTTAATCCGACATTTTAGCTGAATTCTCACCAGAGGAGATCTTCAACATGTTCTTTGGCGGTGGATTCCCGTCAGAGTCCGTTCGAAGAGGACGGCACGGCTTTCATACGGCTCACAGTACTCGAAATCAAAATGAAGTACGGTTATGTCCTAAAAAGAGTTGGTGACACGTGACATACGGCTTTCTACAGGATGGTTTACAGAGTCCTTACACTCCTCTACTTCAACTGTTGCCACTCATCGCTATTCTTGTTCTCGGTCTCCTAGCCCAGTTGATGGTTGGCGATCCAGCATATTCTTTACATCATTCGAGGTGAATTTCCAAGCCCATATGGTTTCCTCTGAGGAAGTTGGCTTTGTTTCTTTGGAAAATTTTGTTGTTTTCACATTCTTTCGTAGAAGCATACAAGTGCGTTGATTTATTCATTTACTTGCTTATTTATATGAATTCTCACATGGATTCTCAGCCTTGTTTATCCCTCCTTCATTCTCTTGCACTAGGTGTATTTATTAGAATCTGTTTCCTATACCTCTTCTATTCAGCAAGTTCCCGATTAAACGACTCACGCAAAGCGACTTGAGGGTGCCTTACTTCGTACGAAGCGATTTTGAGCAGACGTATCGTGGAAGAATCCATCAGGTTTGTACCTACTTGGCCATAATTTAGAGTAGGAATAGAAGATTCATCTGGTGTTGATTCGTGGTACTGATGCCCGTTCGCACAGAATTAAAATTTCATTTTTCAGATTGAATCACAAGTTGAAGATGAATACATCCAGAATTTGCGGATGAACTGCTACAAGGAGCAGAACCAGCGTAAGTGTTGTTTATGTTTTCTCTCTGTTGCTTTCGTCACTAAATGCTACTAGATTTTGTTCCTAGATGAACTTTTGATAAGGTTTTGCCAAAGATTTTCTTACGAATAATCCACATTCCAGGCGAGACGCTGTTGTATCGCGCCCGGTGGCAACGTGATGACGATTTGCTACGACGAGCGAATCAAATGGCCATGCCTCATTGCGATCGTCTTAGAGAAATATACAGTCATTAAAACGAGTTCCACGAAAACTTACCGGAATGCATAAGGAGCTTTTGGTGACGTTTAGCTCAATGCTTTTACCTCTGTTTGAGGACAAGCTTTGTATAGGAGCTCTTTTCTGTTTTGTTTGCATCACATCACATCCGACGATGTCGGTGGTATCACGAGGTACTTCTATCTTTTCTTCATCATTCACGAAGCCAATGACGGCGTCTACTGTTTTGTGTGATTTTTCGTTTGTTACCTACAGATAGGTTAGACATTGTATATTATTTGTTAGTTTAGGCTCACCAATTTGTAATCCAGCTACTTGTCTTCTTTTCTGATTTTCTGGTGGTCACAAGCTGTTTTGCTTCGGTTCTCGGACGAGCTGTTGTCGTTCGTTTTAGTGCTCACTTTTAATTTGTTTTCCGGTCTGGGTGATGTTTATTATGTGCTTGCCCCACTTCAACACTTCACAACCGTTCATTCAATTTCTATGTAAACAGGCCCGATCCACTGAACAACTTTGACTTATGCGTAGGTATTATACACCACTTTCATGTTCACATAGTGGCAGTCTTTTCCTCGATACCACCAGCTCAAGACGGATGCGCAGGCCTGTGTCCGGGCGCGTTCCGTTCAGCAATTAAACCTGTGATAAATGCCAAATAATTAGCTCTATCTCCAAAATATATACATTAAAGAAACGGTTGATTTATAACCCTAATAAAGTTTCAGCCCCTTCAGTTTCAAAATGTTGTTGAATTCTTGTTTACTCGAGAGGATTACTGGTGATAAAGCGAAATTCATGAAGTTGGCATCATACGGCTTGCAGGTGGATCACGAAAAATCCGGTATTCAGCGTGGAATGCCAGATTGGTCGACGGTTACGGTATGTTGTGAGAATCCAGTTCTTCTTGTTCAGCGAAAATCACACGTTTTTGTGTTTTTGTCGATGTAGCCAAGCTTTGTTCAAAAAAAAAAAACCAGCTTAGGGAAGGTTTATGTGGTCCTTCATAGTGTTCACTTAAACACGACATTCGCGGTAATTTTCATTTTTGAGATTCAATGTTCGGAAACTGATTAATGAAGTAATTCTATGAAAATTGCCTGACCAATAACGTCAGCATTCTCAGAAAAGAGAGAGTAGATGTCTACCGTCTATTCTCTGGATGAGGTGTACAGTCCTTAAAAAAATCGGCGGTCTCCCGGCGGCGGGAAAGGGGTCGCGGTCGCCCTCCGATCGGCAGCCTGAGATTCTATGGAAAAACGGGTGATCTACGATATCGATGGACGTTGCGAAGCGGCGCCACGCCCAGCGGGAGTCCGCCGATTTTTTTTCACAGACTATAGCTTGAAACGATTCAGCTGTTTTTTTTTCTACCACCAGTCTTTCCACATGATAAAACTCGTTTTTCTTTCTCATTTCCACCCGTCGCACGTTACCATACACGCTTATACCTCACCCCTTTCTGGCAGACCGAGAAGAGGCTCCCAGAGGTGTCAGCATTCCCAGGTGTAAAGAGAGCAGATGTCTATCCGCACATCTTTTTGTTTTTCGAGAGCTTGGATAGAACAGACCAATGTCATCGTCTTCGTCATGCATTCTGAGCCCAAGTTTTGCACATATGCTACCATTGAATTCCTCCTTGCACCCATTAATGCAGGTTTTATAATGCATTTTGCCGTGAGCGGATATAGGATTGCGTTCAGTAAGCTTCAATTATCCTATGTGAAGCAGTAAACTAAATCGGCTAAGCCTCTAGGTTAGCTGTGGATCAGCAGCAGATATGTCTTCCAATCTCATTGTTACCGGAATCAAGTTCCTACCTCGCACATGCACTCTTTAAATTAAATTGCACTACTGTGGTAATGCTTGTTGATGGGACATGCGCATCCACATTATATGGATGACCTTCTTGTAGAGACCGTAGCTTTTAAAATATGACCACAAGCTCCCTCTCGAGAATAACGAAAAATATAATTGATGAAAATGTCGCCGTGTTTTCTTAGTGTAAAATGAGACATCTTTGGATTGGTTAGAATTTCTTCCATCTGGCAATTATCGAGCCGCGAAACAGACCTATTCGATTTAACACAGACTTCTCAAGCGCATATGGAGAATTCTTTCTCAGGCTCGGTTGCTACACAACTTCAACGTAGCCATAAAAAGCAAGCGCTGAAGAAGCCGGTGTTCCATTCATGATTAACACTTTCGAGTTCCAAGGCTCAGTCTTATTCCGTGTCCAGACGTCATATTTTTGGTGACATTTTGAGTTAAATTAAGTGAATTTCAGCCTCGCCTTGAATATGACAAGATATTCAGCCCACCAAGACCAGAATCATTCAACTGGAAGGATTACTTCGCTGTAAGAATTTTATATTGTTTGGTTCTTGGAGCGAAACTAATGACCCATTAACTCTCCATGTGGTATCATACAAGTACCTTTCGTTCAGGCCACAGGGACGAATCCTTGTACGGATGAAGTCTTGTTTGGACACGTCAGATATCTCGAACAGACCGTCAGTGAAAGACTTTTTGAACACGGGAAGCATATCTTCGTCAAAACAGAGAACGACAATGAGCGTGTGGCGAGAATAGAGGTAAAGCATTGATTTACTCAAATCCATGAATAAACCAGTTGTACCAGTATTTTTCCAGGTTTGCTGTAAAGGAAAACTTCTAGTAAATTATCTGAACATCGATGATAAGGAGAGAAAGGAAGACGTTGATGGTGAGATCACCGTTGATGACGTCGTAACAAATACTTCGGAGGTTGAGCAATCCATAAAAAGGTTGGGATTTCTCAATAACTCCTTCATATGCAGTTATTCTTCGTTTAATTCAAGAGTTCTTGCTGAAGAGAAGGAAAAGCGTCGGAAGTGGGACTTTCTTGATGTAGAGCAGATCGCAAAGTACAGAGATGTGCTCGATCATCGGTTGAACGATTTGATTGAGGTGGGTAAAACAAAGAACCTTTTATATTAAGCTTTTCCGCCTTTACTTTCATAAGATCAAGATCAACTGTAGAAATTTCTCGTAGAATTGATCCTCGCTTAATTAGCTGAATTACTGTTTGCGGCTGTTACCCCTCATCCATGCAACTTTTCTTGGAAATCTTCAGGAAGGTCAATATTTCGAGCTTCAAGATGCTGTCGAACCTCGATGTGTGTTCTGTTGCCGAGTACTTGTCAACCTCGGTGGTATCGTAATCTACGAAGCTTTAGACTACGTTGGTTTGCTTTTTTTTTTGGAGTACTCCACATTCCCTCAAACCTAATTTTCTCGATTTAGACCATGTCCATTAATATTACTGACCCACGATGTCATCCAATAGGATGGGCTGCTAGTCACCAGGAAGATTCCGTTAGTTTACTGTTTCCTCTTCCCACTGATGTGTTCATAAGTCTGTACTCTAATAATTTTAAGGTAGCGTATTGCCCTGGAAAGTACAGCGTTGAGAGCATTAAGAAATTCGCGAAAAACTCCGTTCCTGCCATAGTGTTCAAAAGATACGAATTGAAAGAGCATACTCTCAAGGTAGGGTTGTTTTCCTCGGGTTATCGTCGTTTTCCATAATTTTGCTTCTTTTTTTCTCTTCCTTGGATTATTAGTGTTTAGGTTGGCTGCTTGGTTGAAGTACAGGACGCCGAACAACGAGCGGCTATATTCCCTGGACATGTCAGCGAGATTATTAACAGCCATTTTGTGAAAATTGTCTCTTTTTCTTATGGTCGATCAGAGACGAGAGAGGTGAGGTTTATAAATTGTTAGTTGTAACGTCACATTAAGACACGGCGTCTGTTATGACATGCAGGTCAAGTAGTAAAGCGACTTCGTAATCGGAGCCTCCTTGTCCTTTTTTTAGAACTGTTTTGTGCCATTTTAGCGTTTCTGAGCTCATCTGCAAATAGTAGTGATTTTTAATCATAGGTTATATTGATTTTTCTGGCAATTTCCATGAAGGTTTCAATATTACAGCTTGTTGCTCATCGAGGAACACACGGCGTGTTTCCACAAGGTTTCTGCGCGTCCGTTGGTTACCAACTTTCTCTGCCCCAGAAGTCGTTGTTGAGAGATAGAAATCAGTCAGATTACAGTTGGAGTTGGAAATCGTATGCGGCTGAGTGGGGGATTCCTGGAGTAGGTTGCATGCTACCTTACTTACAGTTATGTCGTCGTGTTGCCTCTCCCTTTATTTTATGGTGGTTCAGATACCAACGAGTGAGTACAGTTTTGAGCCGATTCCTGGAAGAGAATCCAAGATCACTCCGATGAGACATATTGAGGTTGGCAACTCATGCAATATTAGCATATTCTTTCCGCAGTTTTACTGATTGTTTGAAGGTGTTCTGCTACCAAAGAGGCGTCATGTACGCGGCCTTGATCCATCGTGCGGTTCGCAACCTTGTGCTCATTGAGCTGAGCTGTGATACTACCCCAAATCCGCCATTGATGTTTGTCGTTGGGTTCGTTTTTGTATCGAAACTTATTAAATTGTTTCTTAATGTTGTTCTTGTGAATCGGTTTTGGTGCCATTTGTTCTTCAGTGGTGCGTTTCAACAAAATCTTCTTTGCCATGGATTGCACGTGTATGATATCGCTGATTTAGCTCCTTGGGGGAATCGAGGAGAATGAGAATATACTGCGTCTGCATGTTATAACCCCATTTATTTCCAGCTGTGATAATCTATTCCCGTGTGGGTTTGCTGCCAAATATGAGATCCCCTTCATTGGTGAAGCGCCATTCTTGTCTCTTCCACCATTGAAGCACGAAGGTTCCTGTTGTCGTTTCTACATAAGTTCTCTCATTTTTAAAAATTTTATCTCAGGCTCTCCTCGGTTCGACATTCTTCGATATGGATACTCTGCGAAGCCTGGTAATATCTTTCAAGAAAGAAAACCGAACGATCCCTCTTTTTTACCGGAGCTTTGGATGAAAGGTGAGAGAAAACATGTGGTATTTAGAGTGTATAGTACTGAGAGCACTGATGAAATGCCGAAAATGATGAAGTCGCATTTTTCCAAGAAATGTTGGGTAATTATCTGTAGTAAGCCCTTTTACTATTCTATTCTTACTATTCTTACTACTACTGTGAGATTGAAAACAGTTGTGTAGATTGCCTGTTCATTTATACTATGTGTTGTTTTGTTTTAGGTGACGTATGGCTCCCTCGAATCTATGTACATCCTTCTTGTCGAATCGGGCCGTGGTTTGTTCGATCTCAGTTTGCAGCGCTCGCTCGTTATTATGAGGCAGGGCCCATACCTCACGTCTTCAGGGTCCTATTAGCGGTAGGTATTTTTGACTGTCGAGATTTTCATCGCACTTTTGCCAGGAACTGTTTCCATCTTTGCCCATTATGCGCTTAAATCTTACTATAACGGTCTGTGGGTGAAAGGCACTGGGTGCTTGTTCAGAATATCTACCAATGCGCTTCATTGGAACACCGCATGGACGTGCAAGCCATACTAAATACGGATGATGAGGATGTTGCGGTAATACATGTGAAGTTCAAGTGGCGAACGTCACCGGATCATGTACTGATGCGAGTTCCAGTATGCAGGACTGCTCGCCAAGCGGCTGGATGGCTCAGGGTAGGTGAAGCTTAGTGATGCTCCCAGGGAAGGAGATGGGGGACACAGCGCTTCATCTAGGCCAGTAAATTTTACAAAATTACCCATAGGAGAAGTGAGGGTATAGTGTTGGTCGATTTTCACTTCTTTATTGATTGATTTATTGGGCCTTTCTTTAGCTGAGTCTCCGCGTTTGTTTTGGTTTTCATCTGCGCGGGTTGCAGACTGGTAGAATAGCCTCCTTGTCCGGTTACCTCCAAGTTCCTTATTATCATTTCTAAATAACTTTTTTTACTTTTTGAATTCGTGATTAGCTATTTCTCAAATCTCGATAGTACTCATTTTTCGGCGGAGACTCCAGATTTCTGTTCCGCTCCCCTTTCCGTTTGCGATATTCGTAGTTATGCCGAGTTCCGTTTTTTTTTAGAAGCCAGCTCGAAGGAGCACAGCTTTAGATTAAATTCAAAAAAAATTCATGAGTTTAGGTGCTTTTGCGATCTCTTGGATGTTGTCCGCATTTATTCTCCTTTGAAAAGGCACCAAAATGTACCTGCACTAAGATCACGCCAGAGGAACGACGAAGGGTACGTATCTTGTTGTAGCACGTTTACTATAATACTTTTCAATGCATCTTTCACTGTATATTGTTCGTTGTAGATGGGTGAATTGCAACAAGAAATGGCAAAGAAAACGAATAGCCTTAATGCGGAAAAGCGAAGGTAATAGTTTCTTTCTTACAATCTGTGCACATGTTACATGCACATGTTACAACTGCACTTCCGTTTTGTGTACTGATTATCTTTCACAGTAGTCTCTCCAGTTGTTATAAGTATATGAATGAGAAATCTCCAACAAGCAGTATTTCTGCTTTTTCCCTTTTATATAGCTGTAAAATTAGCAAGTCTGCAATTGGAGATCATAATTTTTCTCTTTTTTTTTTGTTACATTTGGGTTATCCGGCCTCAGAGGTGATTCCTTGTCATGAAGATCTATTTTTACAGAAGGCGTGCTCCCAAGGTTGGATCATCGAAACGTCGACGTACGCAAGAGCATTCACCCCCTCCGAAAGAGCCAGATCACCACCCTCCCCGGACTGTTCTGGTGTGGAGGACTTTTTTTCGTATGGGCTTCTGTCTTGCCAGAAGCTATGTCATAACTTACAGACGTCTGACGACGACTTCTCACGCTCATCAGTGGACGAAATGCCTCGACTACATCCTGCTGATCCAGTGGGATACGTTCCAAATGGGAGCACACTTGGAGAAGAGACGAGCAATCAGTGCAGTAGTTCGGATGAAATGCCAACAAATTTGAATGGGATTCCGCAGAATGATTCTGTAAGTAGTGGATGCAGGAAGAAGTATTTGAACCTGCAAGAGTTCTTTTATGTTACTCTTTTGTTGATTTATTCGGATGTGTTTGTCCCTGGAAAGAGTTCTTTTTTTAGTCACCACTACGCCCTCTTCGGATTGATGGCGATATCATGGAGTGGGATGCCAATCAGCTTATAGGATTTTTGCGGACAACGTTCCCCGATATAAGTGATGTTACGAATGTTTTGGAAAAGGAGGTATAACGGCATTAGAATCTGTGAAGACAGGTACCGAAGACTGTTTTTCAGCACATCGATGGAGCTCATTTGATTATGATGTCGCAGCAAGATTGCATCGACTCCCTCGGCCTAAATTTAGGACCAGCACTTCGGTTATACGAAGTTATACAGGCAGGTTCCAACTGATTACTCACGCCTATGAGCTTTGATTGCATTTTAAACTTTTTTTAGGAAATCAAGAGTGCCAACGAGAGTCATCTATGAAGTTCCCAGGGAATATAGCATCCTGCTCGGCTTTGTACATTCACAGTCGGTGTTTTTATCGGTTCAACCGGATAGCCTTATTCCTCCTCGGTAGCCGTCGTTAGTTTGTTAAGATCTAGCATTCCTATGCTTGTTACTGACCCCTAATGGGGCTCACTTTTACATGCTGACGTGTATGAAATACGAAGATCAGTTTCTAACAAGGTCTAGTATACTGGTGACCTATGTATTGTACCCCTCTAGTTTTGTCCATGTCTTACCCTCTCCTGGTTGATTCGATCTCTTCAAAAGCTTGTTTTTTTCCGCTAATTGGACTTGTCGTTGTTGTTTTTTTCTTCTCATTTTTTTTTTAAATTCTACAGCTGTAAATTTGTGCCTCTTTATCGTAAAGCCTCGTTGAATGTGAAGTCATGTATAAATAAATAGTTGAAAATTTATTTGCATGTACTATAGACTTTGAAAGCAGTAAGATACATGGACATGTTATGTGTCAGTGCAGCGTGTGGTTGGCGCTGTTTTCGTCAGGAGTCTGGAAATGCACAAATATTTGTGTTCTTGCTGCACTAAGACATTCCTGTTGGTAGAATTTCCCCACATTTTCTCACCTAACCTTGCATTTCTTTCCCTTCTTCTGTTGGAAATGACCAGAATGGCTTGCGGATGCATGTGGATCATATTACTACATACATATGTCAAATGCAACGTTCAAATTTGTAATAGTAAGGTTTCAATGGGGGGTGGATCTGTTGAGTCTTCTAATCATACCAGTGGCGGACGCAGAAAGTGAGCGGGAGGAGGGGCGTGGGAAAAAATTGGGGTGTACGCCGTTTTGGGGACCCAGACGGAAAATAAAAATGGTCAACTTGTACTAGATGCGTACGTCAGTCGCGCCTCAGACGCACGCATTCATTGGCGGGGAATTTCGCATGAACACCGATCAATGCGGCATTTGCGCCCATGAACATGTACACAATATATTCTGTCATCTAGCATGAATTGCCGCATAGAACCACGCCAATTCTTGAACCCCCCTGTGCCGCATCATCTCTACGTGGCATAGAGGCGGAACATGGTACAGGAGCCGCATGCATCATTGAGATTACCTAGGGTAATCGCATTAACACATCTCAGCTTTACTCATCGCTAACACGGGCATCAACATTAACCTTTGGCAGTCTCATTAATGCCCCAGAGACCGCATGCATCATTGAGGTTACCCATGGTCTACGTGTTAACACCCCCCTAATTTACCCATCATTGGCAAGGGCGCCAACATGTTTACCGTGGGTAATTTTAATGATACATCAGGGACCAGGTCTGCCATGATCAAACCCGCGTTTGGTCACGCATGTCAGATTGGTCACGATTTATTTCTTAGAGCTTCATAATGTAAAAGGTAATTAATGCTAAGTCTTCATAATCAGAGCGATTCGCTACCTTCAACCATAAAATGTTTATCTTATCCTTGGTAAAAGTGGAAGTAAGGCACCAACTAATTATTCTAATGTCCTGCTCCCGGATTCGTCATTGAGATTACCCAAAGTAAACGTACGTGCTGGTTCCATGTTACCGATGGATAAATTTGGGATGTGTTAATGCGGTTACCCTGTGTAATCTGAATGATGAATACGGCCCCTGATGACTACGAAGTATTAGCAAGAGCGTAAGGAGCTGATTGTAGCCATGAAATCCTATCAGCTCGGAGAAATCGCTACTGATAATCCCTCCTCCTTTTTAGTGAGAGCTTTCCAACTCGCCCATGCACGCTGCTCATGCTATCATGGTACAAAGTTCAAGTGCAAAATCCGTGCTGCAACTATTATTATAGGCCAGCCTGTAAAAACTTATGTATGCGCTTGAATCATCCTTAGTCTGTTCAAACAACGCTCAGTCTACTGATTTCACCATTGATTCCGGTGCAATCAGCTATTTAGGTAACGTGTTTTCATGGAGTTATAGAGAGAACTCAGCACTTATAGCGATTTTACCGTTCTCTGCGAAGTACGAAACCGTGAAGTTTCACGCGCGGCTTCCAAGGCTTGTCCCTGGAACATTTTGGACCAAGGGAACACGCCGGATATGTACGGGTATCCATAATGGTAGATCATTTCCCGTCAAGCACACATACCGATCGTCTTCAAAGCTATCCTGATTTGAAGTGGGACTTTTTTCAAGGTCATCAATTAGTGCTATTGGCATTTATCGCATAACTCTTGTTCATAAACTTTAAATAGTCCAATCCATATATAGAAGCTTCAATTGACTTTTTTCCTTTTTTTTTTTGGCTGAAGTGCTGCCAGACGGAAGAGGAGCAGAGGCATGCTATCGAATCGATCATCTTTGTTGTGACTGCGATGAACGGCTGGCTCTCTGCAAGGGCATTTCGTGCTGCACTAGCGTTTATATACACTGCTATCCGAATTGTTTTCTTTGTTTTTTTACACTATGGGTGTACCCTTCCATGGAGGGTTTGACGCTACGCGAAATGACCCTGACGACCTCGTAGTCATCTGTGAAACAGGCAAAAAATTTGGTGGTTTAGAACTTTCAATCAGTTTTCATGTAGTCGACAGGCCTTGACAGGGGATCCTTGCTAAAAGTTCGAAAAATGACTTTTTCTCCATTCACTACAGCGGACAACATGGCTTCTGGGCAAAAACTCAACACAAACGGCTTCTCTCTTCTCATTAAAATGTTCAACTTTACTTTCGCAAACATATATTTACAACCTCATCCTTTACATTTCCATGTTGTTGAGGTAGTTGTGTCAGAAAATAAACGAGGTGAAATCAAATTTTGCCTGCCAGCTGAATTATCATTTCCAGGATTTCCTGTAAGATGAGTCCTTTCACTTGACTTCGATTTGTCCAACTTGGTCATATTTCACCTCTAGGCTTCTCATCTTGCCCGAAAGCTTGGCTCGTGTCTTGGTCATGATGAGGCAAAAGGGGGCGGGTCAAACTTCTGTAATTAGGCTATTCTAAGGATGGGCCAATGATGGAATCTCGGCCCGCCCCACTTCGCCTCATCATGACCAACACCCGCTTGGCTCAATTTTCTATACAAACTATCTGATCGAGTTCATTGAAAATTTTCGGAATTCGTTACAATTTAGAATGAGTTCCGATAGGTAGAGAAGTCGCTAACACAAGGTATTTAACAGGCATGAGCGGATCATCCGTATAAAGTTATCCATTTAACCGTTATCCAGATGTTTTGGCTTGTTATCCGGACCGCTTATCCCGTCAGTTTGACCACTATGTTATCCGTGTCTCGGAAAATCTCGTGTCCGCTCATCCCTGCTGTTTAGTACACTTAGGATCGAATAATCCATGAGATATATTGGAACTGGGAGACTCGATTTCGAGTTTTGGAGTTGAAGTTTTGGATTTCCCAAAAAGAGGGAGAAGTACAAACCCTGAGGATTGATAGAGAAGAGGTTGAGGGCTTTTTTCTTATTCTCAACATCCGAATTTCTCGGATCGGACTCTGAACTAATAACAAAATTAATCGAGTTATTCTATTTTCATTCGGTCCTAAGTATGATATCCAGGCTTCATAGATCTGGACACCAAATTTGGCGGTGTTGGTCTCGCCGGAATCAAGCCCCTCAGATCAGCATTCCTCATCGAGCAGTGAAAAACGTGGAAATACCCTACTTTGAGCTTCTAAGCTCATCTACATCAAACAGACTGCTATTTTCCATCTGACCAATGATCTAGGTGTCCCCTCGCAGTCTGACCTCGTGGCCGCTAGCTCAACGATCAGGCTCCACATTTCGCAATTGTCAGCACCGCCGCCTCAGCGTTTGTTCACCCCGTTGTGGTAATTTCTTCCCAACATTTGGTTGCTTTCTTGTTCCCTTCCCCCCTCCCTTCTCCTCCTTTTCGTCGTATTCAGTGCCTAGCAGGGCATCCACAATGTTCGAAAATAGCTTCTTTTCATAGTAATTGTGCTGTGTGAATTTTTCCTGAACACGTATTCTATGCTCCTCTTTCTTCATCTACTTGAAACCTGGTGCCTCATGTAATTTCAGAGCTGTTGTGGAGCTTTAAAAGCCATAGCTCCCAAAAAAAAAAAACTACTAACTTCACTACCACTTCGCCTTGATTCTGATGGTTCAGGTTCGCTCACTGTGAAGGTTTGTAAGCAGTTGACTTCAGCATTTTGTGATTGCAGTAGAATTCTGTATCTTACGGCCCTCATCCGAGAGTATTAGGATATCCTAGGCTTTTCAACCCCCTAGGTTTCCCTAATGCATAGTGGACACAGAAACCCAAAAACAACCACTATCCTCCAGTAAGCTTCCTATCTCACATAGTAAATTCATAAAGAAGGAAACTCTTTTGTGTTGGTTACATTTAGAACATCTATCAGTTACTATCACACACAATGAGCGTCAATGGCGGTGATCCATTCACGGCCGTGACAAGTACGCCACGCAATCGCCCCGCGCGCGCCGAAATCGGTGTCGTTTACTGCCATTATACTACTTCTCGTTATGAAACATGAAAAAAGTGAAAAGATCACCAAACTGGAAAGAAAATCGCCTAGAAATAGCACTCCAACGGCTGACGACAACGATTCCGGCGCCTGCGGCGCGGTTGCGCGGCGTTCTTGTAGATGCTGTGGATGGGTCACCGCACTCGACGCACACTTTATGTATAGCAGTGGCGCACTTAGGGATTAGGGGAGCCCTCCTCTCCTGAGAATGGGTCGCCGAATTTTCGAAGTTCCTTTGCAAAAAAACTTTGTTTCACTATATTTTTAATTGTTTATTTTCATTATTTTTAAATATAATAATTATTTATCATTTTAGTTAATATTTCTGTTAACTTTTTCCTGTTTTGGTCCTCGAAACGGCGAAGGTTCCAATTTTTCTCAC
>JARK01001536.1:302905-324616 GCA_000688135.1 Ancylostoma ceylanicum
CCCCTCCCCACTTTCTGCGTCCGCCACTGATATACATATGAGCATGGTAGCAATCCTCCCGATACTTTACCTAGATGTTGACAGATTTCCAGGACCTTTGGAAAGGTTGAGCACAAAACATGAAGTAGATTTATTTGATATCATCAGATTCGAAATGGGTCAGATGGAGTTGATCCTTTTGTGTCGTTCATCATCAGTACTTACTCAGCTAAAGGACTTTGCACTGGTTCTAGGAAGACGTCTGGCCATGAACGGTTATTTTGGAGCATTTCGAGATGCGTACCCAGTTAGGGTGAGTAATGAAAGTAACATACATTTCATTGCTCAGAGATATGTACCGTCTATCCGAAACGACGAGTCCGCCCACGCGGTCGCGGATCCAGAGGCGCCCACGCTTGCCAGCAATCCACGTCATCATCTCTAGTCTGCGTATCACGTTTCATCGTTATCTTTATGATATCAACAAGCGATTTGGTTGTGACGTGGACCGCTTGGGCGGACTCGTATTTTCGGATACACTGTATAAGCAGGAACACTGCCTTTACGAAATCCTTGCTCGTTGGACGTGTTTACGGACGCCAACCACTCGCACGCGTATCTTCAGGCCACTTTGCTTGTTTGATTTTGAGAAGAAACAGCCAAACGTAGTTCAAAATTTGCAGTGAATCACTTTAGCACTTTATAGTGAAATCCAGACAGCTGTAGACAAGGGGCGGAATCGCGGCGCGGCCTTCTTAGGCAGAGACATAGGAGCTCTGCATGCTGGTTCTGATTGTCTGCTGCGACGTGGCACTGGTTCTCTGCTGCTGGCAGAAGCAGACAACCAGATCCAGCATGCAGAGCCCCCGTGTCCCTACCCAAGAACGCCGCGCCGCGGTCCCGCCTCCTGTCTACGTGCGTTTGGAGTTCACTGTAAATCGTCGCATATTAAAGACTTGGGACAGTATGTGTTCGCTAATCCGTTGCTCGTAGGCCATATGGGCCGAAGCGTGCAGAAACACGTCCAACATTCGAACGCGGCGAATAATATGCAGATTCTGCAGCTGCACCTAGTACATGTAATGACGGCAGTTTTTGAAATGACGGGAAATGGTACTGCCAGTGGTACTGGCCCGTACGGACTTGGAGAGCACGGCTGGCTCCAAATTCAATGGCGTGGAGTATAGCCCTCGTATCGCGTCGCTGGCGACAGCGACCAACGCGACTGGCGGCCGCCAGAGCTGGCAATCAATATACACTGTTGTCACTGGCGCCTGCTACGGCGACGCAGAGTGCCATATTCCACTTGGAGTATGACAGCAATGTGCTATACTCCACGTGGAGTACAGCGGCAACTTGACACCCACAATTTTCTACTACATTTAAATTGCTACACACACGCAGGAGACCTCAGTGGTTGAGGCTCATGGCGCGCGCTACATCACATGCGACGCGCGACGACTCTGACCGTCTGCGCTTCAACATTTTCCATTGGTATCACCGTTCTCATTCTTGTCTGGTCCTCCCGATTCTTGTTCTAACGTGCCCAGACAGGTAGCGAGGCGGGTTTATGGGCCTCAACCGCTGAAGATTCTTGTGCTCATGTGTGTAAAACGTCTACATTTTAATAAATCGGAGTTTTTTTTTATGAATGAAATGGCATCTTAACATCTGCTAGTACATAGTCATCGTTTTTGTGTCAAAAAATCACATCCGCTGTCTTTGAGCAATGAAATGGTGTTCTAATACATGTGGTTGTATTTTTCCCTCCTGACATTATGCTGATGTTCAGCAGCCTCCTCGTCCCTTATTTTCGTGGAACGAAGGCTGGAACGCTCCTTTTCAATTCCAACCTGGACCCCGAGCGTTCGCCAACGAAGCTGAGCCGAGATTTTTCGAAGGCCCAGTTTTTGACCATCAAGGAAGACCGATGGGTTTCGACCGACACCGCAGTTCCGCGTCTCGTCGTTCCTTTTTAAGAGCGAAAAGGTCGCGTACGAGTTCCATTCCTTCCTTATTATGGTGTGTGCCATTGAATTATCAGGATTTAGTTCATTTCATCTCTCATCGTTGTGTTGTGAACACTTTTTAGTTCGCCCTTCCCGCTGCAGAACGATTCAGCCGATTTGCCGTGGAACGCCGGTCGCCGTAGTGACGCATGTCCAAGTATTGATTTTTCTAAATAGATCTCTATAAAGCTTGTTTTCTTTTTTTGCAAAATGAGTAAACGGTGCTTCCGTTCGTGTTCGCTTCCGTTTCGTGTTCTGTGCGGTGTTATATTGTTCCTTCATTCGATTTGCTCTGATTTGCTCTGCGATTCTCGCTCTAAAACTGTTTCCACCATACTTCCTTTTCATTTGCTCAGTTTACCTTTATTAGTTTTATTTCTCCTGTCACTTCTACCAGAAAAATATAAGTACAACAATTCTACAGTTGTCACGTCGCAGTGCCAAATGCAGTTTCGGATGTACTTTCCGAATTGATTATGCCGCAGTTTATTCGTGTGCATTGCGTTCTTTCGTGGCACTTCACTCTGTCATGACACACTTTTTCCAAACCTTTTAGGAAGCTCTTTCATAGTCTATAAACTCCATCGGTAGGATTGCGAACTCAGCGACGCCTGCGCGTAGCGGTTGACTTGTGACGGTTGAACATGTCCGCCACTCAGCTGTTTCCAGCTTGATTGAGTGCTATTCAGCACGATTTGTGATTATACGAAATTTTTATGCTTTCTATTGCCGTTGTGAACCTTGTATTGATCCCACTGGTTTACTGGAACTAAAAGAGCACAGAGATGGACGAGGTATACTCTCACAGTACAGCCGCGACGCGCACACGCCTAGGTTCGCGCCTCTACCGATGGATTTTACAGACTTTATGCTTTGCTTCGTGTTTTTCACATAAAAATTCTTCAGAACGGCATTCAAACCACTTTTTTTTTCGGAAACGGTCCTGTAACAGTTTGCTAATTGAAACTGACCTGTGAAGCCTTCCAACTCATTGATCGGACAGGTTAGAACTGGCTAACAGACGTCGCAGCTGTGACGGGGAACTAGCATACACTGGTCGCGCCGCCCAAACCCGCCCCGAAATCTGCGTCTTGAACCACCGAGTTTCCGTCACTTTTCTGGATGTTGATGTCTCGTACTGGGATCAATACGGAGAGAAGGCATATTATCCGTACACATCATACTCACGCAAAACGAGGTGGAATACTGCCCTCAAAGACAGCGCCTTTCGAGATCTTCGACTCCGAATTATACCTCCAGTAGTGATACACACCGTCAACGCATCAAAAATGTTGAACGAACACGAAGAATCGTGATCCACTTACCCAGAAATCTGAATCGCTACTGTGAACACAACTGCTCTGCACAAACATGGCTGCAAACCCGCGTCGAGGTGTGGAGCGTTATACCTGGAGAGGAGGGCGAGGCCCTGTTACGCGATTGGTCAGCTCGAGCCACTGACCAATCACAGAGCTCATTCGCTCCGCCCATCCCAGGTATAACGGTCTACATCCCCTGCGTGGCGGGACCCACGCGTGTCGTTGGAGCGCGATGAGATCCATGGGGAACAGCATTCCAGTTTGCGGGCTTCTCGCACGTTTCACGCTATTTCACTGATTGATATCGGTCCTACGCCCTGCAGAACCCCGTTGTCCGGCAAAATCTCAAACACGAACTAAGGGCGGGTGATCCCTTCAGAGCCCACAGTCTACAGCGATCTTCGGTGAAACAGACTAGTACATATACTCGCAATCGTCCTGATCCAGTGTTGGTTTTTTCGCTGACACCTCGCAGCCGCTCAGCACCACCTCAGCAACGCAGTTTCATTGCGGTAATCCATCGGCTTTGACATGTTCTGGCGCGCATCACGTAGATTTTAGTCTGTTTTAACCTTTGTTTTCCGTCCAAACTTGTTAAAACTATGGTAGAACGTGTGACGATGTGAGAAAACAAGCGAGCCAGCGCAGCAAGCGCGCTTTGCAAGAGTGTTGCCTTGCGGTTGCGAGGCGGCATCAGCAAAGGTATAGTTCACGATGACATCCATGGACGATAAGCATTAGAAATGAAGTCGCTGAGGAGATGACGATGTGGGCGTCAACCTCTAAGCGAAATTTACCGATTTCCACAAGCTCCGCCCTCTGCCTCTGAAGTCCGGAGTGTGAAGCAAATCCTTGGCTGTCACAACACTGGATAGGTCCAGGATGCGCGTTTTCCATTCGGCTGGTCGCTCTTCCTCTGTAAATGCTCGCAGGAGGTCGCCCGCTTCGTGCATCAGGACCGGTGGGCGGGGATTGGGGTGGTCCTTCACCGCATCGAATTTCACCTAGTGGGCTTCATCCCGGCAATGCTGGGTGTTAGACTCCTCGAGTGCACCTCTACACCTAGAAAGTGTCAGAATCATTAGTTCTATGGGGTAAACCCCCTTGCGATAACTATTGCACCTTGTAGTAATTCCCATGTTCGCTCTGTTTTAAACCTGGGCATCTTGAGTAGATTCTTATAATTTTTCTTGTGCCAGACCAGGTTGCTATGGTGAGCTGTGCGGTCTAGTCCGCAACACGGTGGAAAACGCTGGTGGGTTAACTCTCGATTCTGGGTGGTCTCATCGTATCTTGCCTGAGACAACGTCGAGAACTGGCAAAGTGGGATGAGACGTTTGGCCGTGTAGTGCACAGATGAAGAACGCCTGAACCACTTTCAGACCTCTGAGGAAGACGGTGTTCGTCGAAACGTAAGGTCGAAATAAAATTTCCACCATAACAACCTGGTCTGGCACAAGAAAAATTATAAGAAACTATTGCACCGTTCTGACGAGGGGACGAACGAATCCATCTTGGGTAACTGTAAACAGCTGAGTTAGCTCTCCCCGCTGAGCCGCAGTTGATCAGATAGTGAAGCCCAGCAGTTTGTTGATTCTTTTTATGCGATCCATACTTGAAGAACTGCTCTGCCAGAAAGTTACAAATTCAACCGAGCTGCTACGTAGATCGTACCAGAAATTTGGGACCTCACCTGCTGCCCGCGAGGCTGGAGGTGTTTCCTCGTTCTTGTAGATGCCTTGGCCACAATTGAAATGCAGCTTAGTGTTTAACTCAATGCTGCATTTGAGTGCAACCCGTGAAACGCAGACATGGATTTTATATTTTTGTCACCGATTGTCTTGCTAACCAAATCCTTTATTACATTCACAGTGAATTTCTGTGTCATAAGAAATCCCTTTCCATGCTGCCACCATAAATCCGATCCTTTTTTCGGCTGTGAGTCATTTCATGTGGAAACTTTCCTGTTTTCCAGCACTGTTGCAATTGTTTGGGAATAATATGTGTCGCAATCAATCGATCCACACGGTCATCATTCAAAGGATTTACTGCATCAGTTTTATGAACATTACTGGTCGTTTTGAAATTGCTTGCCCTGCCAGGCATCGAATACCTGACTTCTTGAATCTCTTTAACCTCTCAGTGTTCTAAGTGTTTCTTCCTCTCCGTACTTCATCGAACATGTCAATGATATTTATTTTTTAGCTTCGGCTGAAAACTACCATTTTCAACGGTATCCAGCCGAGCGAAACTGGGGACCAATGGCATCTGCGTCGGAACTCGAGGTAGGTAAAATGCAAATTCAAATATAATGCTTAATCGCAGAAGTTATAATCAAGTTACAGTTCTACGATATTTGCTGAACTTGTATGTGGTGGTCAAGGTGTAGCTTTCTTATTTTCATTCAACCATATGTAAATTACGGCTATCTTATCTACGGAATATGAGCGTACGCTAGAAACAGGCGCACAATCGTTCTTTAGAAAAGCAGCTTAGGCCAGTGCTGAATATTTTATCACCATTCAGAAAACATCTGTCCTCAAAGTGCAGCGTCGTTCAGTTTGTAGTTCACTGTACGATTTACAGAATCCCATGCTCTGGTAAGGATTGCAATTATGAGCGCTAGTTGGTAAAGTAATCTCACGGTTAACTTAGCAGAGCTTTTTTGGTTACGTACTTTGCATGCTATTTGTCGCCCATTTTCCAGGTTTGGAAATAAGAATTATTGTAATTCCTTTTCTATCGTGTTTGCTACGAAATTTTAGCGCTTTCTAGTTTCCTTTGTTTTAGATCACCGTGTCTCAAATGTTATTTTTTTCTTGTATGAATCGGTCATCTTATGGATTTCACAATTGGGTTGGACAGAGTATTATTGCAGTGCAATCACAACGATTTGCCATCTCTCGAGGCTAACGACAGCATGTCAGAGATGTCTCATTCCAACTCCTCAGAGACGTCAGATAAAACCCCTAGTAAGTTTGTGTATAGCTGCTCTTCCTTAGGTTTTTACTTGCAAATTTTTTTTCAATGTCAAGTACTGTCTATCATAGCGTATGTACGATGTTGCTGCACTTGGGAAAGAAATGACTTGTCTTGTTTTGTTTCTTGAGAATTATAAGGCGTCCTTCATGTTGATAGTGAAACTTTCATCGCACTTCCGATGAAATACATTGTTTTGATTGACTTGAGCAGACCTTAATTGGAACGGTAGCTCGCATGGGCGTTGTTTTGAGGTAAAAATCGCCGCACGCTGGAGTTGCTGTCTTGCGATACACCAGTGACTAGTCGTGGGTGCAGATCTGGAAAATCCGACTTGTACGGGTGATGAACAGTTCCAGTACAGTTTTTCTCCTTGCAAAACCGTTTTGACAGCGTAAGCGTGAGAAAAAGGCACCCACCAGAGTATATTCGGAAGAGCTGAAACACTTTTCTAGACAAATCCCGAACCAGCAACTTACATAGTCTTGGGTAGGACATTCTGGAAGAAATGAGAATTACTGAGAGTTGCAGTGAAGGTCCGCAGATCTGATAAACCTGCGGCGAGGTACGGCAACGGCACTGCGTCGCGCGCTGGAAGCTACTGTAGAAGCTTGCGCTGCTGTAGTAGCTGGTCGCAGGAATTTTCGGTGTATTTCAGGATGAAATTTTCAGATGTTTTTCTATTCACAAAGAAAACACATTGAGTATATGTAGTTGCGATTAGCTATTGCTGGATTTGACAAAAAAAAAACTTACTAGTTATTTCTGGATGGTAATTTCTAATTATCTCATTAAAAGGCCATTTTTTCTTAAGAATCGAGGAAAAAGGAAAAACGCGACCAGCCTCTATATGTGCCTCCAAATCGTCGGAAGTCGGAGGATTCACTTGGAAAAGATGGATCGCATCCCGCGTAGGTTTCCATTAGATGTTGTTTGAAGTTATCTGTGATACGGACGTAATTCCTACTTAATTTTGTTTTCCAAACGTGACATTGTAGAACATCACCAAAATCAGTGAGTGCAGAGGTTGTGCCAACTCGGAAACATCAACAACCTTCTTTGCTAAAGAACCATGAAAATCTCAATTGTTGCAGTTCTGAACTGTGAGTTTCGCTCTCATGTGTAGTGAGAGATTCTGTTCTTTTCGAATTCCATATATTTTTCCAAGGCTTGCACGTTTATCAACTGATAGCCACGATGATGAATCGCCAACTAGCCGAAACAAAGCGGTCTCTAAGATAAAGAAGAAGTGGGTTTTTGCTAGTTTCTAATATATTTTGCCTGTGTAATTCTCCTCCGTTTTCGTGTTGTTGTTTTTTTTTGTTCTTAGCTGTGCTAAGCTGTAAGTATTGCGCTAAAGTGTATCATTTACACATTCGAAGTGCTGGACTAGTTTGATAGTGGGTGCTTTCTTGTCGAATTTGAAGTTGTCGTGCTCTCAACCCTTCTTCAACCATCTTTCTTCTGTTTTTTTTTCACCCATGTGTGTGCCGAGATTGTCACATCTTTTATTTTTTTATTATACACAGTGCTGAGGCACAATGCTTCCCTTCGAGGTGAAAGTAATAAAATAGAGAGGGCTTTGAAATTTTATAGAAGAATTCAGACTGATATTTCTAATGCAGACTAAGCGAGGCCTTCTTACATCTCGGACCATAGTTGCTTCCGCAACAGAGCGGCTTTAAATAGCTACCCGATTACCTCTTAAACCTTAGCACTCGATCACTGTATGGTGCAGTAAGTGAGGCAAGATCGTAGGTATACCCGCATCTGTCGGTTCCTCGCAACACCGGCGGCTTTCTAGGCCAGGACTAAGCTGCTGAAAGGTTGTAGATATTACTCCTGATCCAATTTTCAAAACCCCTCTTTCCATTCAAGCACAACGAAATAAATGTACATGCACATGGGTAAAATATGGTTATTCTTTTTGCTGCCACGCAAAATATCGTTCTTCATCATGTAGACATCTGTCAGGATACAAACCAAATTTCCTTTCCGAGCACAGCGCTCTGATAATTTGCAGTAGTTTTCTTACATTTTTCATCATTGTTGGCTGATTAGCTTGACCATGTGAACCTCAATTCTTTCTTTCGTATAGGAACTGCTATATACAGGAAACGTCAATCACGAGCGTTACTCCGGCAGACTGGCGCGCCGCAACACCAAAGCGGCGCGGGGCGAGCGCAGCGATGTTGGGTGTTGCCTCACCAGTATCGCGTAGATGTTGCGGCGCTCCAGTCCGCGGGAGTGAGAAGCAATCGTCATTAACGTTCCCTGTATCTTTCACTCAATTCTATGCTCCAATTTCATTGTCTCTACATCTGAACACAGTCAAACACAGCTTGCGCATTGTGCATGTGTAGTTTGTTCACTTGGAGCATGCACTGCAGATCACGCTCGAATCCAACGCCACGGCGTGGCAAGAGAAGCCGATTATCTCACTACTCGATCACAACGGGTGATTGACTTCCCTTGCCTCGACGCAGCTTCCGGTTGGAGTGTGGTCGCTAGATGTGAATAGACTGTATGTAGTGGGGTGGAACAAAAGTTCTGTTGGAGTTTCTTGCCTCCTTCATTTTCCCCCTCAACTTACAGAACTATAACCTTTGCAAGCTGTACAATTCCTTTGTTATGCTACGGCGAAAAAGAGCAGGATTCGCTCTACGATTCCACTACCATATATAGCTTTTACTATGCATGTAGGCACAGTTACAGATTTTGAAAAAAAATTAAGCCAGAGGAACCTCTGCACCAACTTAAAAATTAACTCGAGAATGCATACTCTGTTCTGTGAATTCATTTGCTCTCGGTGTTGTTTAAGAGCACATTTGGGCTCTCACATGTGCCAAGGCTTTCTATTCTTACGGATTACGCCCGGTTTAGGCATAATGATGATGACCTACTGCCGCGACCACTCGCTATGAAAAAGAAGGACGGTCTCAAAAACTTCCTAGGCTCTCCAGCGGGATCATCAGAGATCGAATGTGTAAGTGCAACCCAAATGATACTCTTGTACTACTCGTCTAAAATATAGTTGTTTATGTCTCTTTGAACACTCCATTGTTGTGCTTGTTCCTCCACTCTCCACTGCATCACTGAATCCATTCTTATCCATCATTTTCTCATTTTTTCTTGTTGTATTGCGTTTCACGCTTATTTTTCAGCAGGACACAGCCATTTCGCCAGCTACATCATCACCCATGAAGAATGACCGCGTTGCTGGGGTAAGAAAACTACCTTGGTCCTTTTCATTCTCCTGGTGGATCGTATTTAAGGCTTTCTTTTTGAATTGAATCCAAAGCACTATTTATTTTTTCACAGTGACATTGAAACACATTTACTGCGTAATTTTACTCGTAATAGAAAGTAGACCATCATCTGTCAGTCATTTCGTTTTGGTGTCTCAATTCAGTTTGCCTTGTTTTTATTTGTGGACTCCTTGTAAGGTGTTTAGTGTTACCAGTTGGATTTCACTTGAAAATGGTCAAAAAATTCCCACGATGTTGCTTAAGACCAGAAACATTTCGAAAATCCTCATATATGTTCAAAAACTATGAAATAATTCCATATGCTGTCCCTATTTTCCAAACTGAGTGCACCCACTTGCACGATTACCGCTACGCGACTCTGATTCTGGCACAGATGGATCATTAACGAGATATCACCGCAGTCGCTGTGGTTCATGATACCGGCAGTCGATGAGTACATGTCCATTGTCGCTTGAGACGGTGAAATGAGATGTTATACTCTACACGCAGTATGTCTGCAGCCTGCCAGTTCAGATTCTCCCGCTTTGACGGTCTCAGACTTCTTAGTTATCGATTAGATGCTGTTCGTCTGTGCCGTTCACATAAAATTTCCATAGCACTGATTTTTAAATGGCTTTGGGTCAGAAGTCGAAACAATAGTTTTTGGAGTAAACTGGCCTATTCTGTGCACTCATTAAGGTTTATTTTTCAGCGGTTGAATGGTCGCATCAGCTATGCAGAACGGAAGGAGCACACGTATGATGACGTTGGTATCAAATTCAATTTTGGAGTCGTGCTTTATCTATGGTTTTCTTATCATTTTGTAGATTCAAAACGAGGTGGATGAATACTACATCGACTCGCATTGTCATCTAGACTTCATTTACAAAAAGTATAGCTACGGTGGTCTAGATTGTTGGCTGGAGTCTGAACCTGGCATTTCACATCGAAAGTTCCTTGGTAATTCTTTTTGCTTCGCTACTTTGCTTTTTATATGGATCTTCATGTCATTTTGTTCAGGGTGTATACCGAATTTTATTGAGCCGAGTCTGTTTGTGAAAAATGGCGAGAAATCACCGCAGTATGATTTTGATTGGATACTGGAGCAGCTGAAGGTTTGAATTTCTCCACTTTACTAGTAATTATTACTGGTTAAAGACTGTTCTCGCGGTAAGATCGAGGGAGTATATTCTTTCCCGTGGGAAGTGAAATGTGTTGTACTTACTTTTGTTCTCTTAAATTTTGCGGCCATGTGTCTAGAAATGATTTCAGTAGAGACATCTGGCATTAGGTCCTCCGCTTTGTATATTGACGTGGACATAGCAAGTAATATTGTAGCAAAAGATAGTTGTTCAATAATTATTCCCTTCATATTCAAACTTATTGTTTTTACTTGTTACGCAGTCTCAGCAATTACTTCGTATTTAGAGTAATTATGTGTTAGGAGCAACATACGGCTGTCATCCTCACTTCGCGGACACGTTCAAGGACTCGGTAGATTTTCATCTTGCATAACCCGATTCGTTTTAGTGACTATATGCCAAATTGTTCAGATTCATGAAACGCTAGTTGATCTCTTGCAAGATCGGCATAAATCAAAACTTCTAGCGATTGGAGAATGTGGATTAGACTATATGAAGTGCGTTGATAATTTTCCTTAGAGATCTGTGTGAAGATATAGTGCCGATATTGCAGAAGCGATGCGGACTCGGATGTGCAAGTTGAAGTGTTCAGAGCGCAATTAGCTTTGGCGAAAGAATACCAAGTGCCGTTGGTGATACACTGTCGGTCCGGACCGAGGGGTCCAGGAGATGCGGAGAAAGTTTGCCTATCTGCCCTGAACGACGTGGTGAGTTTTCTTTCTGTTGTTTCTGCCAACTGCAGAACATTTTCGTCCATCAAATTTTTCTCTTCCGAAGAATTTAATTCAAAGGACCAGTCGGATCTTTTCCGTTTATACTCGATTCACTTCAGCGTAACTTATATTAGATGGTGCGTTTAGTCGCGCATCTGACGCGCGTCTTCACTTTGAAGGGGTTTTTTTTAATGAAGACCGGTCAGCACCATGAACGAGAATACAACGCCAATGTTGCCAATAGGCGCAAACGGTGGCATCTCGTCCCTGTTTGGGTTGCTTCAGAGGTGCTTTTGCCCTTACCTGTCGTAGTTTGGACGCGCGTCGAACGTATGCATCTTTGTAATATAGACTGCGCTTTTTCCTCCTCGAACTGCTTCGAAGCCTTCCAGCTTCAACATACTTTCGAGTGTTAAAGGAATAATGTGTTTTGGTATAAGAGTTTACTTGCTATTTGCGAATTTAAAACAACAAAAAATTGGCCGCCCTAAAATTTAAACAGATAAATGCGATAGGCCAAATAACTATGAGACACCCTCGAATAACAACTAAGGGCCGGGAAAATTGCGACTCTGGAAATCGCAGGTTCCATTATTACCAGCCAATGTTTATTATCAGTCTGATAGATGTCTTGAAGCGCTTACCTTGCTTTTTTCTCTCAAGTAAAAGGATACTTTGAAAATTTCCTGAGAAGTTTTCCAATGAAAAGAGAGAAGCATCGCTCCGACCTGTGCAATGTCATGAGAGAAATACGCCTTGATATTTTTTTAAAAATTTCATCACGAGATGAGCAGCAGAAAACTGTGGGGTGCTGGTTACATTCTTATTTCAGGGACTTTCGCGATTCCATAATATTCATCGTCACTGTTTCACAGAAAATTGGGATATCGCTCAAAAATGGATGGATGCGTTCGACAATATTTACTTTGGTTTGTTTCCAGTTATGGGTTTTATTCGTAACGTATGAAATTTGCTGACTTTTCGCTCTTCGCTCCTTCCTATATATTTTTGCAGTAATGTAGGGTTAAGATATCCAAATAGTAAGAGTATTATTGCCAGCTGTATCCCGTAATTTGTTTCTATAATAGATATGAAGAACTATTCTTATCTCGTTTGTGTGATGGGCTTGAACACATGTGAGCTCACAGTTTTCTGGTTCGTAGCACTTTGACCGTATGGAGCAGTTACAAATAAAAAAATGCTCTCAATTAACTTGATCATCCTTTCTCGTTGCAATGTAACGAACGATTGGACTGATTTTCTCTTCATAACCGGAACTCCTATAAGTCAAGGTCAAGATAGAAACTCATAGCCTTTTTGTACATAACTCGATGCACTGAACACGTTGGTGTATTTGGTTTTCCACAACATTGGCTGATCCTCATACACACACGCACACACACATGAACATCCAACTAATAAGAAGTAGGATTTCTCGGTCTTCTGAGAAGATGGTTCGGTGTTTCATTTTTCGTCAAATTTTCCTCGTTTTTTCCCTCCTCATCTGTTTCTACCCTTATTTTTCGATTTTCAGGCTTCACATCTGCTGTAGCGAATTGGGAACAATCTGCTCCTGACAAGTACGAGGTGTTAAAACGACTTCCTCTCCGAAGAATGTTGCTCGAAACTGACGCTCCTTATTTTAGACCTCGTCAGGTTTGTGTTTAACGTATATAGCCTAATTGTAGACATGGGTATTAGACAGGAGAACATCTGTACCAATGTCTGACGCCTTAGGGAAGGATCGACCCAGCCTCGTTAGGCTGGGCGCTGGTCGAGGCACATTCGTTGCAACGCTTGGGGCTAGATGTAATTAGCCTAAGGAAACGTGGGCAATACACGGTAGACAGGCGTATTGTAGTACAAGTGCAGAAATTTAAGTGATACTCCTCTTGTTAATGAAAGAGAGTTACCGTATATTTATTTATTTACTTATTAATTATGAATGCAGACGCGCACAACTTCATGAGTAATCTTCGGCGAGACAACCGTAATGCTCAAATAAAATAAAACAACCAACAGAATTGGTTAAAAAAACTAAATCAGAGATAATAAGGTAAGAAAAGCTAGGTTCAAGAGCAAACTACTTAATATACTTGAAAAAATCGTGTGGTTGAGTTGGTAAGGGGTCTCTTTCATTGGCCTATTTTGAAAAAGGGTCTAAAACTCCAAATGTTGTCAGTTCTGGGTATTTTCTATCAACTACGCCAAGATCCGGAGGTGAAATCACCTAATTATTCCTATTTTCAGTACGACTCGGCCAAAACCAACAATTGTGATCGTTTTGCATTGCCGCCGATGGGTAAGTAACCTTATACTAAACAGGAGTTACATATGTGCTTTGACTTATTGACAGCGTGACAACAACGACTACGTTGTTTCTCCATGAACATGCTGACTTTGTAAAACTAAGCTAAGCTGCATATGTTTCTTATCATCGTTTCATTGCTTTTTCCCCATATTTTTTTCTTTTTGCAAATTTTATTATGTCTGAGCTTCTATGTAGTTGTGCTGTGTAGGAGTTTGTCCTCTTGGAGAAAATTTTAAATTTTATGAATACTAGGTCAAGAGATAGAGTACAAAGTGCGGAACGTAAATTTTCGAACACTTTTCAGGTTGACTTCCTGTTTTTATTAAATTTAACATTTTTTAAATGACGGAATTGGTATTGCTTAATGTCTCTTTTTTTAGCGGTGAACGTCGCTTTTGTTATTGCCAAGGCGAAGAATATGGATGTGAATCAAGTGATAAGGGAAACAACGCAAAATGCGTTGCAAATGTATTGTATTAGAAACGATAGGCATCCCTCTTGATAATGTCTACATTCTGATGCAGATGTAACTGCCACTGAATTAGAACGCTCGGTGGAATCTTCGCGGTGTCATCATATGTCTATTTGTACCAAGAATAACTTCTGCATTTGTCCTGAAAGATTTGGTGAAAATCTGACGAGTATTTTGTGCCCCATAGGGGATTTGTTCGCGTAGTGGTTGTAATTTTCCGATCTTCTCAAATTTCATAACTATGACAGAACTGTAGCTCCGTTATGCAGGAGTTATACGGTAACATTTCTTCTCTCATTCTAAATTCAAGGTCACATGATATTTATTTTGGATTGATGTGTTGGTGGGTTTAACGGGTTGCTCAACTCGGGTGAACCTGCTCTATATGTACTGTATTCACTATATGATTTGCTCTATGATTTGTATTTTTGCGTGAAAATGCTGTGTTTCTCGAGAGATGGCTTGTTTGTTGACTGTATATATGTCCGGCGTGTTTTTCTTGAGTATTCCAAATTTTTATTACCTCTGCTAAAGTACACAGCTATATAAAGTGGATTAGCTGCCTATTTGACTGTACATTGTTATGTTTGGTGACAACTAGGGGACAAAGGGTCTAACTGGGTGCGAACAACTAAGAAAAAGGTGTGTGAGCACTTGCTGTATTTACAGCCTGACATGTCTAGGTGATGTGAGGTTATCACTAGATTACTGAGCGAACGAAAAGCGGATAAATTAGTAAATTCGATGGATTGTTGGGATGCCCATGCGAAAAATCGATTATTACGAAAAACAAAAAGCTCAGTGGCCCTTATTTCTCTCTCCCTACAGCTACAGGGTTCTCCCTTTTCTAGACATTGCAACTGTAGAGGCTCAACATAGAACATTCGAATATCAATTGTCCAATTTTTCGAGGTTTCAAATCGAATATTCGAATATCGGTTGCACCTGTGAGGTCAGCAAACTAGTTATCATATAGTCGACGACAGCTAGATGACGATATAAATATTTGTCCAAGCGAAAGTTGGGCAGAGTTGCTCTTGTAGGGACTGTTTTTCTTGTCCTAACATTGTCTGGCTCAGTACGAGATTTTGGAACGACAATATACGTCCCGTTTAATGGTTACATCTCACTTTAGTCAGTGATATCTCCCATTCGGAGCCTAAATGTCCCTGTTTGGGGAAATTTCAGCAGGAGCCACCACTACCAGTTTATCTTAGTCACTCCCGCATGCCATGCCATGAAAACTGCTCTAAATTGACATTTAAATGAGCTACAACTCTCGACTGGACTGTGAGGACTCGTTATTAAGGATGCATTCAAGCGCCACTGCTAGTGCTCGAGCACAGTAAATGCAGGGACTGTAGAAAAATCACTCAAAACATGGCAAAGAGTGATAGAATGTGGCAGTTTCAATCAGTAGCCGAGATTCATAAACGTCTCCATCAAAGGTGTGATCTACCAGGATTTCTAGAGTGGACGAGTTTTCCTGATAAAATCGGGAGTGGCTCGTTTGAGCGTTGTCTTTTACCACAAAATTAATGACAGCCAAATTACGATATAAGTATTTGTCTGGGTAAAAGTTGAGTAGAATTGGTATGGTAAGGATTGTTCTTTTTTTGTCCTAAAACTGACGGACTTGCTAGGAAGTTTTGGGACAACTGTTCTCAGACAGCGATATCAGGGGATGGTAGAAATAGCAGGATATATCACGTTTTGTGAGGGAACCCCATCTTGGGTCTTAGAGCCCTTCCAGGATCGTAAATAAATCGCAAACTAGGTGATGACCTTACTATTTATTTATTTATTTATTTATTTATTTATTTATTTATTTATTTATTTACTTATTTATTTATTTATTTATTTATTTACGCCTGTGGGCGTGCTATAACATGGCTAAGAGTACGGGGCAGGTGGTGATTGAGTGTGAAGATATAAATAAAACAAACACCAAAACACTAGAACGGTAAAACTAACCATGAGAGAAGAGTATGAATGACAAAATGCAGTGTCACTATAAATAGATAACTATTGTATAAAAAAAAGAGTAGAACAGAAAATTTTGAAAAAAGTAAAAAAGTTGTCTGTTTCGTTCCCGCCCTCAAACGGACTACAGGAAAAGGAAGAATAACAACAACAATAATAAGAATATGTTAAATGTGCTGCGTTTCTCTGCTGACTTCCCATCAATCGCCCCAGGATTGATCATAAGTTGGTCAAAGTATTTGTCCACGTCCAATTTGACCTCGCTGCAGTGTTCGCGTCCTTCTGCAGCCCTTATGACTCGTGGTTGTGCGTCATACCTCGCCTGAATCATATGAGAAACGAAGAGCTGTGCACACGTGATGACGACGCTAGGGCATAGTTTTACGCATTCACTAATTTCTTTTACAATCCCCCGTGGTGTGCGCGGAAAAATCCGTGGCAGGCGCTACGGTATCGCCCAGCGCCGCCCACCTGGGCCACGCCCATTTTCGGGAAGGCGTCACGACGTTGGGGCTAAGTTGGCCTTGTATTCACACTACTACTGTTATGTTACGATCACTACTCATCCTATCGGCCTCGGTCATCAGCTGTGCGAGTTCATGGTGGTGAGTTTAGTTGTTAAATTGATTTTTAAAATTACTTCAACGCAAAGGAAAGGATATTTGAAGAAAAGCTCAGCTATTTCTGTTAGTATTTGTGCTGCATTGCTAGCAGAAGCGAAACTTTTGTTTCGTTGCTGCTTCGATGTTTGGTTTCCATTGTTTGTTTCACACATAGTACCAGCCGCCAGACGATCATGCACGTGCATGGTTCAGATGTTTGCCGAAAAAAGTCTTCGAGTGTTGTTGCCAGGTCTGAGGCTATAACTTGGGGTAGATGGTCCTGTTTGACCGAGAAAGGCTAAAAATGGGCTTCATAGGCTAATTATCAGTGTTTTTAATACATGGTGAGACCATCCTTATCCCTTTTCTATTTCAACAATCTATCTTTTTCTTTAGATTGCTTCATCCTCCTTACTATGCCTATAACCTATTTTCTTCCTTCAGCTTGATTCATATTCCTTAGTAGCTGAGTAATTTAGTCTCTGTTGCTTTGCCATTTTTAATATCAATGGACTTTTCCAATGAATTTTTAATATTTTTAATATCAATGGACTTTTCCAATGAATTGAGAACTGCAACCAGAAAAGAAGTTTGGTGGAGAAGTATTTTGTTGGAGTTCAGGATTTCAGATCAACGAGGTAAATCGGGACCAAAATTGATGGTAGATCAAAACCCTGCCTTGAGTCGGCGACTATATCTCACAGCCTATTCTTCCTGTTCCTTCCCATGCAGTGATCCTCACTCTTTCTTTTTTTGCTGCAATGCCCTTCAGCACAAAATTTCCATTTCCCATCCAGCAACATTCCTTCACTTCATTCACCTTTCGCCACTTTTAAGATCTTGAGATTCCCAGCTGTCAATTCTTTCCAT
Source organism: Ancylostoma ceylanicum (assembly GCA_000688135.1). Taxonomy (NCBI): domain Eukaryota; kingdom Metazoa; phylum Nematoda; class Chromadorea; order Rhabditida; family Ancylostomatidae; genus Ancylostoma; species Ancylostoma ceylanicum. Next base: position 320,533 of record JARK01001536.1, read on the forward strand.
TTTTTGGGTGTATACCTTTACTTGTGACTGTCAATTACGGGTGCACTCAGACCCTAATTAGCGCGGTAGAGCAACTCGGTCCATCTAGAGGCGGGCCTTACTTTGCGGTGTAGATGGATCCACCTCGAAAGCTGTTAAAACATTATCAGAATGGTCAAAGCACTTGTCTTGTTTGTAATGCACATAGATATAACTTTGATGTTGACGTAATGGTGATAATTATGGTCCAGAGCGTCGCTCTAACCCTTTCTTTCTCAGGAGCACAGCCAGAGACTGATCCAATTTGATAGCCGTTGTAAGTCATATCAAGTCATATCTTCATCGAATTTTTGGTGGACGAGTTCTCCTAGGCACATAAGACATCTTGCTGACAGCTAACGGTCAACTAAGGCATCTTAGCAATTGATAGTCACAGGTAACGGCCGCCTCCCCCATTTTTGGCGTCTTTCCCAACATCTTCCGCACTGCACTACTCCTAGGCTTCTAATGTAATAATTCCTTACCTATTTTCACACAGTTTTATCTCTGTACTACCCTTCTATGCCTCTATAGATATCTTAATTTCAAAATATTTCCTGTAAGACTACTCAACTAAATGTTCGAACAACATTCGATGTATTCCATATTGGATATTCAATCTTGAATATGTCGCAAAATCGGTGTTTGAATAGAAAAAAAAACACAGCCCTGGGCAAAGGATATAGTGGATCCGGATACAGTGAATTTTTACAATTTTTTACAATGATTACAATTATTACAGCGATTACAATTTTTCAGAAAGAGTTGAAGTAATAAGAATAGACCATGTTGAATTATTCTAATCATTTATTTGTGACTATTCACTCGTAGGTATAGTAGATGGAGTTTGATATCTTATATGCAGTCATGTGGCAATAGCTAAGTAATGAGTAGAGGTTCTTCTTGGAGTTTTTTTTGCGGATGTAGCTTGAGCTTTATAGGTGAATTTCTTCGTAGGCTTAGGTAAAATCATGTTACTTACTGTCACCGCCTCAAACTGAAGACATCGATTCTTTTATAGTTTGTATAGAAATCTGTTAAATCTGTTTACAAATTCATCGACTATATCTCTTCCCTACCTTGGGTCCCCTTATATTCTGTAATAGTCCCTGTTGAAGGCTGGCTCTCCTTTGGAAGGCTTGTTCAAACACTACCAATAGTATTCGGTAGTTTTATAGCACCAGTGCCAGCATATGTTATACACATAGGCGGCATCTTCCCTGTTTTCTCAGCATCGTACGACGCTGGGAAAGAAGCGGTCTCTTTTCCATTGCAACTTAATGGCGCATGAACATTGCAGAAATGTCGACTGGTTTCAGCTGGGATTCTAGTAGTTACGACCTTTGTTTGAGTAACCTTACGTTTTATACGGTGCCCACGTTCCCCACGTGCGTCGTATAATGACGTAATACTGATGGGTGGTAAGCTGGTGTGCGTGTGAAAGTGGGCAGGTATGGAGAAAAGGAGGAAAGAAAAGGAGGAACAAAAGTAATAAAGAAAACGGAAATCAATGGGACCGTGTAGTTTTCAGAGGAAAATCCGGGAAATCCATGTTCGTTTTATCTGTCATGACTTACTTTTGTATATTTTATTGATGTGCCATTGTAACGAGGGGGGCGCCCCCCCCTACAAGTGAGTCTTTGACCTCATATAACAAATATTCATATATGAAAAGAGAAGAGCTGCGTTTGGCTCGATTGCATGCTATTATTAGCCCACTCGTCTGGATCAAAATCCAACCCTTCCCCGGATTGCTCGAAGGTCACCTTTCGCACCAGCCGCGCCATAACCCACAAACGTCATCGTTTTGTACGCAAATGTAGAAAAAAGCACACTAATCTCCCCTCGATCCACACTAGAGCATCGGGTTAAGGCGCTGACTACTTTATAGCGCCCGGAAATTTGCAGCAATTAAGGAAGGTATTCAGACGAGTGGGCCTATTTCCGAAGTTCAACGCAGATGGGAAAAAGTTGAGCCGCTGTCAGTAATGGAGCGTGGTCAGGGCATCTCTGATGCGGGAAAGAAACTGCGATGCTGTAAGCAGGGGGTTATCGGAATTTCCCTGGAAATGGTTGCTTTGGGAGATTTTTTGGGGGTATTTTTTAAGAAATTGAAAGACGAAGGGTACGGAGCTTCATAATGGTCATATTGCATCTCTCCATTGAAGGCCGTGACGATTACTCACAGTTATGACAAGGATGACATTTTTATGGTGGGCACGGGCTACTAGTGGAGGGAACGGCTACCATAGAACTACCGCCAATGACGCCACTGCTTGCAAGTTTTGTGCTTGTGGTGATTGCGTACTTTTATTTGCCGCTTTTTACTGCTACTCACGTGCATTACAATAATACCTGGAATGGCGTAACAATGTTTGTAGGTTTTGTACGGGAGAGCTACAAGAGAGACGTTTTACATGAAGAAAAATCGTTGGGAATTGTAGATGAATAGTAAAAATATCCATGAAGACTTCAGAAATTTCCTCTACTATAGGTTGTATAAAGAGTTAATGAATCATTGCAGGGAGTGTATTAAATTTCTAGAGATCCGCGATTGCAAACTTCTCCTTCTAGTGTTTTCTCCCTTCATCCATGGACGGGGTCTTTCTGCAAGTAAGTTTTTGGAAATGTAATAAAAAAAGAACCCCGCAATGCACTAGAATCAGTTCGACGTAAGCAACGTAAGCAACGAAAAGAAACCTAAGACGAATAATGCAAAAAAAAAAAAAAGAATTCCACCAATGAAATGACACTAACCTTCGCCTACATATTTATCATGTTTGCGTGTTATACAGACAATTGGAACTTCATTGCTCGCTACCAGTAATTAGGGGACCAGAGACAATAATGGATGAATTTTGTGAAGCAGATGAATATTTGTAAGGCAGAAGGGGTCACAAAGTAAGTGAATTAGATTCAGGTAAATAAAATAAGGGTCAATAGGTGCGCAAAAGAAGTGAGGATTTGTCGATAAATATCGACGGGCTGGGCGGAGATGTTTGAGGTCTGCGGTAGTGAGGCGAAATTGGCGTGAGAAGTTTCGAATTTAAAGTTTTTCAAAAAATTTGCTTAGAATTCGAACAATCAGAAATAGATGTTTGGAAATAATTTTAAAAAAGTTCACAGTTCTATATCAGTTAATGCAAAATTTTTGACCATATTTTAAAGCAATGCAAGCAAGCAGCAAAGCAAAGATTTTTTAGGCCTTTCTCACCACCCCTCACTCCTCTTCCCTCCTTAGTCCGCTTAATAGTACTCAATACTTCTCATCTAAACTAACTTATGCACCTACTTACGTCTATTTTACTTGCTTACCTGTTTTTCCTTTCTACTTCGGCTCTTATTCAACTTTCTTCACCTGGAGATGAGTCTTCTCTCAGATTTCTTACTAGAAATAATTTGCCTACCACCTAGCGCTAACTTTAGATATTTTACTCACTGATGTTTCTTTACCTAAATACCAGTTTTTGTCAAATTAAATAAGTGCTAACTTTTCTTCGCTACCGCGATTGCTTTACCCCTGGATTACTGTAGCTGTAATAGTACATGTTTAGAAAAGCAAAGCTACCGTGTTTCATGTGTATTTTAAGCGATATATGATACATTTGTGGGTTACCGTGTTCTCATGGTTCAACAGTATTCTGCTTCATTTTTATATCAGCTGCAACCTCTCTTATTCATCCAAACATTATTTTCGTGTTTTGATCAGGAATCAGGTAGAACATTTAGGCAAAAGAATTATATGACGTTCACTAAGGAGGTATCCCTTCAAGGACAGATCGGATAAAATTTGGAGATGTTTAATTTTTTTTTTGTAGATCCTTGGCATCTTCGCCCTTTTGGTTCACCTTCTGGGGAGAATCGAGTGGAGGGGGGGGGGGCTAACATTGGTAGATATATTAACCTGTCCGACATGTTCTCCCTTGTTTCTATTTTAGGTAGCTATTGCACTGACTTGCCGGCTAACAAGTTAAAAGTGGTGACGACTTGTCAATTAACAAGTCAAAATATGGAGGATTGGTCAATATATTGACCAACGTTAGTACCCGGTAGTACCCCCCCCCGC
>JARK01001536.1:325216-338676 GCA_000688135.1 Ancylostoma ceylanicum
TAGGATAACATTATTTTCTCTTGAGAACGCAATACCTTTTCGCACACCTTATTTTTGTTGACAATCAAAAGGAAGGGTTATTTTTTCCAAAAAACCGTCCAGGGATGATATCGTTTTTTTTGTTTTTTTTTTTTGAATTCTCTATCATCTTATCTCATGGCTATCAAAGTCCTCCCATATAACCACAGCTCCACTATACAATTTGATCGTTAGCCTTGTGCATCTGCTTGTTAGCTATCAGATAGAGCTAGAGCGCGTTTACGAGGCTATTTCATACTTCCGAGAGGCAGTTTGGCCGGTGCGCCTGTCGCGAGCCGAGGCGCCAGCGGCGTCAGCAACGAGCGACGTGACGCGGTGTTTTGGGCGAAGGTGTGGAGGTGCGATGACGCGTGCAAGGGGCGCGCAGACGTTATTTTATGTGCTGCGCAAGCTGCGCGCGCGTTGTCGGCGGCATTTTCGGCAAAGACACAGCGGCATGACCCCTTCGACTGTTTATGACCGATTTACGACGCGCACACACACACGATCGCCGGATACAAGCGGATCGTTGATGGCTGGTTGTTGGGGCTTGATTCATATGCATATTGGGATATCGTTTACGGCTTGCTCCGGGTAAAACGCTAATTGGGCTCTTTATGAGACAGTAGTTATGGCTCAGCGGGGTGTTTTTAGTAGCTCAAGGTTTAGCGGTGGGCATATGGGCAGAGTTGAGGTAGTTCAGCTTGATGCCTACGAAGAGGTCACCTAAGTCGTTCCCGAGTCAGAGAGCTATTTACCACCCAATTGCCTTACGTTAATCTCTCTGTACCATTTTAAAGCTATGTAATGTTCATAAATGAAGCAGAATCCATGCGGTAAACGGGGTCTAACGAATGCTATGATACCCAAGCTCGAATTTCGAGTTCTATCCGGAACGTCGGCTAAGTGAAGTCTTTTACAAAAGTCTGTTAGCAACCTTGGGCCTCGACGCATTATTGAGATTACCTATGGTAAGCGTATTGACATCTGGGGCCGCATGCGTCAATGGGGGTACCCAGGGTAAACGTGTTAACGCCACCCAAATTTACCCCCGTCAATCGGACGTCAACACGTTACCGTGGGTGATCTAAGTGATTCCGCCAGGCCCTGTTCCAACGATGGGTGAACGTGCGGTTTGTTGACACGTTTACCCTGGGTAATCTCAATGATGCATGTTTGCCTTGGTCCAAATTTGTCACCATAACCACCATTATATCTCCGAATTTTCACCATCTCTGAAATGACCTGTAATTTCTTACCCACCAACAACGCCCTGCTCCTCAGCGGCAAGGCTATCCCCAATTCGTCTCATTCTTGAACTCTCGTACTTTCGTTTTTGTAGGTTTTCTTGGATGTAGATCTAATACCATCTATGGACCTCTGAGTTCACAATAAAACTAATACTGCTAATACTCGGGAATTCATTAGAATTGTAGGGCAAGAAGAAAAAAAAGAATCCCAAGAGAAAGTTTGGGCAAGTAAAACGTTTGCTGTCGTCAATAGTTGGATGTAATACAAAATTGAAAAAAAAAAACTTGCGGAACGATTCATTATGTACGCATAGCCTGGTTTAACCCTTGGATTACTTTTGATCAGAATTACGATCGTGGATGGTGACTGATTGGTTCTTCTCCAGGCTGCTCTCTGAGACTGATCCAGCTCGCATCACCTCTTATCCCTCAGCATGCTCAGTGGTTCCAGGCCTCACGAACAGGCAACGAGAGTTATGCATACGGCATCCGGACACCATGAAATATTTGGTGGGTTGTGGAGATTTGTCACCTTCTAGGTCACATTTACAGTGGCAAATCATAAATCCTGAAGAATATTAATTAAACACATAGGTCAGAAACTTTCACCTGAAATACCTTGAATGATAAAAATATAATATGTTGAAAATAGGATGAAAAATTTCTTCTAATGGAAAAATCATACATTAAAGATAAACTGTGGACATTAACTACAAGAAAAAAATTGAAGGAATTTGAATTGTGAATTAGCTGTAACGAGCAAGTAAAAGTAGTCATATTAATAAACAAATAAACAACGAATTTTCCACGAGGCCACATTTTACAGATCTGTTGTTCTTATCAACTATCAGAATACAAGTACAATTCATCTTCTATGCATTCTAGATTGATGGTTTACGAATGGCAATCTCAGAATGTCAGAACGCGTTCCGTAATCAGGTGTGGAACTGTACGCTGACAGTGCCAGGCGTTGGAACAACTCCACTGAAAAGTGAGCTTATTTTCCCTGAGTTCACCCTCTGATGTTTTTTACACCATGAATTTTCATTTGTTCACATCTCTTACAACTGATCCGTGTGCCCTTTTCAGTTGCGTCGAAAGAGTCAGCTTTCGTGTATGCTATCGCCTCAGCTGGTGTGAGTCATTCGTTGGCGAAAGCTTGTGCAAAGGTTAGCAGCATTTTCCATACATGTCCGTTTGTTGTTCGGATAATTGTTAACCACAAGTCGTTTATGTAATGACACTTCTTTGGTAGTTAGATATCTGATGGAATGCGGGCACATAACGAAAACGGGTCCAGGAATCTGGGAGGTGTTTTTGTGGCGGCATTTACAGTTAGAACCGAATAATGCACTAGATATAATCGAGTTTGGAAAGTCGACAGCGAATGCGCTGTATTTTCGGGTACTTACAGTGGCGGTCAAAGGTATTGCAACAAACGGTTTTCGTGCATAACTTTCCAGGATAGAGCAGGCACTTCAAATCTTGAAGTCAATTGTAGATGTCTTTAGTTCGATAGAGAGGACGAGATAGGTCACTTTTGAAATAGAAGACACTAACTAAAGTGTTAAAGCTTGTATGTGAACTCTGAAGAAGGTTATGCACGAAAAATCATTTGTGGCAATATTTTTGACCGCCACTGTATGTCATTGAGGAGCGAGAAGTACAGTTGTTGAGAAATAACAACAAAGGGCTGAGAGCTCTCGCGTTTTCAACTTTTTCGATATTTCTGAATTTAAAATCAAATTGACCGAGTTATTCATTTTTTATTCGGTCGTAGGTGTAATTTTATTTATATCCATGAATAGATTGACTTCTCTTATTCGCGGATTCTCCAGAAAAATGAGGGAATGGTGTACATACACACCACCTTCCGGCTTTCTCCCGCCAGAACACCTCACTGATGCCTCATTACTAGTTGCCACCTTCCAGCTTCCACTGAAGTTTGGAAAGTGTCTTGTCATCGGATCGGTTTACTCCTGAAATTCTCGCTTTGACGTCACTCAAGGGACCGTTTGATCACGAAAATTGCACTAGCTTCCTACCGTAGCCCCATTTCTACTGTGACGTGTTAGGAGTACAGTAAGAAAGAAAATTTCAACTTTGGTAGGGAAATGGCAATTCGATAAGACAGTATCCCGCTTTTTCTGCACAAAAACTCCACTGATTGATTAAATGGCTTTCGAATGTGATAAACATGAACATCGTATCCACTTTGGACCACAGCCTCATCTACATATTTAGGGTCTACTACCCCGACAACTATTTATTATTTTTTTATTGATTGCAATCGAGTCAAGCCAAACAACGTTATATGTACAATAGCAATGCTGTCTGTAACAGAGACAGAAACTTCAAATTTATATGAGTGCGTTGCAAGCATCATAAGAGTGTAGATGAAATCAATCAGATGCAATGTTTAGGGCCTTATCGAAGACTGCGGTTGTGGTCCAACACCATCGACAGTATCCAATAAGTTTGTATGGGCCGGATGTTCGGACAATGTACGGTACGGTAACTCGTTCGGACGCAAGTTCATCGATGTCAATGACAAGATCCACACTGATGCTAGGTAGGCCTATTGGATTTTGTGGAATTCTCCAGCCTTCGACCAAATCACTTCGTTTCAGAGCGCTGATGAACCTGCACAACAACAGAGTCGGTCGTCGTCTTCTCGCCACTCGAATGGGCAAGGAGTGTAAATGTCATGGTGTCAGCGGCAGCTGTGTGACAAAGACGTGTTGGAAGGTGGTGCCAAAGTGGGTTTGGTCTTCAGATAACTTTTGGGGATACTGATTGTCTTCAAAAGTGTTTAAATCCTATTTTTCCTACTCAGGTTCGATGAGTTCGCCCAGCTATTGAAATACAAATATGAAATGGCGCAGCAAGTCACCGTAGCACCTCACGGTACGATACTAATGGTTCGCGAGCCAGTCTTGGATGGAAAGCGTACTGAAAGGTATCTGAAGGACAAGGGCGATAAGCACAAGGTGAGTTGGACAAGCTAATAGTTCTATATACTGAATATTGAGGGGTTAGGAATGAAACAAGGGAAAGGCCCCCTAAAAGTATCAAANGGGGGAGCCAGTCTTGGATGGAAAGCGTACTGAAAGGTATCTGAAGGACAAGGGCGATAAGCACAAGGTGAGTTGGACAAGCTAATAGTTCTATATACTGAATATTGAGGGGTTAGGAATGAAACAAGGGAAAGGCCCCCTAAAAGTATCAAATTGCTCTAAAAAGTCGGAACTACAGTGGGTTTCATAGTTATAAGATCACTACAAAATTTTGAGCTTTACGGAGAAATAACAATCAGGGGAGGGGGTTCTGCTGCTTATGACGGACTCCTCACCCTGAAAAACACTGCAGCTAGAATTTAGTCTCACTACCTCTTACCCAGTTGTTTCGATGAATATTTTTCACTTTTGATGTCATTTCATACATAAATAACTATAAGATCACTTCGAGAAGTGGAGGGAAATTCGGGAAGCGCGGGAGTGAAAGTAATACTTCACTAGTTTGCGATGTCTTATTAGTAAATTATAAAACCTGACCTTAATTTCGCTTGAAAAGTGAGTTTACTTCCATTTACACCTCTCACCCCTTTTTTAACTTTCACCGTTTCTTTATATCGAAAAAAGGTTGTGTTCGACTCTTATCCGCTCCGTTTTTAGGCCGCTAAGGGAGAATTGGTGTACCTAGACGCTTCCCCAGACTACTGCACCGTGGACACCCGAGGTCGCGACTGTGGAAATAACTGCGATGAGATTTGCTGTGGAAGAGGTTTGCTTTAGAAAATAGAGAAGCTTAAGACTCTTCATTTTCCTATTTGTTGAGTATCTCAGACTGTGAAGGAATTCGAATTGGGAGCGGGTTTTGAAATTCCGATAAATGTAGGGAATCAGGCGTGAAATCCGTACTTCGAATCGCTATTTGAGTGGTCTGAATGGCAGGATTTTTTTACGGTTGGTTACCAGTGCGGAACTAATCAAGCGCAGTCTGTAGACAATTCTGACATCATTCACTTCTTTTTTTTTTGGTTTTGAACCGCACAGTTAACACCTTAGTAGGCTTCATATAATATGTAGTATGTTACCAGTTACTCAAGGGCTTCCATAGTTAGCATGGGTAACCGGATGGTATACCACTAAACTACAATTAGTAAAACGGACTATTGGATGGTTTGTGCGAACCTACTAAACAGGACATTGGAACATTCTTTTTGGAAAGTTTGATACAAGTAGAATTATCTTTGTGGTGTTCGGGTGTTTATCATCGTTAGGGAAGATGGGGCGCTACGAGCCTGCTGTGATTGGCGCATTCAATAAATGTACCAATCACGGTGGCTTAGTAACGCCCCATCTTCATTTACGGTGATACCCACTCGTGATGCTCGGTAAGGATCGCGCGTGCGACTCTGCGGGGTAGTAATTTTCTGATAATCAGCCGTGTTGGGCGTATTCTCCTGAGATTTGTTAAAATATGAACTAGTAACAGATTTTCACACAACCCATAATTTTCGGAATGTTTTGCGTCATGACGAGAACGTTGAAAACAGAAAATTACTGCTTTTCTGGAGCTCTCGCAGGGCTTCATCCTTGGCGAGCTGCTCTGTGATGACAGCAGCTTGTCCAATCCTCCTGTTTCCTTCGCTAACCTGTCCAAAGAGGTAGTGAGGCGTGTTCGCGCGATTCATGAAACGGTAATCAAGCGAGCCAGGGGCGACTAGCCTTACTGGCTATTCGAAAATGTATATAAAAATATGATACACAGAATGTGAAAGAAAGAAATTTGCCCGGTCATGCGTTTACGAATCTTAGGATCGGATCAGTTAGGGTTTCCTATCAATTTGAAATTTAATTTGCTTGCATGAATCCGACGAGTAAGCTAATGTAAAGCGTACCACAGAAACATTCCTAAGGTGCCGGTCAATCATCCCTACATCACAGAATGCCGCCGTATACTCTGCCGCGTCGCAGCACCTACGCAGCGCGATAGAGCAGATGGACGACTTTCTGTGATGCAAGGATGAATGATCATCGCTGTATATTACTAAACACTAATTTGTGCAGAAAAATGATGAATCGATTTTTAAAATAAAATGATCGAGATTTTTTCCAGGCTGGCACACTGTTCGAGAGATAGTCGACGAGCCTTGCCATTGCCGCTTCATCTGGTGCTGCGATGTTCAATGTAAAACCTGTAAGAAGGTAGTTGATCGTAATTTCTGCCGCTAACACACTGTACTTGTCCTAGTAGCTTTAATACTTCATTCGCCGAAGATTTTGCCTTTCACTGTTAACCTTATTGCCACATACTTATGCTGGTCATTTTTAGTATTGAAATTACCGCGTAGCGGAGTTTACCGTTTGACAATTAACGCTGGATTTCTATTTAGAATATTTATCTTAAGTAGATTTTTGAATGTGCATGAATATGCCTTTCCCAACCACGTAAGTTACGATTTGATCTGACAAAGAATCTCATTTCTTACTTCTCACATTGAGTGCTTTTAGGTTGTACATATTAATATATGGAATGTTTATAATAATAAAATATGTTAGTCTGTTCGTATGTCGAGCCCACGAGTTGATGTGGGCGGAGCCACTCAGCAGATGAGAGGGAGATGGCCTGGTGACCGGCGGCCCTTCCCCTTGGCTCTCATGAAGCCACGCCCCTTCTTGTGTACTTTAAATATTACTCATGTATTAAGGATAAAATATATATATTAAAGGCGTTATGTGATTTATTAACCCTACATCACGGGTGGAAAGATTCGAGTTAAGGACGTGTACAATCCTTAAACTTGACACGTACTTATTCTCCTGTTAAAACTGCTGCATAGGTAAAACCACCAACGTCAAGTGCAGAAGATTTTAATATAAGTTGTGCTCACACAACTTATATTAAAATCTTCTGCACTTGACGTTGGTTTTGGTAGGAGTGCTGTCATTCACTTGCTTGAGACCATTCTTGCCAACCGGCTGACGCCGGGCTCCGGACCTGCAATTCAACCGATGCTCGCTTCGTGGAGAACCAGTGCTTTTGGCTCTTTTTCTCCTGCTGCATAGGTAAAACCACCAACGTCAAGTGCAGAAGATTTTAATATAAGTTGTGCTCACACAACTTATATTAAAATCTTCTGCACTTGACGTTGGTTTTGGTAGGAGTGCTGTCATTCACTTGCTTGAGACCATTCTTGCCAACCGGCTGACGCCGCGCTCCGGACCTGCAATTCAACCGATGCTCGCTCGTGGAGAACCAGTGCATTTGGCTCTTTTTCTCCAGTTCATGTTGAGTGAACATACGTTTGGGGCATAGGTAAAACCACCAAACAATGGTCATATCTTCACTTAAAATCAAAATTGAAGTAAAATCATGAGCAAAGCCATACGTACATCTGTATAGTACAATTTCACACAACCACCATTTATAGTTTGTTAGTTCCGCGGTGGCGTGCCGGCGCACCGCCCACCATCACGCGTAGCGTCCTGCTGACGATCGATACTCAACTGGTTGGTTGCTGAAACGCCGCCAACAGGACGCCACGCGTGGTGGCGGGCGGTGCGCCGGCCACCACGCCTGGCGTCCATTGTGGAATTAATAGAGTGTAGAACTCGTAGTGATTATTTTTGGCACAATCCTTCATTACTTTATGACCTGCTCCACATTTTATCGAGAGTAGAAGCATAGTTGTTCCAGCCATCAACGCCACGAGAGCTCATCTGGAAAACACCAGACGATCACCTAAGAGAACTCCTGTCGTAATGTGACCAATGAAATGACTCACATTCACCATGCTCTCTATTCGAGATCTTCTCGTTTTCTTTGTTGTCCGGAAATAATAAATACAAAATGCGGAGAGGCAAAGTGGGTAGAAAGGCAAATTCTGAAATAATAACCTCTATGTATCTTCGCAATGAGGTTTAACCCTTCATCATATGGATGCTGAGCGAGATTTGCAACTTGTGAGGGAGAAGAACAGTAGCAGGTGAGAGTTTGCAGGAACACCCGGATCTAATTTGTTAAGAAGTAATCTTTCCCACTTTTTACAATAAGTTCTATCCATGCTAGAGACATAGGTGCTGCGCCGGCCATACTATGGAACTGAGCAGGTTCACAACATGCTTTTGGGCAATTTTAAGGAATCACGGCTGCTACAAATGCAGAGCCTACTCCATAGAAATAATCCCAATTCACATGTCAAAAGCTTACAGAGTTAGAATTGGCTGATAAGCGAATAGTGTGTGAAATGGGGAAGCTGGGTTATGTAATACGTGCGGCAAAGACCACTACTTAGTCCAGTAGGATTGGACTTGCGTGGTTATCCTGGTCTAATCAGGGAGTCCTATTTATGTTAGTGAAATGGGTTACAAAGCGATGCAGTGATATATATTCTCACTAATACAACCGAAATGACTGCCTCACCAACAAGTTCATATAGCTGACGTCAGAGCCTGGATGCATCACTGGCATTAGTTAGGGTGAACGTGTGGACGGCCGTGGTAACGTTGGGTAAATTTGCATGCTTTCGACAGGTCTACCTTGGGTAACCTTAATGAATGCGGCCCCAGGAAGGCAAGAAAGGAGTACATATGTAGTTGTATCAACGTTATAAATCTCACATAACAGATCGATCTGTAGTGCTCGAATATTTCGGAGGTAGACGCGAACTGCTGTACCAATAAGAATGCAGAACGGTGCACAATAAACACCATAAAATGGGAAGCCATCACTCCGCTTATCAGAAAAGCTGTTGATATATTCTCCTCCGACTGGAAGCGAGAAGAGAGAGAGAAGATCTTCCTGAAGGAAAGGAACTGGATCCGACACAAAACGGTGTTCATTCATTCCAGACAAGATTGCTGTATGCCTAACTTGGAGTAGGCGAAAGCGATGAGAATTGCAGAGCATCAGAACTCTTGGAGCAACTTGTAAACAAGAAACGACTACTATCAATCGAAGTATGCACCATAATAGTAGTTGGCCTTCTGCCGTTTATACAATAGAAATTCCACTTCGCTGCTCTTGAATTTGGTGAACTACGAGGCAAAGAAGGGAGTCGGGTAGTGCTGCAGGCGTTCAGTTTCTCTTCCTCATTCTCCACCCAGAAAACGAGGTTCACTCTTGAAGAAGTCACCGCGCTGTTCGTCCAAAGTCTCAAATGTGCTCGTTTTACGTAAATAACTCGATGGATTGAATGCGATGGTGTGCCTAGAATTTACTAAAAGTTGCCGAGGAAAACTGGTATCAAACAACGGGGGATAGATCCTGAGTGGATACTAGGGGGTGGGTGCTGAAGAAATTGCCGCGGAGAAAAGGAATTTATGTATTCATGGAGGCGGAGCAAAATCCAGGAAACTTGGAAGTCCACTGTCAACTAGACGGACAGAGTGTTCCGTCATGATATAATAAAGCTGATTAATTTTGTGCAGTGTATATAGAGAGCTGAAGATCCACGGATCCCCTCTCACGAGGGATCCCAGCCGATTTGCTGCGAGGTTACGTGGCGTGACCCCGGCTGGCGGATAGGGGATTTACCGCGGACCAAAAGCAGCCATGCGCTTGTCCTGTGACTCAGGTGAATCTAGGGAATGGACTCCTTAGTTCGGTAGTGCTGGATTCGATTTATACGGATGGGATATGAGTGTGAACGTGCACTCACGCGCGTGGGTGGGCAAATGCTCAGTGTGGGCTGCATCCTGCAGTTCGGATTTGGCCAAAAGCTCGCAATCTATCGACTGGGAAGCGCATGAGAGGCGGGTAGGGGTCGCCTCTAACAAATAAGTCCCTCGTCCACGGGTGGGGGGGAATCCTTCTCCCCGTCAACAGAATGCGAGCGACAGATCGTAGTGACAGATCGGCTGAAGAACACCCCACGTCACATCACATGGTTCATGATGTCAAAAAGATCCTTGGCGTCAAGGAATCAGTAAAGCGGACCCCGCCACCAAACGGGACAAACGCTGAAGAAGAAGATATAGAGAGCTGAAGATGACGAAGCTCTGCGAATGAGGTCTCGGAGAAAGCCGGTGTTTAATTAGTGATCGCGATTTATGCTGTTAATTTTGTCTTAATATTAGTCTGGATTTGAGTTCGATTCATTCACAACACGTACAGGGTGGCTGAAAAGTATTGGCGCGCGCAAAAACGCTATATTCTTGAAAGTAAACGCTCAGGAATGGCATTTTTTGTCCCAGTGAGACAGAAATGTTCCAAATAACACTATATAAACGAATTGCTCGAAATGTTCACAAGTGCTTCCCACACAAGCTTCAAAGGTGCGATCGCGAAAATGGAGATGCGCCGCAGCTTACCCTGACCAGATTTGTTCCTATCCCTGTGATTTCATACGGTCCAAGATGGGAAGTTTCCTGCTTGATGACTTTTCATCGCAGTTGTGCTAAGCAGAGAGACTGAGCCGGCCACGATCCGTATTGTTCCAAGACTTTTATCCTTCAATTAAGAGGATAAAGGCACACGGGTGTCAGAGAAAGTCATTGTCGATTTTCTTCACGTGCAGGAATGCTACATAGCCTGTTGGAAGATAGTATTGTAGTTATTTTGCTTATATGGGACCAACATACTAATCAACATCCCATCTCGGCATACAACAACTTCAGATAAATATTAATTTTGAAAAAAGCGCCAATACTTTTCAGCCACCCTCTATTATGTTTTGAGAAAGAGTAATCATGTAATGAAACGCTCTCACCTGGTTTTTTGCCTATTGAAAACATACATAACAATACAAACAACTAGCGAAACTCCGTTGAATATGAGTGAAGCATGGAAAAATGTGACCATCTGCGAACTCATCATTAATGAGTTATAGATCGGATTCACTGACGGAGTGACGAACGTTTCATTGATATTAATTAGTACCACTTGTACAGTTGTTGTGAGAATCTGAAAGCAGTCGTTATTGGAGGTGCTTGTGATTCAGTGAACTCCAAACGGTTGTAGACAAGGGGCCAGCAGCAGAGAACTCGAGGGCCACGCCGCAGCAGACAACCAGAGCCAGCATGCAGAACCCCTGTGTCTCTGCCAGAGAACGCCGCGCGCAGTCCCGCCCCTTGCCTACGGCCGTTTGGAATTCACTGTATAAAGAGTGCTGATTGAGAATGTGTTCGCAAGATTCATCTGAACTATATAAAATTTTCATGTACACCCACACATGTCAGGCAAAGAAACCACCCAAGGAATGGCTTGGTGGTTGTGCATGATCCAAAAGGAGCCGCCGCAACAACGCGTTCGATAACCACAGCAATGTGGATATATTCCATCCACATACAACTATACGAGAAAAGAATATATACGGACACGTTTTCAACTTTTGAAACGAACAGGGAACAGGGATGAGTAAATGTGAAGGACAGTACCATGTAACGAAGCTGAATTGGAACTGATTTAGCATTCTGGTGGAAGTAAGAACCTGCCTTTGGACGCCACATAATGACGGTTTTGAAAAAATTACCACCATGTCCAAATAGCATACAGTATAAAAGTCACCTGAGTTAGAAGAAAAATGATCGCGTTAAGCACAGATGCCGCAAATAAATTGTAAAGTAACAACTAAAACAATTACACAAGCAAGCCTTCGGTGATCGATCTCGTTTTCATAACCAGTAAAAAACTCACTGTTGCATTTCAAGGGAATAGAAGAGACTTCCTGTATTTCACAGCTGTGAAAGTAGCAAGCGCGAGTGACAAAATTGAAATTATGAGATTCTTAGCGTTGCCTACACGAAACGTTGTATTGGTTGCCCTCGAAACCTCCTGCAGGAAATAGCTTAAGAGAATAAGCAGCGGCTCAGGAAGGGATATCGGAATAGAAATTCATTTCAAACCTCTCTACAGTACGATTCCGAATAAAATATGCCATCGTATTCCATGTACAGGAGTATAGCAGTTGAGCGCGACCTAGTGATCTAGACAGTATTTGAATTAGTCTGAGTAGCTGATGTTGCTGAGAAAGTACGACGGCATCTACACTATTATATTATCACGCTTCGAAGTTGGTGCGCATATCAGATCTTAGCATCTGCAAACACAATGCTATCGGTGCACATGATTACGACGATTTGTTCGAGTTATTTGGATTAGTTTCCACTTGTAAAGGATTCGATTCCGCATGGCAGGTCTTATAAGGGAGCAACTAAATGTGTAATTAGAAGAACTTATCTCTTCCAACCAAAGATTTGATATCGTGTCTATTCACAGCGAATAGCACCTATCGCATTTCAGGTGCGCACGAATGCTCAGTTGTGACGTTGTGCTGACGCTCCAGATGAGAGCAGATATGGATATTAAACAAAAGACGTTGTTTCGCATGACCAATGGTCGACCATGACATTGGACAAAAATCCTATTCCAATGGGAATGAGTCCTACCTGTTTCTGAACTCGAAAATGCAGTCCATTCCCGAAAAGCGATCAATGCAGGATTAGCTTCTAAAACAGGCGGAAAACTCAGAGCTCTCCTATCATTTTGATCACCTTGATTCTCATTGGTACACGCGGGAACCCTTCCACCTGTCCACGAGCCAGAGTAGCCCAATGAGCTCTGTCCACTCGAGGGACACTGAAAGCATCATATCAATCTTTGAAGGACTTCTCTGAAGAAGTCTGACCATCGGGAGAATGGCGCGTTTGATGTTCCGGGCAGTCCAATCGCTGACGGCTCTTCTGTAACGGTTGTCACTAGGACGCATCACGTGTCCGGCCAATTTGATCTTACTTGACTTGGCGTAGACGGCAGTGTACCTGATCTTCGACTGTTGACGTAGGATGGAACTCCGGGTTCCAGCCCTCACTTGCGTGAGACGAGCTACATCTAGCATCACTTTCTCGGGGAGCGTGCAATGACGCCGACCGCATTCTCATTCTGCCTCAGGTCTCTCAGGTGTATGGTAAAGCAGGAAGACTCCTGGTGTTGGAGAATTGGTCACGGGAACTTGAGTTCTCCGTCTTCTTTACTACGTCTTCGACGCCCTTGAATGCTCCTCCAAGCGCTGCCCAGCTTTGAAGCCGGGCCGTTTATCATGAGGGCTTCCCTACCTAGTTAGTATACACAGGTGGAGCATTAAAATGCTTGCTCCGTTGAGCAAGAATAGAGCATATGGGACCCAGGGTCAAGCGTGTGTCGATAAATTATCAAGGGGGGAGGGTCGTACGGGGAGTGGGGAAAGAG
>JARK01001536.1:345762-365443 GCA_000688135.1 Ancylostoma ceylanicum
GGGGGGGGGGGGGGGGAAGGACAGGAGGGAGAGAAGCGAACGGAGAAGAAAAACTGGGCTCTCATCATTTAAGTTATGTCAGTGGCCGGTTTTTCAAATTTCCATACCAATTTCTCCATACCAATTTTTTCGGTCAGTAAATGCACCTCCGCTAGAAAGATGTGCAAATCCACACCGTTTCACATCCAACCACGGGAAATCTCTCGAACTCAAGCACTGAATCAGTCCTCCTTCGAGTGTCATGGTAAGTGGTTGACGCTTTACTCTCTACCGTGCGCCCTACCGACATCTTCACAGTAAGACACACTCCAACACGCAGTTGGCGGGCGTGTGAAGTATGCCACAACTATCTCAGGATCACATGGATCTCTCCACCAACGACGTTTTCTCTGATACCGACAATGGAGTGTGCTGGAGAAGTGAGTGGATATCGAAGGCATAACCAGCAAAGGAGCCGCACAAAGCCATTGATGTTGCAGAAATCGGTGGGACTCTCCATCCGTGCGCGACAATATCAATGCGATCAAGAGTGTTTAAAGAATGAAGAAGAAAGCCCTGAAGCTCCTCTTCAAACCTAGAGGTAACAAACCTTTGCTCCAAACATTGAACTTTGAACATGCAACTAAAACGATGTGAATTAAGTTGTATTGTGTTCTACCACTCTGTTGACTTTACCTGTTTTCTGCTTCCTACAATAAATCTACTCGGGGTGTTGACGATAACGGATTTTATTTCCAAGAAATACCGAGTTCGACCTAGTTGTGCACTTTGGAAATCGCAGTTTTGAAACGGCCAATAATTGTGGACTACCCAACACTTTGAGGGCCTGGCCAGTCCGTGCTTTCAATGGCTCGAAGGGCCAGTTAACGCAACTCGCAACACGTGGTTTAGCGCGATGAGTGTACCGAATGCCTACATTTCATAGGGTTTCGTGGTAGGAAGCTCGCGCTATCGACACACGGAAAAGAGCACCTTTGTTTTCTAGGTTTTTCGCATCCTTCACGCAATTTCTTTCCTGCCTATGAGTCCCCAAACACCCCCCCCCCACCCGGGAATCCGGAGAAATCTACCAACTTAGGGATTTCCGTGGGTGCTACCTTGAAGTAATTTGGAAAAAAATAGACAAGCCATACTTGGGAGGAGTGCTCAAGTGAGTATCCATTTTGCGAAGTAAGAGCAGAAGCTAGAAGAGAGGTACATGAATATTTTCGAAATTTATGCAGGGCTTTCAAGTTCTGACAGCTTTATTCAATCTGTCGCCATCCTTTGCATTCACATGTTTTGTACTAATGGAACAGAGCTGTGGATCTCAGGGCAATGATTGAACTGAAGCGACACAGTGGCTTGCTCTATTCAGTGGAAGCACTCACACGCTGCATTCCAATCCTGAAAGTGCGTATGTGTTCGTGTCATTGTTGTGTTAGCGTTACCTAGTGAATATAGCAAAGCAATTGCCGTTGAATCTCCTCTTCTTCTGACTTTTCGTAACCTGCCAATCTCTTTTTCTTTTCTCTTCTGCTTATATTTCTATAATAAATTCTGGCTTGCCTTAGCGTATTCGTTCAGTATTAGTGCAGTGGATGCAGGTAAGTAGGGAGAAAATTAGGAAGGCCTCGCAGCATAGCATAAGCATAAGTCTGGGATGCTATGTCAAATTATCAGTACTTATAATCATGACTTACAAGAAAGCGCCTAGTTTGTGTGCCACGTGTGTGCAGAGCGAAATTCCCTGGTTGGTCAATAATGGTGACTATGAGATCCATAGAAAAGGTAGGAGACGGGTATGATGAGGTTCAAAGAATAGAAGTGGGGAGACAAGTCCACAGCTGTGATAAGGGTGTGCCGGCGCCTAAGGTGGCGGAGACGGGTCCGCGAATATACAGGACATTCGCCTTAGAGTGGAAGTTGCGTCGCTTATACGCGCGCGAGCTGATCCATTCCAACCGTTCAAATCCTTAGTTGGAAGGCTACGTGCGAGTGGTTTTGGCAGGGTTGGAATGGATCAGCTCGCGCGCGTATATGCGACGCAACTTCCACTCCAGGGCGAATTCCCTGTATCTACCCTCTGATCATACTGAAATCTCAAAGTTCAAGATTCTCATGGGTGCTTCCTTGAGAAGCCACAGTTAACTGGGTCAACACCAACCCTCCTCATCGCTTCTAGAACACTGGATGGGTTGAACCCAGCAAGAGGTCATCAGAAAAGCAACGGTTCCTTCCAATGCAATAATTTCGTCCACGTTCATAAAGGATAACTTAGCATTTGTAATGTAACGAATTTGTAATGGTTATGTCTGTCAGAAAGACTCTGTTAAAGTGAATAAGACAATTTTTACACTTGCTAATAATACCTGATCTTTTTATCTTGTCAAATGTGGACGAAAATCCTGGAGGGAAGACTGGCTGTAGTGCTGACCCCTTGGCTATCCAACAATAATTAGCGGAGCCGTCAGAGGAAGTGGGGCAACTGAGTATGTGGCAGTGACCCAGATATGCCCTATATTCAGGAAAATGTAGGACGCCGCTGTTCAAGATGTCACGCACCCTCCTCAGATTACCTCTATGGAGCAGGAGTAGCGGGCTGTATGAAATCAGTGTGATCCATAGATGCTCCATAAATTATCTAAACTCCGTGGATTCAATTGTGCGGCAAATGAACTTGTTAGAATCTGAAGGTGTGTCATGATCGCGAAGTGTGCGGAAAGAGAAAAACAAAGTTTTAAAAAACCACAGTTGCTGCCGCGAGCTCAAAATTTAGGTACCAAGGATATTTCAGGTGCTGAACACAAGTGCTGATCACAACGGTGCTAAAGGGAAAATTCCATGGTCAGAGGAAAAGCCGGGAAAGGAAAATACGGGGATGTCCTACAATTATGAAACGCACTGTATAAGAGGAATTTTATTTTGTTTTCCGTCTGGGTCCCCAAAACAGCGGATACCCCGGTTTTTTTTCCGCGCACCCCTCCTGCCCACTTTTTGCACCCGCCACTGCTAATTGGCATGATGTCAAGTTGATGAAAGAGGAAGAACATGTTTCCACAGTATTTTTGTTGTGCTAAAACGTATTTGCGAAGGCACTACAAAAATGTAAAGTGTAGCGCTCGCACGGGTGGCGACATGTGAGCACAGTGAGTTTTTGTAGCCGCCAATTGGCTCTTTGACCGAGATAGTCTCTGAGTTGGCCCACTGGTCTGGGGCAAATTGCAGCCATACGATGATCTAACTTGAGCTATCCAATACATGTAGCTGTGCATGATAGCTACCGTAACACGCAGAGCGGTCACGCCACAATACTGACAATCGCCAGCTCCATAGACGCTCACTATGATGAATTTGGTGCGTGCTTTTCTTATGGCATGTCAGCCACATCGAAAAATCTTGTTTATTCAAACATATCCATATCTGAACAAATTGAAAGCTGACGAAGTGGAGAGATCACCCTCATATTTGAAGATCACCCCCTCATCTTTAATTGGTGAATTTATACGCGCAACAGTTTGGATGCATATATGTACTAACGTTTCAATAGACTCGTCGCTAAGTGCGCTCGAATTTCATGAGAGTTGATGTTATCGTGCTTCTGTATATACATTCGTTCAGGTAAATGCAGAAGTCGGTACCAACGGTTGTCTGGAAAGGCTTAGTAATTAGCGGAATAATTGTTCAGCTGTGCTTGCTGATACGGATACAAAACTGGTTCTTCACAGGAATAGATATTTATGACAAGAAATATGTAGGATTCCACCTGAATCACGGCCGCCTAGGTAACCAGGTAATTCCCACTCTCCTAGCATGCAAGACACGGATTGCATGGAATCTTTTTTTTGAAATTTTTTCAGTTGTTCCACTTAGTTACCGGCTACGGAATAGCAAGAACATTAGGAAGGAAGCATTATTTTCCGAACGAGCGACACAAAGACTATGTTTTGAATTATTTACAACGGATAACAAAAGTCTTCCCTCTATTAGAACAGACCTACGTCTTTGCACCGGTGAGTTTAATGTAAGTTGTGCAATTATCTATTACTGAGTAGTCTGGCCGCCCGGCTGTTGCCAAACTTTCAAACTTTTCTAACGCTTGTTTCACTTCCAAGAGGTTCATGACCTTGCACGAAAGCATACAGTGAACTCCAAAGGGTCGTAGACAAGGAGCGGGGCCGCGGCGCGGGCACCCTGTTTGTCTGCTACACCGAGGCAGCGGGCCTGCGAAGCAGAGACACGGGGAAAACCGATACGTCGGGATTTCCCGCTGCTTCGAGAGGTGCAGCAGACAACCAGAGTGCCCGGGCTGTGGTCCCGAACCTTGTTTACGGTGGTTTGGACTTCACCGTAGATGGATGAAACTGCATGATCATTTGATACGGTTGACCATTTGGAGAAAAGTTGTACTCTGGCATTGATTGCATTCGAACGTCTATAAAAGTTCTATTTTTCAAGTATCTAATGTAGAAAACAACTGTACTGAACTTAATACAGGTGCTCGTCAATCAGACAGTCGTACGCTTTGCGAATTCTTGCTGTGTATATGAAAACCCATTGAGGTGCGTTGCTTCAATTCTGTCAATTTTTTTGGTCATAATTACACGAGTTTCAGGTTGTCGACTAATAACGCTCGTTATTTGCTCCTGGACTTTTACTTTGGCCAGAATCCTCGCTACTTCCAAAATTACATGGCCGATGTCCGTAAACTTCTACGATTTTCAAACGACTACAGACGCGAAGGAAATTATTTGATAGATCTTCTAAGAATGTAAGAAATTTAGGCATCTGTGATTTTTGCCACCCTTTCCTTGCAGCAGTATTTCTCGGTCTCGCTCGCTAAGCTAGCACATAGCATTCAGATTAGAGTTGTCTTTCTAAAATATAGTAATGCGTTTTCAATCCAGAAGGGGAACAAACACGTTTCGAAGGAAGGTACCACGGTGACTTTTCCCGCTCAAGTTTTGCTGTATCCGTGGACTTAGAACTGTGGTGAAGATACAGTAATTGATTTCGTGACATTGTATGGAAAATGCGGTTCTGTTTGTTTTCAACTTGACCACTTAGGAAAGGATGGCAAAGTTGCGTGGGGTAGAAATGGAAGGTGGATGCAAAAGCACAGGCCCATAGTAACGAAACATGTAAGACAGACACGTTACTCCATACTTGATGGAGATCACCTCTCACGCATCGTGCACGAGATGTGACGCTAATCTACAGCAGTAGAGCGATGCGCTTTGAGAGATCAATGCACCCGATGTGCCCACTTCACAAGTCGACTTCGAAGTGAGAGACAGACGAAAGGGGAGATGGTACGAAAGGTTGCGGAGGGTGCCGTAATTTGATCATATCTAGCCAGGAGGAACCAAAGCAACATGCAAAATTGCGTCGTCAAATTGCATGCATTGGTGTGGAGAGAAAACTCGTTCAGTATGGTAGCGGTTGTGCTGACGGAGTTTGCCACATAGAAACTATAAGTCTCACTCAATCGGTACTCGCACAACTGCAGTGCTCCCCATGCGAGGAAAAAGATTTTCTTTGGCGCGTGAACTTATGCTCGCTGCGAGCTGACCTCACGGTTTCAAGCCTCGGCCTGATTGAAAGTTCGCCGCATGGATGCAACTTACCGTAGGGATCACCACCAAGAAAGTTTCTTCTGATAAGGAAATAGAAAGATTTCTAGCAAAATTACGGCTTATCTGGTTGAAACAAATCCAATGGCTCATGCCTTGAGACTGGTATGTCCACGACAGATCGAATTATTGTACGATTGTACAGGCTCCAAACACTCCAAATACCGAATATGAGAATAATCATGTCTGCTGCGTTTGGAGATATCTTCATATTATCAGTTGCTTATCTTCAAAAATTTGCTGAAAGTGACCGGTTCTACCATAGCCGGCGAACGGAACGCAGCCGCTGATCACCAGCCGGCTTGCTTGACCATCACCGTCTACCGGCCAGACCGAAAACTATGTACCAGCCGCTACCCTGCTCCATCATGCAGCCATCAGCTGATTTGCGGCCTGCATAATCATCAGCCGAGCAAATGCCCTTCATCCACTCAACAGCTCCTTCGGCCGGAAGGATGAGCTGGTAATACATATAATAGTAGTGAAGTAGTACAGGATGAGGAGGGGGACTGTGAGATCGAATCGGAAGATGAGCAAATAGATAATGCACCCGACTCCCTATCAGTCATAAATAATGGCTAACTTAGTTCCATCCAGTCATTTAATCACAGAGGAAAGCTAGCACTACCACAACATAAAAGGACTTCTCGAGAACAGGATTTTCTCTATTTCTAGTAAGAGCGTGCTTATATGTGAATTTTTTACTCCGATCTCTGACGTTTGGTAGCGGTGCATTTGGCGAGCAAATGTGTTTTGCTGCATTGCACCGATTAAAATCTTGCTTGGCAATACATTCGCGAGAAAGCAAGTAAAGATATTCGTTCCGTTTGGCGATAGAAAAGGCATGTGAAAGTGTTGGCGAGACGTTTTTAAATGTGTGAAAACACAAAAGATGAGAGAATGTGTTGGAGAGACGTCATGCGGGACAACATGTCCATTTCAACCTTAGTTGGAAATTGAGTCTTTAGAGTTGGAAGTTGTGTCTTTAGCGCGATCGACTCAAGCGCCACAGTTGGTGGAACAGCGGACTTGTAAGTTTAGTAACAGAGCGTAGTTCTCAGGGTTACCGAAATTTTTGCGTGGCTTGGCGTGTTCGAAGTTTTGCTTGGTGACTCATTCGGCAAGGTTTGCGTGACGATACAATTGACGAAGGTTTGTGTAGCGATAAATTTGACTAGTCGCTCGGCAGAGCATTTGGAGAGGTTTGTTCTGTAGTACATCTTGTTGGCAATACATGATAACGTTGGTATGAGCACTCGATTCGTTAGAGGTCCGAAGTAGTCCCGGCTGAGCGGGGGCTCATCTCCGGGCGGCTCTTTACTGGCTCCGACCAGGTGATTCTTCGGCCGCAGTGGGCTGCTGTTCTTGCATATGTGAGTTCGTGCATTAAAGACAGCACCTACGCTGAGAAACGACATCGAATTTTTGTCAAATTCAACTTTGGAGGGTCTACTTGTCCCCATGATAGAGTAGAAATCGTCTGGAAGGGCGAAGTTCCTGAGAAATATTATACTATGCTGTATATCATCAGGACGAGCATTCGTAGACGAGATCTATCGCCGCGGATGGGGATAGGGGGAGGAGGAAGGGGGGGGGGGTGCGGTGGACCTTCGTTATGGGAAAATCTTGATTGATACCATATCAGCTGATGAATACAGCGATCGCCTGTCACGCGCGGTCAAAGAGAATGATGCGGGATTGAGCATGGTGGGCGCCTTTGTACATGCGCTCGAGCTTGATTACTCGAGTAACTGGAAGAATTGGAGTGTTGCCCTTTGCAGTCACTCTCTATTCGGTGGCACTTTTAAAACTGTCAGATAAGCGAAGAAACTTTCTTGGGTTCGTAAATGCAAAGCTCATAAAGGGCAAAAGTCAAGAATGCGATGAGCTGTATGATGTAGATTCTGTTCTGTTTATTACAATAGAGCTTATAAGAATAGTTGTTGCAATAATCTTGTCATTGCGCAGAAATTATTCCAATTTGATGTGTATCCACATTCGGAGGACAGATTTTGTTGGAATGAATGTTGCCACGGATATGAACAGTACTGTTGAAGCGGCGAATGATATTGCTCGACTAAAGGTGACGAAATTGAATTTCACAAAGATTCGGAATTATTCCAAAAGAAGTGAAACTCATGTTGTTGTTTCAAGGGACTCTCGAGATTCTTGATTTTTGGCGATGACAAGAATTTCATGAATGAAATGTCGCTGTCAATAGTAAACAGAGGAAACTGGTCAGAAGATGTAAGTTGCATAACAGCAGCATGTGTCTAACCACTACTTTGTTGTCTTTCAACGATGCTGCCATTTTAGGACATCTTTACGAATTAATCATTTTAGTCATTCTACAGAGAATTATCTTGCAGCAGTTTCCTTTCGGAGTGTGGTTCCTTTCGTTCGAAGATTTGAAATTTTTCATTGGTTTTCCATTCGACGGGAGTACTTATCTAAGAATCATTGAATTATGAAATGGAATGTCTAAAAATCTCTAACGCATGAAAGTCACACGCGTTCGCTGGGAGGTTGATTCCGCATCAAAGTTTGAGAATAATTTCGCCGAAGACATCGGTTCAGAGGACCTGTCTGCCTCCATCCAATGTTCGCAGTAAAATGAAAAAGGTTCCCGTCTTTTTCCTTACTGTCGTAGGGACCTGCCGTGGAAGACCACGAAATGAATCACTTAAAACAAACTTCTCATCACAAGGTCCACCTCCTGGGAAACATTGGCTTTGTTTTTTGTCACGAAACCTTATTATTATAAAATTAGTGACGCTTCATCGAGCTGTTCATGGTCTTCGGCTAAATTACAGCACTATCACAAACGCGAACTGGTGCTGCTCACTCATATTTTTGCATTAGTAATTCCGCTAGTATTGTTTTTATTCATAAAAATTTGTTACACATTCAGGCTGTGCTTATTTCAAAATTCGATGAGTACATGGACTTGTATGTGTCGTCACAGCTCTGCAGATCATTTTTAATTTCCGCTGTCACATCGACATTCGGATGGTGGCTTGCATTTTTTGCTTATGGTCAAAACGCGATATACTACATGCCAGATGAAAGGATTCAAGTTGACAAGGTTCCAGATGGAGAATTGTTCCTGTAAGTCCGTTGTAACTGTGCAATCTATGAGGAGTGATGGGGCAATGCCCATTGAGAGTAGTTTTAGAAGCGTTAACCTCTTTGATAGGCATGACGTTGTGCTAGAGCGACCGAATTTTTCCTATGACGGTCTAAAGCAAAGCTTATCGCTGTTTCCAGTTTGTTCCAAAGTGCAATTGTGTTGTAGCTTAATTTGAAGTGGAAGGACACCACTTCACTACAGTTGAATTGTGTCTTATTCTATTTCAACCACAACAACCATACTGTTACAGGAAAACATGGCAGCAATACAAAGGATAAATAGAACACCAGAGCTCATGATTGTAGTCGTGTTGTATTGCAATGATTTGAACATTCGTAATCCGCACCTTTTTACTTCCTCGTTGACGTGACACAAAGTGGAAGACAAAGTGGAAAAAATTTTAGCAGCGAAATGTTCCAAATCTAGGTAATTTACAGCGACAACATACAAGATGCAAAAAAACTGGTCTTGTTTTTTGTTTTTTTTTTTGAAAAAATTTTCACCGCCAGGAGGACCCAAGTGCGTGTCCATAATTGGGAATAATGACTTTTGACACATCTTCCACTGCTTCTATTGTAGCGTAGAACAGTAGGAGTGTCAGCATACATTCACACGAAGTGAATTATTTCTCCAATGATTTGACCACTTTGGGTACATAAACTTTGTTTTTTTTTCATTTCTCGTGTACAATATGTGTTCAACTAATGTTGCTTAGCAGTGCTATATAGATTGTTGCCGTTGCTAACTAGTCCACGAATGTAAGTGTGTGTCCTGTAGATGTCTTGATTTTTCACCATCGTATCAAAACTCTTGCACATTAGTCAATAATATAATTAAGTTTGAACTGCTAGCGGTGTTACTGTCCTACCGTAGTGCTTTGTCTTGCCTTGCCATGCGTTTTATTGAGTTGTTTGGTATCGAAAATGAAAATTGCTTCGACTCTGTCTAGAAACCTTATGTTCCAGATAAGAAACGAAACATTGACTAAGAATTTTGGATGTCAACGAATGCAAATGTGCTGGTTATCTTTCCTGGATTCCAAGTGAATTCCATGGTCATCACCGAAATCCTCGACTTGGAGCTCAGGTGTGGCCCTGAAGTAGAGAGTGAGCACATCACAAATGTGAGAAGAACACAAGTAATGATGACCTATCAGCTGAGGTACCAGCATCGCCGTCACGGACACGGCGGGATCTCAATGGCTGGACGCGCCAGTCAGTGAACGCTATCGCGGTGAGTAGTCTACCGCAGTGGATGCGCGCAACGCGTGCCATTCACAGAGATTCGTGGCGGGACGCGTACACACCCTACAGCGGAGCACTCGTTCGCGCCTTCAACACATGGAAGAGAGCTCCTACATTTCTTGCATTTCTCGTGTCTTCCACGCAGTTTCATCCCCGCCCTTGAATTTGCCTTCTCAAAAAACACAGGAATCCGAGGAAATCTCCAACGCAAAGATTTCCACCTTTAATGTGTCGGGCACTCATTCAGCAAACTGACATTTTTTTACTTGTACTCAACAATATTACTTCGAATGAGTTTCAAAAAGACCTCATACTCCGATTAAATCCGTTAGAAGACCGAGATATCAAGCCACATTGACTGAGCTAAGACTGATTCGGGTGGTGCAAAGGGTCTTCTCTCCGACATAGGCCGAATTTCGGCGTTGCCGCAGGCAGCAGCCACCTCTGCCCGGCCAGATTCGGCCACCAACGGTCCCTTCGTTTTTTGCATGGTAACGGTAGACACGGCTTCTCATAGAATTCCCTCGAACTTCGCATATCGCTGTTATTCGAAATGTTGAGCACAAAAATCGAATTCATTCTATACCAAACCCTCGTTTTTGTGAAATTACGATGAGTGGTAGAAAACGTTATTCCGAGCGCCATTTAGCCAGCCTTTAACGGCCACGGAAAGCGGGTGCGTAGAGGGTTTATTTGGCGTGCTGAACACAAGTATCGCATCCATTTTGTATCGTAACCCCATTTTTCCAGGGTTACGGTTTCAGCCGCAAAGTTTCAGCCAAAAATGTTTTTTGAAGATTTTGGGTCCGTGAAAGTGGAATAGTGCTAAAGATCATTTTGTAGGTGGAAAACCCTATAGAACTGCATAGCATGGATTTTCAAAGGAAAATAGTAGGTGGAAGGAAAATGCAAAACACCAGGTTGTGAGGGGAACTGAACTCGCGATGTTGGTACTGAAGAGCAAGAAACTTACCACTGCGCCACGGCTCCCCTCGACCATCAACCTTGTGCGCCCTACGTGAGCATTCCTGACATGGAAAAACGGGTAACTTCTCACAGAGATATTTTTAGGAGCAGATGAAAACAGATTTGGAATCAGCGTTGCGAGCTGCGCAAGGCAATATACACCTCGCCACGAAAGGCGATACTAATGAAGTATCCTTCCCTTGTGAGTCCGATTCGGTCGGATAACAAAAGACAGGTGTCGATGCTCGTCGAAATCCGACGGATGAGGACCGATACGCATCTTTTGTTATCCAAGTGGATCGGACTCCGATGCACTATTAATAAAGCTATAGCGTACAATATTGTTGATTACTAAAAATACTATGGTGAAGGGGGACATCAAGGGAAGCCATCTAGCCGAAGAATATCACATCAGAGTATCTGACTTCCTGATTTCGGCTCATAAGGTGGTTCTGCGAAGACTCCTAATTGTTCGGAAATAATAATCATACTAATTTGACATCAAGACTGTTAGTGGGCACATAATTAATGACATCTAAGAATTACAATATTCCAACGTGGAAAAGTTTTAAAAAATGCAGAACTGTAGCCATCATACAGCACACGGTGAACTTCCAGAGGCATACAAAAGTTCGTATCCTTCAACAAAGTGCTGCTCACCTGGCGTTTGAACTGAGTCTGGAAAAGAAGGGGTACAATTATTTCGGTTGATAACTGTGTAGCAAATCCGAAGAATTCTTCAGGCGTCTGTCCCTGTCGTTCATTCGAATGTTTGCGAGCTCGTGTCGTGGCCGCTATTCAATATTTATTATATCACTAAGATATGAGGAAGCAATTGTGCAGGAAACAATGTATAAAAAGGGGAAGGAGAATCAGGTGAATGTTCATGAGTTGAAAAATGTTTCAACAGAGTGCAGAGGCAAAAAAAATCTCTCACTAGTGGCTTCTAATATGTATGTTGTACACTAGTTCCCAACGAACAAGAATAAAAGTGTTTTCTTCGAAGGAAATGAAGATGAACTTAAGGCGATCATATCTTCTTTTCATTGCCTGCTCCATTGACTTCCGAGCACAGAAGCGTAGTTGTTCCAACCATCTGCTCCATTTGATTGCATCTGAGATTTAACATATACCGTTCTGTACGATTACTTCACAAAAGTGGGCGAGGATTATGGATGAATCCCAAGTGATTTGAATCGACTCACAGAGACCAGAGTAGTGATTCGCATTTTTCTTGTTCTTCTCACTTCTCGAAAATACCATATGGTAAGGATGCCTAGCAGGAGCGGAGAAAGCGACAGCACCTAGAAAAAGATCCTGATGCATAGCTTAGTTCGTAGTTATGGAAGTGATGGCTTTCGTCAAGGCAGTGGATTAGAAGAAACAACTAAGTTGCTAGTTGCATCGCAACTTGCAATCATGTAATATTGCATCTAGGGAGACGAATTCCCTTGACATTGTGCTTAAAATCTCCACTAACACCTCTCACATCTCCCTTCCCACTTTTCCTTCTTCAGAAGCAGAATAGTTAGGGCACAATTCCGCTCATTATGCGACATGCTTAGTTCCGAAAACCCAGGAAGACCTACAGCGAGCACAAGCGAGCAGAAAATGTAACTTTTGGTTTTTCATCGATAACTCTGCATGAGGTGGGGCCAGGAAAGTCCGAATTTTCATAAGAGATCTAGGGACTCGTACTGAATATAAATAAGTTGAAGCCTCTCTACTATTCAATAATAAGAATTTCCCACTGCGGTCGAAGTCTGTAATTGGATAGCATCCGCACAAGAATGGATGAACAACTAACTGAGGCGTTTTTCTTGCTCCTGCAAGGCGCTATCAAGACGGAAAAACAAAATAAACAGGACATTCGGCCATGCATCCGTCGGGTATCCAGCCGTGTGCCGTTAGTTGTGGAATAAGTGGTAGGTGCAGGAGATGGTCACAACGTGTATCAAGGTTCTCTTATATGATAAGAAAAATTAATATTATATTATAGTTAATAGGACTAGAGTGTTTCAAACTTCTCACAGCAACCTAATATTTGACGTCCTAATTCCAAGGTCTCGCCAGCTTGCCTCCGATGTCTCTAATAGTTGTGAAGAAGTTTTGATTTTCCCTTTGAGGCAGAGTGTGTGAAACTAGGTGCGGGCAAACAACCCTATGCTGTTCAGCTGAGAGATATTACTCACATGAGAGGCGGATCGGTATACTTCTAGTTCTCGTGGTGTGTCAGCTACAACATTGGTCAGGAGATATAAAGATCGGTAGATTAGAAATACACAATAGTGAGTGACCAAAATGCCACAAACTAGGAAAGCAGTTGAAGCGTTCTCCTCCGACTGGAATCTGCATGACAATTCGAAGCTTCTCCTGAAATAATGATAGCAAATGTGTTTGAA
The DNA here is from genome assembly GCA_000688135.1 of Ancylostoma ceylanicum. NCBI lineage: Eukaryota > Metazoa > Nematoda > Chromadorea > Rhabditida > Ancylostomatidae > Ancylostoma > Ancylostoma ceylanicum. Next base: position 359,117 of record JARK01001536.1, read on the forward strand.
ATAGAAAGTAATATTGGAACACATGGAAAATTTCCAAGTCATGTAAATATGCTTGGGTTTCTGGTAACGATAATGCAATTTGGAGCACATGAGAAAGGAAATTCGAAACTTGATATCTGCACCCCTAGCCTCCAGGAGATTTTTTTTTTCGTGATGGCTTGATGCACCGCGTGACTGCTTTCCATATACTTGTGTGCTCAGATGTCGATGCGTGATGCTTCCTGTCGCGACTTCGTGCGAATCTTCTTTGTTCCATCATTTGGTCGAAAAGTTGCCGCGCGCAATGGTCCCAACGCTCCCCTTGCACGCGCACGTTGGCTCCGCCCCCGCGCACAAAGTCTATAAATACTTTCGGCGCGCCAGTACTGAAGGTCATTCTGCACATGTCACTCGAGGGAGCGGTTGCGAAGGAAGTCACTGGATGTTGGTTGATGGTGGTCACATGTGTCGATCTCAGCAGCACACATGCCAGGGAAGGATGAGGAGCGGCTAGAAGTAACCCGGCGTTCCTGAGGTCTGCACGGAGGCGTTGAACAACTGTTCACGCTGCCGTGCTTGCTAGATTCCTAGTAACCGGGATGGTTGGATCCTCCCTAAATTCTCTTATTGTATTTGCGTATATTTTATGCGGACAACGAATTTGGGCATGCGTTCTCGTTGTGTAGCAAGAACTACATACGAATGCCACGAGAGTTGTGACCACACAGCACAGTCACATCATGCATATATGTTGAACTGTGTAGACGTGCACTGATAGGGATGTTGGCAGCTATCTTGCATATCACATGTGTCGCAGTGCAGTCAGTTGGGTTAGTAGTTAGTCACATATCTCAGTGTCAGTACACTCAAGAATGTACCAGGACCTGGTAGTGTAACAGCCTAGTAGTGGTGTGGTTGGTAGTTTAGGGGCCTTCAGAGCAGTTATGTATTCTGTGTTACGAGGCAGGTGGACTCATGCATTCTGACGCAAGCCAGTTGTGCTACCAGCCTAAGCAGATTCCAATACCGCTTGTATCTAGACGAGTGCTTTCCTACAGATGCGGCGCGTTGATTCTGAGGTCTGTTAACCACTGACCATGGGCATCCCCGGGAAGTACCGACACTTCCTCTCTTTTTGAGGTCACAAACATATTGCACATACCTCGCGTTTTCGCGTTTGTTTTTGATATATAGAGCTACGCAAACGGCCAATGATATTCCATTAGTAGCAATAGAAACTATGAAAAATGAATTCATTAGTTTAATTAAAGTAGCTGGTTTTGAGAGTCCGTTCACAGTAGGTACTGAGAAGGATTCTTGCCAGGTAAAGTAGATCACTTGTGCGAGAGTTAAGACTATCTGAAATCTCGCAAATCATGCCCAATTCTTGATTGGTGATGAAAAATCAACTTTGTATCAACAGTTCGAACTTTTCTTTGTCTACTAAAGATATGGAGCATTAATAGGTTTCCAGTTACGCAAAACTCACGCAGCAAATTGATAAAAACCATCCAAGGCTGTACTTCGTGGTCCCATACCACTCAGTGAATATCGATGCTACTACACGTTCAACAACTAGAGCAAATTGAATGTTCTCCATCCATATAATTGAATAAGTGAAAATAATTTGAACTATTGCATATTCGCTCTTCGAAATGAACAACGAACATGGTGTTGTGAATGTGAACGATAATGTTAGGTAGCGAACCTAGAACGAATGGTTTGATATCTCAGCATGTTTAGCTGTAACTTGCTCTGCAATTACGGCTGTGGTATGGTGTTGGCCCAGGCTCCGCTCAGAAACCTTTGAGCACCGGTGCCGACCCAAACGGGCACTTGTGCCTGTACCGCCGCCAATGATGGAACAGCTCACGGCGACAGTAGAGATTCTGGATCGGCGCCGCTGCGCCGCGCCGCGAGAATCCTGACCTCGAGAATAGCTGTTGCTAGGGCCTGTGTTAGCAGGCTGGCTCAGTTGGTTCCAACAGCGGTGGAACGCTGCAGGATACGTATTTGAGCACATATGAAAATTCAAAAATCAGCTAGAACCAGCTAATCGGCCAGGCAACACTACGTTCCAGCCGTAATTGCAGGCAAAGTTGCAGACGCATTCTCTCAGCTACCCGACTGTATGAACGTTTCGTTACACAACATCATTACGCTATTCGGTTTTAAACAGTTTACATAGCCTTCTTTTCATTTCTACAAGGTTTCTGAAAGCCACAGAACATCAACTCTACCTGTGCCACGAAGTATACTAATACATGAGCAATTGATGATATGAATAAGTTGTAGATCAAAAGCTAAACAGTAAATTCCGAAATTAGGATAATAGCGGAAATTTAATCAGAATTCAAACTCACAGTGAGACTGACGTGACAAATGAATCGTTTTCTATGTCTAATGGCTACATCCATTAGCAAAACGAGTGAAATAAGAGAAATGGCGGTATTCAAAGAATTGAACAGACGAGAAACCGAGTTCGTTGCTATTGACACACCCAGCTGAAATACGTGAGTAGTTGTAAACCTAAAACTGGAAAATTGAGAAAGTAATATCTACCTCCTGACAGTATAATTCGGAGTAAAATTTCCCCTCATACTCCATTTGTTAGCAAAACAGCGTTAATAATGACCGTTCTAGAGAGAATATGTGAGTAAGATTGCTGGCTCAATCCTGTATTCCCGGAGATGAATGTATACGTTTCGTAGAGGAGAAATCTGCAAAGGTTATTTGTCCGGATTATAATGAATAGTTCATCAAGCAAAAAAACACGTGCACATGGGAAAGTTTCGCAGCGGCAGCATTTACGAAAAACTATAAGTACCGACTTTTACCAGATTTTGAGACTTCGGGGACGTCGAACTGATACCCAGTGCTTTCAGAGGAAGAATACTAGGGGGATCCAGCCAGTTCAGCCATTCGTAACGGCATGTGCATCATTGAAATAATGGCCAAAGCTGGAAGTGCGCGTCGATCGCGGTGACCCATCTACGGCCTCGACAGGGACGCCGCGCAACCGCGCCGCACGCGCCGAAACTGTTGTCGTCAGCTGTCGGAGTATTATTTCCAGCCGCTTTTCTTCCAGCTTCGGTCCTTATTTCACTTTTTCATCTTTCATAACAAGAAGTAGCATAACGGCAGCGAACGACATCGATTACGGCGCGCGCAGAGGGGTTGCGCGGCGTGCTTATCAAGGCCGTGAATGGGTCACCGGCATCGACGCTCACTGCGTGCACTTTCTAAGGCTGATTTTGAATCCGTACCGCGTATCTGCTGAGGGTTTCCCTCTCTAGATTTTTTGGTAAGAAGCCCAACCTTATGGTACGCCTTGCTAAGAAATACAGCTGAAGAGATTCCAGAGAAGAGGGAAAGCGTACAGTTGGTAGAAAGGGAGGCAAATGGCAGGGAAATATAGGAAACTCCCAGATACCGTGTATTAAACAGCTAATAAAAGCTAATTAAAATGCAGCCACCAGGTGCGATGTGGCGCAACGGTAAGTATCTCGTTCTTCAGGTGAGCGGTCAGGATGTCGCATCCTTGTGCGTGCGATGGCTTTGCATTTTTATCATTCACGACTGCACTTCTTTGAAAAACAATATAAAAAGAACAAAAAAAAGAATACTGCTACGTCATCTTTTTTATATACAATCACAAGTTATAGAGTTGTAAGAGCAGTTTGTGCAATACTTCAGTCGCCCAATTTTCACAGCACTGCAAGGAGCTCCCTCAAGTAGGTTCTTCTGCTAGAACGCAAAACCAAAAATTTTATACCCTCATTTAGTAGGCTAACGCCAACCGTTTTTCCTTCCTAAAAGATGTGGTAATGTCGTAGAAGCCGAACCTCCTCAGCAACCACGACAAGACCATTTTCTGACAGAAAATAATATTTCTAGAGTATTTCTGCTGCACAAAGCTTTGAAGCACCACAACTGAGCGGTTTCTGCTTGTGGAACACCAATTACAAAGCCCTTATGATTTTTTCTTCAAAAGTGGACAAATCATTCATTGACTTGGGTGGTTGTTGATGAGGTGCGCAGAGAAAAGCTGTATTGGTTTTTAAAGCACTCGACTTGAGGAGGAGCTCTAATTAGCATACGCCAGTGATTTCGAATGCTGAGAGAGAACTCGGGACTTTAAACTGTTTGATGCGTGTTGATGTTACTCACCCATATTTCAGCTTGGTTTGATTTTTGTTCTCTACATACCGAGAACAGAATCAGCGAAAATAAATGGAGGGAGCGCATACTATTGCGAGGCTAACAAGCGTGTAACTCTTATGCCATGTGCGCTCAGATAATGGAGAACACCGTCGTTTCTTATTTATTTATCACATGTGTCGCACATTTCAAAACTAACGAGAAAAGTATTCCATGAAGCACCGTCATGCCATTTTTGAGCAGTTCAAAGAGAGAAGGAGTGACTGAAAGCAAGACATGTTGGGAGCTGCAAGCATCTTTTTCAAGAAACTTACATTTGCATTCAATCATCACTAATAAGCNCACACACACGTACACACACACGTACACACACACGTACACACACACGTACACACACACGTACACACACGTACACACACACGTACACACACACGTACACACACACGTACACACACACGTACACACACACGTACACACACGTACACACGTACACACGTACACACACACGTACACGTACACGTACTTTCTGAGAGTATTTTCTGAGAGTTCCTCATCATTCACCCGTCAACGGGATAGAACCTGCGCTCCATATGCGAAGCTAGTTAACCAGAAAAAGAGTAGTTCAACAAATACTAGTGAAGGATCCACAGGGTATCAGTCAGTCGTGGCAACTCACTACGCGGTTCTAACACCAAAGCATGACTTTACGGGCTGTTTTCGGCTGCTCTGTACAGACAAAACAAACTACAGAAATTCGGTCGCCAGAACGGTCATTCGCTGCTATTACCTTTAGCGTTTTTCGAAAAACTAACCGATGTCTAAAATTTTCTAATGCAATAATTTTTTTCTTGGCTGTCGCAAAAGAACCGTCTGACCAGCTCCAGGGTATCACCTAAAAGTTAGGTTCAAATCGTAGTTTGTTTCTCAGCATTAATCATAAGCAATCCTCTTTATAGGTGAATTCTGTACTGGAGGCGAAGTATCCATAAATGTCACAGAGAATATGTACCTTCCGTCTGGGAAGCCCACTGAAATATTAGATAAATGCTCTACACTGGGTATCAGTGTGATGCCGCTAGTAAGACAAAATATTCTAACATGCGATGTAATCTAATGGGTCACTTTCTCATTCTTTGACCGCTTGAAATGCTCGACTGCTCACGCGTGGTTGCGCTTTTGCTGGTCAAATTTGGTACGGGTGATGTCATCAGTGCAAATCGGCAAGAGGGCAAGATGGCGCAGGTCTTTGAGAGGGTTTAGAAATGGAAGTCTGCAAAACAAAACATGAAGGCGGGATTCAAACCCTCGAGCCTTTGCCTATGAGTCTGCGTCACTATCCACTCGGCCATCCAGCTGCATCGCTGGCATTGAAGGCGGTATATGTCAGTGTAGTAGGAAATCATCGACGTGGAATTTCGAGCTTGTATTAACCATTTGGCAGAATTCAAGTACAATCTATAATACCTAATACCATTTGGGACAAGCCTTCCTATCATATATGTCTCGCTTCGAAATCGCAGCTTAATTTCGTGCACTTCCCTTGTCTGTTACGCTCCAGATGAGCGTAGTTATAGCTATTGAACAAAAGATATTATTTTTTTCACTAGACCTAATAAGCTTTGCTTGTTTGTCTGCAGTTTGTTTATTCATACTAATATGAATACGGGGATTAATTCCATCGTAAGCGCGATGACACAGGACGGACGTGGAGAATAGTGGGATTTTCGAAAGTGAATGATTGTTTTTCAAAATAGGTGGGTGTAACACTCAATTTCAAACTTAGCTAACTGGGGCCCGATTTATCAAAGATGACCAGGGTAGCGGCTAGCCGCTACCCTGGTCATCCTNAATGATTGTTTTTCAAAATAGGTGGGTGTAACACTCAATTTCAAACTTAGCTAACTGGGGCCCGATTTATCAAAGATGACCAGGTTAGCGGCTAGCCGCTACCCTGGTCATCCCTAATAAATCCTAAATCCCAGCCCTAATGAACCAGCGCTAGGATTCATGAACAGATAACCAAGCGAAACCAGGTTACAAAACTAATTTTTGCGTCCTGCGCCTCTCAACATTATGTAAGAAGCGGAAGCGACCCGTGATGCACACACACACACACACACACACACACACACACACACACACACACACACACACACACACACACACACACACACACACACACACACA
>JARK01001536.1:367423-392232 GCA_000688135.1 Ancylostoma ceylanicum
CCCCTCCCGCCCACTTTCTGCGTCCGCCACTGGTACATAGTGATCTTCTCCTCCATAGTAGAATTAAACATCTATAATGCTATAGTACAGTTATACAATGCGTTTCATAAGTATAGATGCACCCCGGAAAATGCAGGTACACAATTCCTCATGACTTCTTGGAACAAACTAGGAACATGAGTCGAATTAGCACGCCAGATAATCGTAGTTCGTGTCGTTTCACCTAGAATTCTGGGTAAAGTTGAGTACATCGAGCATTTCGTCCTCATAGCGACCGCTTCATAAGTATAGATGCACTTTCAAAAGCCAATAATTTCACAACGGGAACTGCCTTGCAATTAAGGATTACTAATTGTTCAGTTCTTTTACATAGTTCTCATCCTTTGGTTTGGCCATGGTTTGTTTCCTTGATGGAACTTTTTGCATTTCACTCCTATTCCACGAGTTTCGCATGCAGACACCGTTACTGAAGTGAAAATCGTATTTTGCCCACAGCTCAAGTTCTTGGAGTTCAGTCCATATGAGAAGCAACAAAAAGCACTGTATTCGCTGTTATGAGTAGTTTTGTACTTGATGAAAGGTCCCGTATGTACAATTCACATAGGCAAGAAGTCACAATTCCATTTGAGCGTTAGTCCCACCTCTGACAGTAACGCGGCTAGAACTGCAGTGTGCCGTATAGTGTTTTTAAATCTCAACACATCCAAGGTTCGTTCGGGTATTTCCGCTTGCTACCACATCATAGCCATCCTCTATGTGCGTTTATCTTTTATTGCAATGTCTTTTTCACAACGTCTGAGCTTGAAGCTGTTTTCTGGTCCAGTCGAGGACCTCAACCCGGAAATTTTGCCTTTTTTGGTATTGACATGAAACCTTGCGCATATGTTCAGCTACAGTTTCCTCCACAGATTTGTTTTCTATTAGCTAAGTTTCACATGTGATCCAGGACCGCTGTTCATGCTCTACAAAATTCTTGTAATTAGTTATTCTTTGAATCAACAACCCGCTTGCGTTTCCAACCTATTGAGCCCATGAAAAGGAGCAATACCGTCACCTGCTTTTGTGGCACTCAGTTGATGCTCAAAGGGCAATCCAAGAGATGTACGAAGATTCCACAACGAGAGTGCGCACCGCACACGGAACTACGTCCAAATTCCAGATATCAGTCAGGGTGCATCAAGGATCAGTCCTAAGCCCGTTTCTCTTCATATTGACGCTTGATACGGTAGTAAAGCATCTCATGGAAGGGCCTCCACTTTCCTGTATGCCGATGATGTTGCGTTGATAGCAAACTCGAAAGTAGAGCTTCAGAACAAGATTCGGAAATGGCAGAAGGCACTGGCAGACGCAGGACTGAGGCTGAATCTCGAGATAATGAATAGATAATGAGCAGTATCGAGGAACATGGTGGCGTTCCAGATACAAGCGACACGACGTTCACGCAAACGAAGGATTTCCAGCACCTGGGTAGCTTCTTGAGTGCTGACGGGACCGTGGGTGCTGCAGTTCGGGGGTGGACACTCTGAGGACCCGAACGGAAAACAAAAATAATAAAACTATTCTGATTATGTATGTGAGCTGTGCACGAGGTTGGTAATCAGTTTATTTTGGCTTACGTTTCGGCAAATCCCCGCCTTCAGAGCCTGCAATGGGCGATTCGACAAGCCAACTACCCAGTCAAATCTCTCAAGAACCATACTAACAAAATTGATTACTGTTTTTCAATCACGGAGCTAGCTGCTAGACCAAACGCTCACAACTTTGATGTCACAGTAGTAAGTGACGTGACGACCGGAGCGACCGCTAACTGACCACTAGAGCGGAAGACTGGGTGCCTTCTTCAGAATCAGAAGAGCAATCCCAGATATGGCGATAGCTCCCGTGTGATAGAGAGGCATTCTCCCTTGCGATTCATCTTTGAACTTTTTGCGTGAATGACCAATGCCTCTAAAGTTTTGCGAGCTGCTGTCTGAGGTTCTCGTGCCAAGATTTTCACAGTAACTTCAAAATTAGCTCCATCATGTCGTACCTTTCTGTGGGTGCCCAGCGGCGTGGTCAGACGCAACTTCTCTTTCCCATGCAAGTGCTCCTTTAAGCGCGCACATAATGGACGCGCCGTTTCGCCAACATACTCCTCACCGCAACTTTTACAACATATCATGTAGACCACTCCCGAGGTCATGCAGTCGCCTGCACGCTCTTCATGGCAAACGACGCATTTTGGTGTGGAGCATATACGGTCGTACATTCGGTTCCTTATGAGTTGGCGCTTGAGGTTATTCGGTAGTATCTCTACAACCGTAACATATTTATCCAGAGCAGCTCTCCCCAGACACTGTCGAATGGCAGTGCTCACCTCATCGGAGATGAAAGGCAAACAGAAGGCTATTTTTTCAGCGTGCGTGGAATCGCGACCTCGTGGTAACACTTCTTTCCGCTTTCTAGACCTAGATATCTGCTTGCCATATCCATTCATCGCAGCAACTCGTTGAGCAAGTGCTAGCGATTCCTCCTCCTAAAACTATTAATTATACTATTGAATGACTCTAAAACTCTAGGAAAATCAACGATTAACTATGGACCAAATCCAAATTCTTATTTATATTGTAAAGCAATTTTGAAAATTTGGCGAAGAGTTCTCGGGGCGCCCCCCCCACACCCCCAACTCCTAACATGCGTCCACCCCTGGTGGTATGTACGGTACGGCATTGTCTTTCCTCTTTGTAACCAGCCTTTGCATTTTTCATGAAAATGCGTGCTTGCTCGGCAGAGAGAATTGTGAAAATTTACTTCCAACGGTTGCTAGGCTAATCGCTTATTAGTTCTCACAATGCACTAAGCGATGATTTACTTGTCGGACAAAAGTATCAGCTGTTTGTCCTGTTAGTCTTATACATGAGTGGTTTTGTGTTATTCATATTCTTGTGAGAAGGATAACTGAGTTACGAGCTCATTGTTAAGGTTCTCCACTGGCCAACGCTTTTATTGAGATTACTGTACCACTGAGCGGCTATGATCCTCTGGAATACACTACGTACTTCCACTTGCCAAGTCCAGGTGTTGATGTTAGTCATGCATTTCACTACTATTCCTGTCACGCTTTCCCTCTGAGTCAATCCTTCCAATCAGAACGATGATCAGAGCAAGAGGGAAACCACTACTACTTCCCAATTTTTTCTCTCTCGGCCACTGTTTACCATTAGCTTTAATCACCCTTTTTGTAGAAAATTCTTAGACTTTCCTGTAGGAACATTCCACTCCACATCTTCAGCGATTTGATTTTAGACCTCCCACAAGGTCAGAATGGAAGTTTCTTGGTCAAAACTTGTTGCTCTTCACGGATCTCAAGATCCATTGGCTCCCTTGCTTTGAGGAAGTTCCCGGATAAAATTTACTAACTTCCCGTTGAGAAACATGTCCACCTTGTGAGTTTGTGGTTAGGTGGGAGCATTCCCTGATATTTGGATGTATTCCACCGAAAAAACCCCAACACACCTAGTTCTTTCTGTCTGTAGATATTGCGTCTGTACGGAAAACTCCATTATAGAGTACAAACTGAATGCGATATTCTCAGAATACTACTACAGTTTTCTCCCATCCAATGGTTTTTTTTTCGATTTTCTTTTTTGCACCGACCTTTCATCAATGTTGGAGGATACAATCCACAAATTCAGAATGTCATGATTTTTTAACAGATGATCATTTGGCTAAATTTTGTATCTAAACTGCTACCATACGTCCCCCTACATGTTCACTGTCGAAGTGAAATCGAAATTAAGTCATCATACAGTTTCCTCTATTCCTCGAGCAACACATCAACAGACAAGGCATTGAGGAGAAACTCCATTACAGCCCACAAATTGAATGGATTTTTCTCGGAATGCTTCGGTATCAGGTACTCTGGCACTCGTGACGGCCTGTGACGCATACCTCTAGGCTTTACATTTGCCATAATAGCTCGGTACAATATGAAATTGAATCGAATATGATGTGCGCACTTCCAATGCCCTGTTGGTTGCTGCAGATCATAGCTGACTTTCTATTCAGTTGCTTAAGTACAGCATGTACCAAAAACATGAGGTGGCCCCACGACAAATTTTGTCCGCATCGAGATGATCTAATGGCTTCACCACTATTGTACTGCTATGCATTTTCCTTTTAAGAGTTTTTGAGTTTAATTATTGCCATAATTTCGCGATTGTTTGAAGTTATTTTCGAAGTTTTAGTGGTCCATATTCCCAGACTTCATCAGTTTTGTCCAGGTTTTATTGTATTCACCTGAGAGGCAAAAGAGCGTTTTTTATTGATACCAAATCCAACCATTGTTGTACTTTCTACGAAGACCGGCCGCTAGTCGCAAAGCGTTCGCTCCTCCACTCCGAACCAGTATCAATTTTTAGATGTAATTGTACGGTGGTGTCGCCATTTTCCCTCAGACTTATTTACATCATATCCCCTCAGCCCTGTTAGCATGCTTAGGAAAATCTCTACCTGGGCTAGGATTCTTGAGCGTAAAAGCAAGCGAAATCAGGCTAGCAAACCAATTTTCATATCCCAAATTCCTTCGCTTTACGTAGCCTAGAATCACGCTAACCATTGTTGATACGCTTGGCTATTGTCTTACATATGTCCCAGCCCCTGTAAAAAACTGTTAACTATGTATTACCCCCGTCACGTGTTCCACACATGAGAGAAAATTGTGTTGGTATCGTATATCTTACTTACTCGATTATTTATCTCATGCAATCAATCAAACACCCACATAGAACGCACAAGTGGACGATTTTATTATGCATATCAATCTAAGCCGCTAAAGTGACCACGGATTTTGCCACATCTTTTCTTTTGCCTCATCTGGGGTTGGTCATAAGTCGTATGATAATTAACTCTGGTAGTTAAAAACACGGCTATGCGCTTAGATACTCTTTTCCTGTCATTTATTTCCACGTCTCTTTGTCATGCTCAATCAGCGAGGAGGCAGTCGCAGTAGTGGCACGCCTTCACTGCTTTACAGAATTCAGCACATGCAAATCGTACATACATACAACCTACTACAGAGTTCGAAATGTACATACGTACTGTGTGCTGAAGTGTATGCAACAATGTGGAATCAATGTGTCGTCATGGATCGTCGAACTCTTGTAAATGTCAGATATGAATAGCTACTGCGTCAATGTCACATTTGTTTAGAATTGCACCTGTATAATCGTGAAAAATTACGTTATTTCCAGAGAAAGGTTGCTGTTCTCAACACCCCGCTTAATGAACTTTTACAGGAGAGGCGGCACTCTTGACATTACTTCCTTTGTTCACGCCGAGCGAAATTTTGAATTCTTGCAGACACTGAAAGATCTCCGTGAAATCGAGGAATTGCATGCGGGAGCTGAAAGATGCTTGATTCCAAGCAGGCTCTTCAGCTGTGTATTCTCTATGATTTGCTAGATATTTATGCAATTTTCGTGGCAGAAACGTGGGGTAAGTTCTAAATGCATGTGTCAGTACATGCTCCTCTTCTGCTCTCATTTGGGTGATTTATTTTTTGAATCTTTGGATTATGCGGTTTGGTGGAAAAAAAAGGAATTGCATCAAGAAGTCGGCTCACCCCGAATAGCAGTCAAACTCAAGCCTCCACGTACTCTGCAAGGTGTTCCAAAAAGTTTACCCTATCATGAAATGCATGAAATCATGTGCAAGGAACCTGGGGGAGTGGGGAAGCCTTTTGAGAACTATCTTTTTGAAAACTATGTCCCACATCAGAACTGTTTCTTAGCCTTCCACATGAAAAGATTCTTCATTAGCCGCTGATCACATGGTTGTACATGATTCCGTGCAGAATTGACGAAAACCCCGTTTTCTAGCATCAATTATTGGGGACCTTATGGGTGGAGTCGGGAAGTAACAAAGGCGGAAGAACGAGGTTCCCTAACAATGCACCTGCCCCCCCCCCTGAAATCTCACCTTCTCAGAAAATTCGTATTTTCTGAGAATTCCCCATCATTCACCCGTAAATTGGATAGAACGTGTGCTTCATATGTGAAGCTAATTAACCAGAAAGAGAGTAGAAATGTTGAAACTGAAAATGTCAGTGAAGGATCCACAGGGTATCACTGACTTATGGCAACTCATTAAGTGGTTCTAGCATTAAAGTGTAGCTGCATGGGTAATTTTTGTCCACTCTGTCGAACCTACCAATCTGATGATCAAAACCACCACAGTGAAAGTCTCTCATAACCGCTTGAGATTCGCTGTTATCAAACTCAGCCTTTTTTCCACAAGGATAAGCGACGTATCAAAAAAAATCTGTAGAATAAATCACTAATAACAATCGAAAAAAATTTTGACCCATTCCAGTGTAATATCTAGGCGGTAGCTCCAAATCATTGTTTTTTAGGGAGAATAGTGAGAAATGAACCTTTTTACAGGTGAATTCTGTACTGGAGGCGAAGTATCCATAAATGTCACAGAGAATATGTATCTTCCATCGGGAAAGCCCACTGAAATATCGTTCAATTCTGGATTCTCCTGCACTATTACGGTGAGAAACAATAAAAGACTTGCACAGGCATGAGCCGAAACAGGATACCTGACAATATTCGATCCTTAGGGTAAGAAATGGTGAAATTTGGCTGCATTCGGCGCAATTAGTACTGCACCAGGTGAAGATTGAAGAGACCTATTGAAGAATGCCCTCGTTAATGCAGTTGAAGTCATCAACATTGTTTTATTATAGTTTCCCTTTAGGTTACCCAAGCTTTTATATTATCTGGGCCTGGATGCACCATCAAATTACTCAGGCCAAAAGTGTTGGCGTCCGTGTTGATGTTGTATAACTTTGAGTGGTGTTAGCACGTTTACCCTGGGTGATCTCAATGATGCAGGCGGCCTTCGGTTGCTTTGGTATACACGTTCTGGGTCCTATCCAATACCAGCTTGCTGCCAATGCTTCATAGCTATCGTCAAGTGCAATCTTCGACAATCACTACATTCGTCCGATCTCTCCACGCAATCAACCAATCACAACACTTCCAAGTCGCAGATACATGAAGTAGCCACGCCCCTAACTCCGTGTCTCCGCTTCTACCTTCCACATCGTCTATCGCGCTGCTGAAAATCCTTTGGTGTCAAAGTCATAATTCGTGCTATATTTTACAAAAGCAATACGTAATAAGGAATTGTAATGTAGAATTCTCATAGCAAAAAAAACGCAGAACTGCAATAATTTCGAAGAAAAAAGAAACAGAAGCTTTTTGTGGGGGAAAAGAGAATTTTGGAACAAAATGGGCAACATATTTACGAGAATGATTGAATTATGATTGAATTTTTGAGCCACACTCTTCCTACTAATATTTAGGTCACTTTTACCTACTAATGTTTTGCAGTTGACACCTCCACAAGGAACAGTGCTTTACACTACTTTTACGGGTAGCGGCTACGGTAATGATTCCATAACTGCGATGGTCCGCAGCGATCAGAGTACGCAACTAAAGTGAGTCCGTCACCAATTTCTTGTTTCATACATTTTAACATCATTCGCACCAACTTCCAATGAATTTAGCCGCTACGCATATGTAGAGTCGTTCCAAAAAATACTTGCCTCACGCTCCACCGCCCGTCTGCTGAGTTGCGCTGCGCTTCCTATGCACTATCATACATGCTCCGACGTGCCTCAGTCGACGCGCAGTGTAGCGTGGGGCAAGTATTTTTTGGAAAGACTGTACTCATAAGTGATGTTGTAGAATTCTCGAGGTAGAATTTGGCTTCAAGCTTGTGCCAGTGGCTCAGCCGTTAGCGATCTCTATCCGGATGGCAAGTAGTGGGATGTTGTACATTCAGGCTATTGTTGTTCCAGGTTGGTTCTATTCTTAGAAATTAGTGAGTTTTTTTTGGACATTTATTAAATCCGCGTCACTTCCAGCCAACTACAGACGCCATCGCTACTTTTGGTTAAAATTTATTAACATAAAAATTCATATTTTTGTGACATAAATTTCTCATCGGAGTCCGGAAGCGACGGAGACCCCAATTATTCCCACGCCATTCCTACTATTCCAAAGAATAATTGAAAACTTTGAATCGCTTCATTTCCCGATATTTATTGCCAGTGGCCGACGCCGAAAGTGGACGGGAGGGGGAGGGGTGACGAAAAAATAGGGGTCTCCGCCGTTTTGGGGACTCAGACGGAAAATAAAACTGGTAAAAACATCAACTTTAATAGCGAATAATAAATAATAAATAATGAATATCTAAGAGATAATAATAAAAATAAACAACTTAAAATAAACTAATACAAGGTTTTATTTGTATTGTAAAGAAAATTTAAAAAACCGCCACTGTTTCTTGCACGCTCTCGTGGAATTTTTAGTGAACTTCAACGAAAATCAACTTTTCCTACCAGTAAATGAGAGTTATATTATTGATACGAAAGAACTGAAGAATGCCTACAGCTCCGTGACGTTTATTGCTCCGGATTCCTTCCAAATAGGTAAAATTTCAAGTTATTGTTACTGACTTTCCTATGGCAATTGTTGCTATTGTGTACCTGACATTTTTTTCGTGAATACAGGTGTATAATTTTGAATTTCAGTACTTTTCATCGTATACTGGCATGCGTTTCCCGTACCTGATTCGAGAAGGCTCATAGTTTTTGATACGCTTGCGAAGAGATTCTTAATCACGTGAGTTCATTTTCAAAATCAATCTCATCACCTCATAAAAATCAATAAATCAATAAAACTAGAGGGCTGAAATCCCAAAATATCTGAGAATATTTTTTTGAACTCCGGACGGCTGTGGAGAGAAATCATTCTCTTACTCCGCATACTTCTATCCAACCTCAATTCGATTCCAGAGGCGCAAAAATCGTCGAAACCAAAAAGGGAGTGTTAGCTACAAGCAGGCAATATGTGACGATTTTCTACGCCGGAGACTATTTCGTGGATGCTTCAGTGATGGCATTCGCCTGCCGAGGTCAGCGGTTTCACCATTTTTCTGGATCGAATCTGTCAAAGTCAGGATTCACTAGATTTCCTCGCTGTTTTGTGAGACCTTGGAGTTCTAGATGCTGCCTGAAAGAGAACCAAGGCTTTTAAGGATGTGGGATCGCCCCGATCCGGGAAATGCTAAGTAGATTCCTTGGTGTACAACACCCCGTGTCTATCGAGTATTGGATAAAACTACCTTCTAGAAAGGGTTTAGAGGTATAAGGATGTAAAGTTATTAAGTAAAACTATCGCATAAAGTAAAACGATTACTTTGTTTTCTTAATCTCTAATTATCTGACAAGGGAAGTGCAAGAGGCTAGGCTGGCAGACCGGTATGAAACCTATCTGGCTTGAATCCTTGATTCACAAGGCTAAAAAACAGATATGGTCGAGTGGGGGAGGTGCTGAACTGTTAGGCATTTTTAATGCACCCGCGTTAACCAGACACAACAGGTCGAGGGTTCGGATCCCGTCAAGTGCATCCGTTTTGCATTTCTGTTTTTTAGCCTTTCTCAGTTGTTGAAGGTAACTTTAAAGGATTAGAAGGAGATTAGATTAGGCGTGATGGGAGGGTCCATATGCGCCAGTCAGAGTAGCCTGGTCACGCCCCTTCTCCCTCACGTTGACAACCACCGTAAGATTTGAGCTTATGAGCTGCAGAAAATAAAAATATGTACAAACATATGTATAACTGAATCGATTATTCTCTCGTGCTTGTAGTTCAGATTTTTTTTGATTTTTCGGACACAGATACATATGCTACCGTACTCATCGAAAATTATAAAGTTCACGGATACTTTTTCTTATATAGTCGATTTGTACTTGTGAACTACAAAACTAAGTTGAGTGATTCTTTCAAAAAAAAAGCCTTAAAGAACGCTATTTCGAATACAAATGTGCGAAACAAATGTACATACACACTCAAGGCCACCACCTCTACCAAACAATGGGTGATTAATAGAGTGGAATCATAAACTAGCTGGGACTTCTTTCAATTTCTTCTTCAGACATGTATCCATACGACTGGGGAGCGTACTCAGCGAAAGCGTGGGAGAACGACACTTTTACGATAGAGGGTTCAGCACAGCTCGTTGGATCGACGACCATGATAAGGCGGAGTCCAAATGACAACACCATCGGAATGGCAAACTACACATTGGCAAGTTACAAGGAAATAATCTGTTTTTTATCAGGGCTCATTTGAATCCCCCAAGTTTCAGAAAGGTAATGGAGCTGTATTCTCTCTATTTTCAAAAATACCACTGATTTCCACAGGCACGCTCGATGGTTCATTGCTTTTTCGGGACAGGTAGGACTCCACAATTATATTATACTACGACCAGGCGCATGCATCTACTTGGGACTCGCCGCTTTTGAACAATTTGCCTGTGCGCGAACGAAGTATAAGATGAAGTATAAACACAGCTTATAAGAGCAAATAGGCGACAAATCTTATCCAAATAAATAAGAAAAGTAGAGGCAAAAAGAAGAAGAAAAAAACAGTTTGATTCCGTTTCGCACTGAAACCCTTAGACGGAACAAACCATGAAATAGGCCTCCCCCTGTGCTCATCAGTAAGGGGAGGGGAGGCCAAGTGAGTAAAGTGGAAGAAAGGGAACTAACCTGAACTGGTCCAATGTTGAATATAATCCAAAACCAAACAATAAAAGTGAAACCAACCATCATAGAAACCATATACAGAATACAGCAGTAGTAGCAGGAGTACAGGAATAGCAATTCTGAAAGTATATGCGTGCAAGGTGTTTCGTAGGGAAGATAGCTGAGTGAGATGCAAGAATAACGAGAGGAGTCAACAACAACTTCTTAAATAGGGCGTGATGATGTGACCGCGTGGGTGTACAGGCGGGAGAGAAGGCGTTAAGAGGTCAACCGGCGGGTCAAATTGGGCTTGCACAAGTAAATGAGAATGAAAAGAAGGTATAAAGTGTATAATTAAGCATTATGAGTGTAAGAAGGATGAAAACAACTGATAAAAGTATGGAACTAAGAAGTGTTTAAGAATGTGATTAGCAAGAGAAAACACTATGAAAGAAATTGTGCAAACAAGATTCCTTATCATGAAGGTTGTATTTATAAATGATAAATTTGTTTTTCAAAAAACATTTAAATAGGCAAGATTCAATAAAATGTATATCATAGTCGTTGGCTAAAAGCTGTGTTATGGTAGCTTTGGTCCTTTCTACAAAATCCTCAATTAGGCTACACGTCCTAGCAATGCGGAGGATTTCTGAATAAATGGTGGCTCTTTTTATACTTGATGAAATATGAGATGAAGCATGAGGGAATCGTTTAACTACAAAAGGAAAGCTATCTGTTTTGTTGAACATTCTTGTAATAATCTTGTTGTTATTAATAAGTATATCGAGGTCAAGATAACTGCATGAATGATCATTGTAGTGGGTGGTTTCCATATTCAAAACATCATGGTAGACTCGACGAAGGTTTTGCATGACTCGTTCAGTGCTCATGTTATGTATCACCAATGGATCATCCATATATCTAAAAGGCAAGAAGAGTGAGTCGTGTTCTTCGAAAATTAGGGAGTATCTATATTCGAAATAAGAGAGAGTTAGATCTGCGAGTAGGGGACTACAATTACCACCTTGAGGTACTCCGACATTTTGCTTGAAAACAAGCCCGGCGAAGTTACAATAGCTATTCTCCAGTAGAAAATGTACGAAATAAAGTAGGTCGTTAAGATTGTAGTATCTGTATGAAGTACTATTAGTATCATTGGTATAAAACACTCTGTTGCAGCCATTAGTAGCTATGTATGTTTTACTGGAGTTTTTATAGCATATTTTAAGTACTTCTCTTATATTAGAAAGGATGGTATTGTGAGGAATACGAGTGAACATGTCAGTAAAATCTGCAGAAAAAAGTTTTAGACCAGTGCCCTGAAGACTGCAGAGTTCACTACTAGTGTTCACGTCGTTGATAGATCAATAACCATAGAAAGAAATGTTTCTGTTTTTTATAGCTCCAATATAGTTTCTAAAGTGGTTCTTAACATGTGTAAAGATTTGAGTAAGTTCCACTGCCAATGGTTTAATGCTACTATTAAAAGCTCCAGTTATGAAGCGGAACTTGATAGGGTTTTTGTGCAGTTTAGGTATCCCATATATTAGTGGTATGGAGCTAGTTTCTTGCTTAGGTAGATGATTAGCGGCAACGAAGTTATTATGTCTGTCAATGATTTGTAAGATACCCTCGTTATTATTGAGCTTATACGTGTTGTTAGTACTACTGATGCTAATACCAGCATTTGTAACTTCTATGCCCATTTCTTTAGCGATAAATTTGATATAAAGTTTTTTACAAATAATACCGTAGTTGTTACTGGCTTTGTCGAGAGGACAAAAGACAAACCATTTATGCAGCTTCTTAATTTCTCTAATGACATCTCTACTAACGCAGTCATTATCATACAAGTAATCTTTATATAGGAAAGGTTTAACCTTAGTATACATATTGTGTTTGATAAAACCGAAAATATCATCAATAGAGTTGTTATCTACTTTATACCTGCTTCGTATAAAAGAAGTATATTGTTTTGAAGTTTCCGGAATCCAGTTGAGGACGTCCTTTTTTGTGATATTGTCCGGTGCTCTGTATTTAGTACCTTTGGCTAAAATTTTTTCAAACTTAATGCTAGAGATAACATTGACATCACCAGTAATTATTTGGTTATAGTGAGGATCAACGAACATGGAGAAGTGTTCTTCTTTGCACACGCAGTCGTGACTCATTAATTCAATAACCCTGTCTTTGTTAAAGGCAGCACCCACGGAAATTTTTGTGTTGGAGATTTCGCTGAATTTCAAGGTTTTCGGGGATGATGAACTCATAGGCAGTGATGAAACAGCGTGAAACACGCCGGAAGACGAGAAATGGAGACGTTGTTTCCCAAGCGTCCACAGCGCGGACGAGTTTTCCGCTGAGGGTAAACGCGCTTATCGTCACGAATTCTTGTGGATGGCGTGCATTTCATACCCCACACTGTACAATATTCCTTATACAACACGATAAATTTGGCTAGACAACTCGTAGCATGCCAAATCAATAGCGTCAGCTGGCGTGGCGGACACCAAATTGGCCATTCTCGGCTCTGTGTCCACGGCAGTATCTCCACACATAGGCCGCTTTTTCCTGAGTTCAAGTTACCATTGTGATTGTCTGGCATCTGACCACACGGAGAACGACTCAACTCGGAAGTGAGGATTTCCGTGCGTGCTGCCTTTAAGTAGCCTAAGTGTTTGGTTGTAATTGAATATAATCTTAGAAATAGGATTCTTGTATTTATATACAATCCTGAAAGGAACGAAATCGTTAGTAGATTTTGCTCGGATAATATCAGAAACATATCTATTATTAACTATTTTAGTAATAGATTTACAGTAGGCGTCAATGGCGGTGACCCGTCTGCGGCCTCGGACAGAACGCGGCGCCACCGCGCCGCTCACGCTAGAATCGTCGCCGCAGTGGCTTATCTGGATTTTTTGATAGTTGTTCATAATATTTGATGATAACTAATAAGAAAACTAAGTGATTAGCAAGAAAACCCCATAATTTCATGTCCCGGAAAAGATTCTTACTCGAGCGGCGCGGTCGCGCCGCGTTCTGTTTGAGGCCGCAGACGGGTCACCGCCATTGACGCCAACTGTATGTTGTCCAAAACTTTGTGGAGGTAAAGCGTGGGAAGATTACAAAATTTTTCATTATCCGAGTTATTTTTACTGTGTGTGGTCTCGTCAAAATGGAATTTGCATAGTAAGCAAAGTAAGAAGTGTTTATTATGGGTGTTAATGCTAGCTAAAAACTCGTTATCATAACATAATCTGATAATTGACCGAATTGTTTTCTTTTTCAAAGAGTATAGATAGCGCCTAATAGCATCTTGACTTTGTTCCATTCTAATAAATGTAATGAATTCTGCCAGAACATCAGGATTATTATGTAAAGTTTGGTTACGTTTACGTCTGCATTCGGGTCGTATTCTAGTCTTAGTGATCGCTAGACAGTAGTATGGATGTTTGGAGTTGTGTAGAAGAGGGTTAGTTATGTTGGATATATTACCATATGCACTAACGTTATCATTGTTCCCAAATGGAAAAGCTGTAACGAGAAGTTTGATCCAAAACATCTCTTCATTAGACAGGATGTTTTTATCCTTGTTTTCAGGAAGGCTGTCAAGAATGGATATAGAAATAAGTTTGTCAGTGCAATTTTTTACAAAATGTCTATAGAGAATCTTATTAACATTCCCTTTATTAATATTGTAGAGGTGTTCTCTAATACTATCTTTAATTCTCCTTGTAGTTAATCCAACATACTGCCAACCGCATTCTAAACAACTGATGCAGTAAACAACGTTTTTATTACAGCAATTTGTAGAATTAGATATGTAAGTCGGAATTTTCAAGCCGGTAGTGTTAGATATAATATACGATTCATGTTCAATTATACTGCAATACTTGCAGTTATCCGGGCAATTCATGGGTGAATTGTCGTCACCAAAGTTATCTAAAACGTACTGGCCATTCACCTTGCTTTTATGGAATTTACGACTGCTGAAATAAGCGGAACTAGTGGTACTTGTATTTTGGCAAGACCTGGAATCTAAGTATGTGGCAGGTCTAACCAACATACTTAGGGGATATCCTAACGGTTTAAAGGGGCTGCCCTAAGGGAGTGGCGATCCCTGAATGAAAATGTGAATTTGTGTTGAATTACTAGTGTGGATGCGTTGACCCTTTTGGAGGCGCAGAAGCTTAATCCCCGTGCCGGCTACTACTGGTATAACCCCATCAAAAGAGCCCCTATTTTTGAAGAGGTATGGCCCCCGTGTTTAAAGCATTTGTAAAGGAATTAGTAGAGTGAAATAAAAGATAATAATGAGGAGCGTAGGTTCGTATAGTGAATTAGCAGATAGGGAGAAAGCGAAACCAAAAATAAAAACCCAAAGAGATGGGAGAGTTTGTAGTGGTGAAATATAGCAAGGTGAACAAGATAGAATTAGTGCGCATGTTGCTATAATAACTAGTATAGATAGGTTATGAGAAAGGTCAGCGTACAAATAACTATAGAAATCAGTAAAGGAACAGCTATAGTGAAGGAATCCATTTAACCATAGTTTTAGGATAAAGGATGTGGCGGCTACGTGGGTGTAAAAGGCGGGAACAAACTTGGTGGCGGCGGGAAAGCAGTGGATCCAGCCGGAAGTTAGCTAGAGATGGCGGGAAAGGAGGTGATTGGCGCATGAACGCGGGAACTCAAATGGCTATATGAATGGAAACTGAAAGAAGAGTGCTTGTTTTTTCCTTTTATAACTGGGTAAGTAGTTATTTATGGATAGGATTTTGTTAATAAAAGAGCTACTGGCTAATGATATAATTTAAGGACGATGATCGACTGCCCCAAGGATGAAGCTCTACAGCAAAGGAGGAAAGAGCAGTTCCAGGAAAACACCAACCGTCGTGTGCTAGTAGAGTGGGTACGAATAACGGGACTAAGGAATCCGCAACGCTGGAAGTATGATAGGTTGTTGGAGCATTTGGCTAAAGTAATTACGAAGTAAGTAAGTGGTGAGTGCTTAGAGAAAATAGGCGAATGAAAAGAAAGATTCAGGTACCAAGGAGATAATAAGCCAATGCCTTTTACTTGGCCGGCGCCAGCGGGTGAATACAATGGGATGACGGCTTATAGGGTATAGTAATATAGAGTTCCAAGGCCAAGTTTTATATATGAGGATAATAAATGAGAAGTTATTTAGGCTAAGGTCTCGTATGAGTATTGGCGTTTCTTCATGTCCGAAGGTCGAAAGAGGTTAATGGAATACAATAAGGAAAACGGCTGCCGTATTGAAATAAACAAAGAGCAGACTTTAAAGATATCAGACGAAACAAACCTAGGGTGAGTAGGTAATAAGCGTTTATAAAACAAGAGTGAATTAGTTTTTAGAATGAAAAATAAAATTAGTCTAGGTTATTTCTAAGAAAGAAGTTAAACGAGGCGTATCGTTGTGCCAACAAGAAAGCCCCGGATATGTCAGTAAAGAAGGGAAGGTTAAATATTGGGAAAGAATTGGTGAGTTGGAATTTAGAAATACATTAAGCATATAAAAAGAATGTACTAGCTAACTATACTGCAAACTTTTGTATATATGTATATCCAAAACATAATGATTATATGTCTGTACGGTGTGTATTGTAGAGCCTGAAGCCCGCTGTGGCTGCCATACGGCTGGGTATTGATTTATCGGGATGGAACAAAACCCCGGTAAAGGAATTGTTAACCGAACAGGAGTTGAAAGACTATGAGGTAAGTTATGTATAGACTACGATGTAAAGGAGATCATTAATAAAGCTGTTAATGTTTAAAATTAAAAATTTTGGTTGGCGTGATAAGGTGAAACCCATATTGCAGAGTGGGGTATTATCACCTGGAAGTCTTAAACTACCGGGAATCGATTTGGGAAATAACAACGCGAATGGAACAAGAAGCAATGAGGTAACAATATGAAGAAAAAAGGAAAATTCAATGTTGAGTGGAAACAACTAATAAACTAACCTATTATTCAGGATGCTGTGGAAACCGGAGACAGTGGGCAGCAAAATTCCATTCGAAAGCGTCTCCATGAGTCAACAGAGGAAATAACTGAGCCTAGTACCAAATTAACCAGGAGCGAGTAAATCCTGAAATGACTGTAATTTTGTTTTATAATGTAAGCCGAAAAGTTGTTTTATAATATATGGGAAGAATAAATAAGAAATGACATGTAATTCCAGTATGAATAAAATGAAGTATTAGAGCGTATAATAGGATTAAAAGATAACGAATAATAGCATGTTAAAAATAAAGGAGAGGACCGTCAAGTTTGACGGGTGCGACCTATTGGTCGATAAATGGGCGACCTGTTGGTCGTGGCCTACTGGCCTGAGGCAGCAGCCTCGAGTGTGAAGTAATCAATAAATGCGCTAACCCTAACAGGTACTGGTACCATGTGGAGTCGGGTAACCCTCGAACAAACACATGATACCAGTGAACCACAAATAAATAAAAAAAAGGAGGTAGAGGCAAAAGGAAGAAGAGAAAAAAAAAAACAAAACAGTTTGATTCCGTTTCGCACTGAAACCCTTAGACGGAACAAACCATGAAATAGGCCTCCCCCTGTGCTCATCAGTAAGGGGAGGGGAGGCCAAGTGAGTAAAGTGGAAGAAAGGGAACTAACCTGAACTGGTCCAATGTTGAATATAATCCAAAACCAAACAATAAAAGTGAAACCAACCATCATAGAAACCATATACAGAATACAGCAGTAGTAGCAGGAGTACAGGAATAGCAATTCTGAAAGTATATGCGTGCAAGGTGTTTCGTAGGGAAGATAGCTGAGTGAGATGCAAGAATAACGAGAGGAGTTAACAACAACTTCTTAAATAGGGCGTGATGGTGTGACCGCGTGGGTGTACAGGCGGGAGGGAGACGGGAAGACGGGAAGCGGGATTCTAGGTTTGCGGCCGGGTACGTCTGTGGGGATAGGCCGCCACTAGGTAAGTAGGAAGCGCACTCTCCACAGACGCAGCCAGTCGTGCTCGGGGGCTAACACAGGCCACTTAACTGCCGACGGAACCTGGGGCACGACAATATGTATTCCGAAAGTTCTCATGAGGAGCCATATACTGTGTGCAACCGAAAGATTCTGAGAAGTGCCATTTTTCTCCACTGTTTATATCGGCACGGCACTTCGTTGGACTCGTTGGGTGAAAAGATGACGCACTGGAAGATCTCAAATTCAATTCCTACCTACGGTAGTTGTTTTGCGAGTTGCGAACCCAATGAAACTCTGTACATATTATCCAAATCCTATACAAATTGGAAGCCTTCGTTACGGCAGAATTCTGCTTTGATTAATTAATTTAATTTTATCTTAATTTTTCTTCTTCAACACGATAAACAATAACGCTATATGTGTGCCACCATTATTGACAAGAACTCTTGCGGTAACAGTATGGTTTGTTGGAAGCAGCTTCTCATGAATGGTTCTTTCTCCAAACATGGAGCATTGCCTTTTGAGGAGGCAGTATTCGTTTTGGTGGTGGAATCCAAGATTACCAGCGTTCGAACCACCCACATGTTTCTTCATGTGGTTTACCTAAAGAGTTCACTCCCCACTGGTAACCAAGTTGAGAGAACCAAGTGAAAGTTCGCCAAAAGCTAAAGATTAAGGCTCACACTATACTTTGGACCGGACAACGTATTCTAATAAAAAATTCAAATAAACATTAAAATTCGAACAATTCGAAATTCGAGTATTCGAAAAAAGTCCATTTTCGAATTTATTCGAAATTCGATAATTCGAAAAAAGGCCATTTTCGAATTTATTCGAAATTCGAACATTCGAAATGAGTCTGCCTTCGAATTTATTCGAAAATCGATTCGACATTGTCTCGAATAATCGAATAATTTCGAATATTCGAGGGAATTTTGTGTCCGCACAGATCTGTTTCCCCAGCTGCCAGACCTTTCTCTGTAAGAGTGGATAGTCCGCAGAGAACGAATGATCAGCAGTGTATTTGATTTTTTGGGCTTTTCATAATGATACTCATTCGTTAATCACGTAATTCCACTTTGATAGTGCTCCTCAAGGTCAACCCCGAAGAAAGAAAGAAAAATGATTGCCATAGAAAAATGCTACGGGATTGTAGTATCATGAGCTCTGCTGCGCGTGAGGCTGCCATCGTCGCACTCCTCCAACACAGCAAGATGTGTCGAAACGGTCCTCCATGCGGTAACAACGAGGTGTTGCTGTTGTGATTTATGCAACAACATCGATGCTGCGACATTCACCAATACAGAGACACAGGTGCTGCAGCACCACATGCACCACTGCATAACATCTCCCGTTGCAACACCTTTTTCGTGGTCGGTCCCCTGTATAGTGGTCGACCACTGGTTATACGTCCTATGCAACCATGAAGAAACAATGTCTGCTCTTCATCCAGTGATATACGTGAAATGGTCCAAGGTGGCCTGAGGCCCGACCGATTGTGGGTTTTACCAGTGTTTAGTGTACATAATGAACGCGTGTGTACATGCTAAAAACAACAAAAAACAAACAAACAAGGTCACTGCCGTCGTATATGCAACTTTTCAAGCAAAAGGCAGGTAGAGATCGTTTTGGTCAGACCCTGCCTTTAAGATTTAGTGCCATATTGCAGCTGGAATCCCTGGAGCACTGATTCATTCAAATTTCTTGTTATCTTTGAGTTTTGACAATGTTATGATTGAAATCAGACATACTAGCAGAGCGTCTATCATAGTAAATAAAATCATCACCACCATAACTTCAAATTTTAAAGTCATCGCAGGCTCCACGATTTCCGAAATAGTAAAACTGGTCAAGTAATCGAATGAAAACGAAACCAAATTTCAAATTTATTCGATTATTCGAAGTTTGGAAAACCGAGTAAATTCGAAAATTCGAAATAAATGACGAATCGAATATATTCGAAATTCGAAAATTCGAAATAAGTAGCGAAACGAATATACATAATTCGGTTATTCGAAATTCGGTTATTCGATAAAAGTGAAAAATCGTATATATTCGGATCTCGATTATTCGAAAAAATCAAAAATCGAATAAATTCTAAATTCGATTATTCGAAAAAATTGAAAGTAGATTAAATTCGAAATTCGATTATTCGAGAAATTTTTCGAATATTCCAAAGTATTACTCACACCCCATGCAGTTAAAGTTAGTGGCGGCTCGAATCACGATGAATATATGCGCCATAATTCCTTGCCTCTTCAAACAGAAGTGGATGAAAAGCTATTGTATCGTGATAGCCCTGGGGTTTCTTTACCAGATCGTTGGTACGACGCCACGGGTTCTCTCCAATCAGCTCCAAGAGGCGCTCGTCATGCACTTCACCCCAACTGTTGGATTGTGGTTTGTCTCAAGCCCAAGCCACCGTCTTCAAACTTGTTAAACCAAATCTTCACCGTATCTTAAGTGGTAGAAGAGAGATCTGTCGTACGACATATTTTTTTTGAAACATTCCTTGCGTTGCACAGTGTGCAATTCCGCAGATCTGGCCGCTCAAAATGCATTTTTCGACCTACCTCAGGAAGTCACGTGTACTGCACCAAAGCACTCTCTGATAGTCCGCGCACATGAAAGAAGTGGTTTTTTGGCGACCGATCACCTGGCGGGACATGATTAAATACCGAAAAGATACTGTTCCATTCGAACACCGTCAAAGAAAAAAAAGATGAGTACATCATGAGTTGTCTCTGTACTCTATGGTAGCTTCTGAATTTTGCACTTGGAAACCCTTTGATAGAACGTGGAATGGGCTCTTATATTTCCTAGTAACCACATTTCTCAAGCATAAGGAAGAAGACCAAATATGCATAAGAAGTGGGCGATTTAGTGTATGACTTTTTTGTGTTTTTCGTTTGATCTAAAAAAAGTTCCACGTGTCTCCGTCAAAAAAGCATGTGAAATGGCTAGCATTGATCCTTCTGCATAAGAGCATGCGTGTTATTTTTGCGTCCACTTGCGAATCTTTACAAAGAACACCTTTATACACAGCAAAACCGCTGCTTTCTAGGACAGACCTTTTCGACATATTCCAAGGACATGAACATGCAACATCGCTGAGACCCCTATTTTACAACGCCACTGTAGGTAATGGTGCGCAAGACTGTTCTGGCTCGCATGGTTCACTTGGTGAGCATTTCAGAAGTGTTAGACTTACAGCAACAGCGCACATTGTGAAAGCGATCGAAGAAAATCAAAACGTCACCCTTTAGGTCACTATTCGCGCTATAGAATGCGGAAATCAGGAACATGGAGACTACTCAGAGAAAAAATTAACAGAATGCAAAATTTGGTGCAGAGAGCACTGCTCAGAAAAGGAATATCAGGACTATTAATCTCTCTCCAAGGCGACCACGTTTAACAAGCACATCCCTGTTAAACCTTACCGTATTTTTAAGGATTTATAAAATTTCTAGGTAAACTATTATTAGGTGTTAACATAAGTCCTTGCGCTTTTTTTCGGATGCACTTTTCTCCACCTATTTGTTATCTTTCAGGTACACTTCGTATAAGACTCGAAAGCGCTAATCTTTCTCTACAAGAATTTAGCAAGCATATTTAGGTAAACTGAGAGTTTGCTTGAGTTTTAAGCCTGCGAAGTGGAGCAATGCGTCGATGAAAAACAGCACAACCGACAGCTGCCTAGTCTGGCATTCAGCTAAAGCTCGAAATGCCATCAGAACTGGCCAAACGACCTGTGCGAAGTATGAAAGAGACATTTTGCTTGAAATGGTTGGTCATCAGAAATTTTCGAAGCCCAAGGAAGACATTGGTCCTAATGACACCGACCACCTCCACCTAACAGATTTTCGTCAAGAGGACCTGGGAGGTGCTTCATGTGAATCGTATGGTCTAGATGGACGTCAAACCTCTCAAAGCTATCCAATAACCGGGGTAATTCTCAGTTCGCACGGGGCTAGCCATCTTACCCCCTAATGACGTCGGAGCCCACCCCTGCCAGCATCGCTAAACTGATCCTACAACACTTCCACTGGTAATGTTATTCCGCGTTTATATTTTACAGAGCTCCCACGTTCAAACAGTGTCGGGTGCTTTCTGGTCCCTATTGAATACAAGGAGGAAATGGCGTTTTTCCTCGAATTGGGCTTAATTTTCTTAGGCCTAAAAACCAAGTAATTCAATAGTTCTGTGAAAAAGCATGATGATATTATTGTAGAGGAAGAAAAGAGCTTTTAGTGGGTCTAGAACATGTTGGGGAAAAATGGCAGTAGGGCGGAGAAAATCGCAAATGAAAAAAGCGCAAGGACTTATGTTAACACCTAATATTATGAGACTGATCAAAGTATTTATGTGAGCAACAATTATAGAATTATGGTATTTGAAATCGCGGAACCTTCACAAATATTTGATATTTAGGACGTGGATTAACGTCAGACTGTTTCTGTGCAAATGCATGGAAGCTCGCAACCAAAATTCATATACATGTTATGCATGCTTATTAGTTTGTAAATATGCATATGGACTCAAATTCATGTGCGGCTGCTACTGCGAAAAAAATGTTCCTTAATGTATGAGTTTTATACTTCCAATCTCTACTTTAAGAACTTTAAGAAGTACTAAGAAATGCACTAAAACCTTCGCATCCGTTGGTCATGTGCAGTGTGCAGAAGCAACAGGTCAGGTAGAGCATACACACCAAAAAGTAAGAGAAATCATCTTGAGCGGCTAGATGTTCGAAATTGCACACTGTGCGTTAGTGTGATTCCTGGGGTTGGAAAGTGGAAGCAGCAGGTGGAACCTTTCGTTTGATAAATTGAATTGTCTTTCAATGTTTTCGCCTTATTTGATGTTCGCAAACAAATTTTTTACGGTCATACACGCAACGCAATGCTAGGACAAATTGGATATACAGGTATTTAGGTAGGCTGTTGATTGACCTTTACGCATGTTTTAGATAGGAAGTTCCGAAACAATCCCGGAAGATTTGGCAGTAAAATAAAGTTAGTGTCGGGTAACTTTCGCGGCAGCTTAATAATTCCTTTCACCCAAGACGAGTAGTCGTTAATGAAGTGGTTCAATAGCACTACCAGACTGTATGGCATAATGCAACCACAAAATTAGGATTGCTGTGCACTAAAACAACGAGTTCGAAGCGCTTCTGCATGCTCACTAAACGCGGTGATTAGTGCGATCTTTGACCACCTTTTACGTCAGCATTCTACATTGCTCAGTCTCTATCATCCATTTGTCGAAACATTCTTGATATGCTGCAAATTTAGGAGAAGATTCCTCCTATATGGCCAAATAAATGATTCAAATTCAAAGTATAGTCAAAAGTCTATAGTATTTTTCATTGTGAAACTCACATAGAATTCCAAAAAGTTTAATTAAAGAAATTCAAGCTGCTTGGAAGTGAATGGACTTTTTCAACCAGTGTACAGCTACTGAGAACAAATTCGCTACGTCCGAAAGTCTTGAGCAATAACTAAGAAGAAAAAAAGCTCAAAACTTAACTTGAAACGTTACTTTGGTTCGATCGAGCAGTTGCTTTGAATTTATCTTTTCGTCGATAAAACCTCCTCAAACGTTCTGTCATCTGTTTCATTGAGTTTTGACCAGTATGAGAGAATCGAACGAAATGATTTCTAAAACCTGCAACTCACGCAACTGTTGCCTGTGATTGGACTGACACTCATAATATGTGACCTGTTGCAGAATGAAAAGCTAGTCCGCAAGTATTTGTTCATTGTGTTGTGATGACGGGAACTAGTATTGAAAGCTTTTGCTACTTAAAATCTTCCTTGCGAGTTATTTTGGGCAAATCCTTGCTTCCAAGTTGTTCCAGGATGTCAAGTATGTGCCCATGTTGTAGCGGTTTGGTAGTGTTCGAATATCACCACTTTATCCTGCTAGACATACATTGGAGACAAAAGTTCAACAGTCCAAGTCCTACACGGCAAGCGTTCCAACAGCGCCCAGAAAAGAAATGGAAAGCGTGCTGAATGCAGGGATATGTTGCTGATCTAAATGGCCAAGTATTATACTCAAGACTGTCCCCTTTATGGAAGACAAAAACTGGGGTAGCTGACATCACAGCACAGACGCTAAATTGAAAAAGAAAGAAGAGGTACTAAGCATATCAATATCTGCAATATTGCTTGATATGAATATACACAAGGTAGGTTCATTGAAGTTTCATGCCTACAGAAGAAGGCGGAAACAGACAGATTTTCAAAGCCGTAGGATCGAAGTCTTTTCGGGGAGACCCGCCTGGTGAGAATGGCACTCCATTAGTTTCCGTCATCACCAAGGTTCATCAATCGTGTGAAATTCAGCGAATGATGGAGTTGGATACAAGTTCAATGTAAAGAAAGGTGATGTAGTAGCGATACCAACCCATGCAATACCATATTACTCAAAATATGACGATGCCACTGACAGCTCAAGCGAATACTCTGAGGTAAGAGTATTGTGAGTGTAGATTTGCTCGTGCTGATCTCCGCACAATCAGGTAGTTGTAGCTGGCCTTCTATCAAAAACCCTACCTAGGGCAAAGCATGACTTCTACACGGAGTTCCTCTGCTAGAAAACTAAAATAAATTATATGAGAAATCGAGATTGCACATCAAAATGGACTTCTCATATACGCGAAAGCTCCCAAAACGGGAAAGAAACCTTTCTACGAGGCAGGACCGATCGCGAGTTGTCACAGTAGTCGAATATAAGAATACGAGAAATGCCGCTTGGACAACTTTGCCTGGCTGCCCTTCACATGTTTTGACATGAGCTCTGAATACTAGAAAAAAGAGAAAAATTTCGAATTTCGAAAATCTACAATGTCCTCGGAGGAAAAACGGTTAGTCGAATTGGCTCCATTCTAGTGAACTCGTTGAACTGCGCAAGTTAAAAGCCAGAGGTTGGATTAGGGAGTACTATGGACACAGAACGACAGTTGTGAATGATAAGGGGGCAGCCACGCAAAGTTGTCCAAAAAGCTGATGTCCATTGCAATGACACTAAGACATATCCGTTCTAAACATAAGAATTCATTCTCTTCGATTTCCCAAAGCTTTAAAGATTTTGAGAGCGCTATTCATTGCATGCAAGTTCAAACTACACAGCCAATTTGACGGCAGGGTAGCCAGGCAAAGTTGTCAAAACAGCTTAGGTAGCCAGCAGAGTTCCAGACGCGCGGGCGGCGCGGGCGGGTGGGAGGTTGATTTGATAACTATCGATCAGCCGCC
>JARK01001537.1:0-14459 GCA_000688135.1 Ancylostoma ceylanicum
GTCGACCATCTCTATCTGTCCGACTGTTAATTCTTGACCTTTTAGCGGTTGACTATATCTAAATAAATAAATAACTCAAACCGCTTGAGCACCTGATCCCACGCGGTAGGAATTTTTACTCTGCTGCATAGTACTTCGAAAATGCGCGAATTTGAGGCAAACCAAAACGCAAATATGCACGAGCTTGAAGCTAATTCAAGGAGTTCACCTGTCTAAGATGTAGTAAGTAAGTAAGTTAATCTTCATATAAATCGCTCTTTTACTTCTCAGTTCCAACCACGCATTAAGGAAGTGCGAGAGGTTGTCTGCTCTGCCCATCGCGTGTATAGATCGCTTCAACATTTGTTAGTATAACACTGTATAGGAGTTTGCTCATTAAGATTGCTTCACAAAAATACAACAGTGGAAAGGGAGTGTTCAACCGCTTGAGCACTTTGTCGCGAATGTGTTGAAGACACTACCATAGACGACTGTGACCATCACCTTCTGGTGACTACTCTTTACTGCTTTAATGTTCCAAACAAGACTTACCATACCATCCACCAGTGGGCCTTATAGGCCTCAACAAACGTGGATCATGACAACATCGATAGTTCATTTCAGACTGAATGGCATTTCAGCCACAGAATTTCCCCTAATTATTGTCAGGAAGTGCTTCACAAATATTGGGTAGAGGGAATAAGTAATAGAAGAAACGGCATGGTTCCTTGTACAGCGAGGTTATTTTACGGCCTGGTGACGAACTCAGCCTCGCTTATATGATTTGAAATGGAACTTTATTTCCTATCCATTCACAACATCAAAAATTTTGATTACCACCTTTTGCTGAGTTTTTTAATGGCCTGTTAACATGAGATGACCTAGCGAACAAGGAATTCAAATGCACGAGGAAATTCTCAAGTCAAAGCTTTTTGTTTTATCACTTCCTCATACTTTTTCAATGAAATCATGAGTGTGGTGGCAACGCTTAGCACTCGGTTCCGCTTCTTTTTAAAGCTTCTCATTTGGAGAAACAACTTGCATTACTTGTATTACCA
This sequence comes from Ancylostoma ceylanicum, assembly GCA_000688135.1. Taxonomy (NCBI): domain Eukaryota; kingdom Metazoa; phylum Nematoda; class Chromadorea; order Rhabditida; family Ancylostomatidae; genus Ancylostoma; species Ancylostoma ceylanicum. Next base: position 1,038 of record JARK01001537.1, read on the forward strand.
ACTCTAACGTTAGAGTGATTGCCTGTGACTGATATGTACTGAGCGACTGCGGTCCTGATTAGTCATTTTACACTGAATGAGTTCTTATGTATAATATTATTAGTTCTGGTTCAGTAGTATCTACGCATGCAAATCTTCTTCCGACATCCTTCTTCGTAACAGACACAATAGATAAGACTTGGATAGATAAATGCTTATTATTCTGGTCAAGCAACACAAGTGAATCTGTACATTCTAATTTTTAAATATATTTTCCATACTAAACATCTTTATTTAAAAAGACACAAGTATATATGTCTCCCATCTTCGAGAACGTGGTTGCATCCGAAGCTTGAAGCAAATGTTAGCTGGAATCAGTAGGATTCAATTGGTAAGATCTGGACAACACAGAAGTTTTACTCACCCGAGGAATGTGCAATGCCCATTCTCCAACGGCTGCCTTAGCGAGAGCATCGACGCCCGCATCTGCTTCGTCATCCCTAAAATTTTTACAAAACAAGATTTTGTCAGGATTAACTTTGAATAATGAAAAAGTACATTTCTGTGATAAGTGGGAATATTCCGAGATCACTGAGGCAGTTCAGCGGTTTCTGTGAATTCTCCAGTATTAATCCGGCCATCCCTTCTAGAGCGCATAGGTACACCTTAAACAAAGGATATTTTGCCGTAATTTTCTTCGGCTGTTCAAGGCGAACGTTATGAATCAGTGGCTCTGAGAGGAATGTAGTCTTCCCTTACTTATTTTTCTACAATTCCTCACCTGTGGCCACCACTACTTTTTTGTTTATTTTACAACTGAAGCATATCTTCCGAAGATTCAAAGAGAACTTACTAGCGGAACGCTCACGTCCTTTATGGGCTGGTTAGCGATGATTTCCGTTGCCAACCGCTCCCTCAAATCAGGATCAAGAGCATATTTTCCAAGCTGAGAGCAATTGGGTCTCGTTTGAATGCTTTCCAAGAGAGCTATAGCCGACAGAAGCTGAAATGTCGCCACTACGAAACACCAGGATCAAGGAGAAGAGGAAGAATAGAAACACCGTTTGTAGGAGCGGAGGACTTACAATAACAAGAGCGTACAAATGAGTCATGACTAAGTGAATAACGCAGCATTTAACGTTTTGCTATTTATTGCTTGCCAGGTAATGATGATTCATCGAGCAGTTCACTGTCCAGAAAATGTAGTCTTGCATGGAGCGAACGTACTCTGCTTCTTCAGCTACTATTGTCTTGGGCTCTACTGGACACTATTTCTATCTGAAATCGGCTTCACAATTTGATTTCTGATTCCTTACTCGATTTTCTTCTAACATTGTGAGCACCCAAAACCAGTAAAGAAGGAAGATTTTTCGTGAATTTCACAAAACATTCCCTATGTAATATGTTTAGTGGCTATTTTAGACTGCAAAGAACTACTGATCTCCAACTATTCGCGATTCTTAGTTCATTTTGAGACATTTCAACTGTTATTTACATGGATTCATCGTTTCCCTTTTTTACTGATCATTTCTCTTTGTATTTACCTCAACTAACCCCTCCTCCCATAGTCCCGCCTTGGTACGTCAATCCGAACTTTCCGAAGTCTGGCAGAGAGTGAAAGTGCAGCGGTATGATTCGAGCAATTCGTCGAATGGGGTGTGGCAAAGTAAGAAACGGGTAAGAATAGACATCATCTGGTTTGAGTACAGGGAAAAAACTGATTGGTGATTGACTCCATCCCAACTTTTCAACCGAACTAACCCCCGACTGCATTCTCTCGCCCAACTCAGATATTTTCATAATTCTCTTATACGTTCACGACAACTGATTTTATGATTACACTGATTTTATGCGTTTCTATAGTCACATCTATAATATCACTCGTTACTAGTGCTTCATCGCTCTGTACGTCATACTTAATACCATACAACATTTTTTGTACCTTGAAAAATGGTGTGTCATCCAATTTTTTACTTGTTGCGTTATGTCCAACATTTGTATCTTGATGAAAACGATGTTAGGTATGTTACTTGAAAACCTTACGTTTCCCATACGTTCGAGAGTACTACTTGGACTTTGATCCTTAATGTTTATGTTCTCCAAAACCTCACCAACATTGTACTTGGTACTCAAGTACACTATACAAAGGGCTCACTCGAGTATGTTGTACTTATTGAGTCCGGCTAATAAGTCCTGACTATATAAAATAATTGCCTCGACGGCCCACTTGTCATATAAATATGAATATATAATAGCTACCCAAAAACTGCCTCGTGTGGCCCGCAACAGACAGAAACGTCGGATAGTTTATGCCTCAACCTTGGGTGATTAAACCGAGTTCGACTACATAAACACTATGCACCAACGGTATAACAGTACGATAACAGAATAACAACAAGGATAACAATTAACAACATTACATAAAGGATAATCAGGGCAAGAGTAAATATCATGTGAGATGGCTCATACAAGCTGTGTTTGCCGCGGCGTCAGAGGTAAAGACTAAAGCTGGTAAGAAGGCGGAGTAAGTGCAGCTGCGCAGCTGCATTCGCAGTTGGCTCGACTTCGCCATGACTCCCCCAAAAAGTACTTGGTTTGCCTCCTAGAATCGCTTTTTTGCGATACTATAGATCGACTCGTCTATTCACTCAGTCTATTCCAGCTTTGCAACGCAACACGTAAAAATTAATTCTTCGGCACTGCTCCAGTTTCGTCCCAATGATTTCGGAAAGCTTCGGCACGTGGTTTCTGCCAGGCTAAACATAATGTTCGTTTTCGAAAAAAGTGAACGTACACCATCCTTTTGAAATTGGAATCGGAAGCATTGTTTGGAATGTTTGAAGTGCAAACCAGCGTTGCGATTTGCCCTCGTTGATAGAATTTTCAGATGTTCTCGCTTTGTCACTTTGAGATATAAAATTCAAGAATGATTCATCCTGAAAGTAATCTTTCGCCCCTTTAGAAAAGAAGAAAACGTTCACTGATCCAGCTGACGTAAAAGCTATGTTGGGGGTAGACAGAGACGCGCTTGCCAATCTCGCCTCCTCTTTGGCCATTGCGAGCAAGGACAACGGGATCCCAATGCATGCTTGGGATACACTTTGAAATATCCAAGAATTTCCTGTTCTTGACTAACTTTTCGCAGTTGAAACCGTAATCTCGCAATTGCATTTTCCCTTGTTGCATTGCTACCACTCAAGTTCCTCTAGTTTCACCTATTCCCACTGATCTACGGATTTCCTTTTTGCGCATGTGTAGCTCTGGGTAACTGGGCTCATCTCTATCATAAATAGTCCGTCCCCTTGCTTTTTCTCCATCCTCGCCCTGTCAAAGAAAGAAAGAGGAGGAAAGAGAGAGGAAGAGAGAACTTGGCTCTACTATAAGGTAACCAAATAAGTAGCTGATGTGGTCATGTTACTTGACATACGGAAAGCTTGATTGGAGGAAAAAGTCATCTTGTTTAGCCCTTTTCACTGGAATGAACAGGAATTGAATATCAGACATAAAATCTTTTAGTTATAGAGGAATAAAATTCTCTCTATGGGACCGAACATGCATCATATCTACGCTTGATCTTTTTTCCCAATATCTGCAGGCGCAAACTGCTATCAACTCTTATACCCAGTGATCAGTGAAAACATGAGTCAAAAAACTGATTAAATTTTTTTAACGAATCGACATGCGTGAGTTTATTAACACCTCCACTGCCCACAAAGACTTCTATGGAAATATTTCTGTGTCCAACTTGAAAAGACATAAGTACTTGTGCTTGCGGTCCTCCAACACAGAGTTACATCCGAAACCTGTTGAAACTGACAGCTGGAATCAAAAACAATATATTTAATATGAAATTATGAAAAGAACAGAAGTTATTCCTCACAGAAGTCAAGTGTGGTTTCAGAGCCTCAAGAGCTACTCTGGACACATAGTAGGCATCATCAACCTTACCATCACTGTAACATTTCTTGCAAATAAAATTCTTCTCAAATAAAACTGAAATAAAACTGTCCCAAGCCAAGTGAAAATGGAGCACCTTTCGAAAATAAGAGGAAAGATTCCGAGATCGATGGTGCAGTTCACCGGTTTTCGTGGGTTCTCCAGAATGAGTCCAGCCATTCCTTCTAGTGCACAGAGATATTCCTTAAATATCAACCATATATAACATCTTTAGCTCGCATTGCTGCATATGTACGTGCTGTTACTGCGGGTCGATGCTTGAATTGCTTGAGCCGTACTTGTGTCTCCGCTTCCATTACTGCGGAAAAAATAGGAACACCCCAGTAATACTCACCGTCGATGGGTGGGTATCTTTCTTGCCTTGATGAAACATGATTCCTGTAGCCATCCGATTTCTTAGTTCGGGATGAAAAGCATAGCGTCCCAACTGACTGCAATTGGTAGTGTTTTGAATGCGGACGTTTCTTGGAAACGCTATGACTGGCAGAAACTGAAATTTTCTTACACAAGGTATGAACGTGAAGTAATAGAGCAAAGACTTACAATAGCAAAAAGGTGCAAGTAGATCATTAGTGTGTGAGTGATGGAACCCACATCATGCAGCTATTTATTCTCTTCAGTGGCTTTTCGAACGACCGATTCAATTAGCTGTCCAGGAGCAATTGTACTACATTCGCGTAGAGTACTCCACTGTTGCGAAATCCGTTTTGAATTCTATTTTGCAGGTTTATGTTCACTGATTCGCATTATTATGATAAATGTCAGCAAATTATGGACTGATTTATTACAGGAGACGCACTAACTCCGGACTGACCTTTAGTCGGCTAGAGCATGACTTTCACACAGCTCCACTATTATGTTGAAGCGATTCCATGAATGACGTAAATAAATGTTATTAACAGTAACAGCTACTTCTTAATCTTATAGCAGCATTCGAACCAGCACAGTGATGTTCTTCAACTCCTTTTCTCTCGTATTGCTTTGAAATTGCAGACATTTTGTTACAAACATAACGAATTAACATATTAACGCGTGACGGCCATTTTTAGCCTAACGTAACGAATTAACGATACAACGAAAAGCCGCAAAAATCCTTTCAGATCCATTTCGTTAATGGACCAAATAATAGCTGAAATGTGCACTATTCTCGTCCTTGCTTCCATCTACATAACCATCAAGCGTTGTAGAGCAGACTATACGTGTATTCATGATGATTGTACTTGTACTAAGGTACTCGCAGAAAAATGTCTTTCCATGAGTTCCTAAATGCGTGTATGCTTGGCTTGAATTTTCCTCTTGTAACGCAGATGCTGAGTATTTTCGTATTTGTGCGTTATGCCTTCTTTTTTTCGTTCTTCTTCTTTTGTTCATGTGAAGAGCGCAATACGCTTACAACTGATCTCTCCGATGCGCTGTTATAAGGACCTGAAGGTTTGAAGGTTATGAGGAGAGTGAAGAACAAGTTATGCTGGCAATCGTCGATCCTCGATATAGAGACACTTAGAGGGTGACGCGTCGGCCTTTAATTTCTTGAAGTTTTCGCGTTGTCTCGATGCGGCGGAAATGGAAACGCGTTTTGTTCGCGCGGCTGTCGCAACGACAAAACCTGGAGCATTCGCGCCCCACTAGGAATTCTCTTCTCCTCCCTCTTTTGCATTGTGTATCGTCGCGTTAAATTTGACGCGCGTCAACCATAAATACCCTCTTACTTTATGAAGAATCGAAGAGGAATTCTAGTAGGTCATGTCGAAGGGATCATCATTTCCCTTCCACGACCACAATCAAACCCCGTTCATGAAGGGTCTCAACAAGGAAATCCCGAGAACTTTTTTTTTCGTAGTTCGATTTAAACAGAGGTTCAACGAAATAACGTAACGAAGTAATGCATCAACGAATTTTGAAATTTTCCTAACAAACAGCCCTGGTGCCCACCATGGGAAGAATTTTTTCCTTTCTTTTCAATTCTGCATTTCATATAAATCTTTTGCGGTGCCATTAGTGGTGGAACCATAAAAGCTCAACCAGGGGAAAGGCGTCTGCCACTGTGTACGTCAATCAAAGGGTTCGTGTCATCGTGAGGAGAAATGAGGCGTTATCAACTATCGTGGTTGGCACACTCAATCGTTTAGCCAGTCATGGTAGACTGGTAACGCCCTATTCCCCTTCCGCACTTCCAATTTTTTTTTCCACAGAAGAACGTTTCTCGTTTCTCGGGAGTATTTCTATCCGGGAAAAAGGAACGTTCGAAAAGGTATAGGACCAATGAACCGACAACAAGGGAGGAAGAAGGCGCGAATCATACTTTGTTACCTAAGAGGGCAAGCTTGTTCCACAAATGGTCCTCTTTGGATGAAACAATTACGGTTACTTTTGGATCCCTTTCCCACCGAGGTGTACGTATGATACGCACTCTAGTCTGATGTTTCAAGTTCCAGAAACTCCCCAGGAGTCTCTGCCTTCTTTTGTCCTATCACCTCTTGATGATGAGCATTGAGTTTGAAAATTCTCCCTGTTCCGCCCTCCAACTAATGGCAGTCGCTGCTAGAAATGACGAATTAGAATTTTTCCTGAACAGGATTTTTCAATCTATGAATCTCTGGTCACTTTGATATCGCCATTGAACATCCTGTGATTTAGAAAAGAATTTATTCCTTGTGAACGGTTTCGTTGTCATGGACTGGAATAGCATACCCAACATTAAATTCTTCGGTGTAAATGTACAGTTCCGCCCTATAGCATTGAACGTGTACCATACATTTGATTCTTACTTTAAATGTTGGAGGAAACAAACTCCTATCAACACTTTCCATGAAAATAGGAATCAAACAGCTAAATAATATATTTGTATTTCTAATTAGCTACCGTAAATTAATCTTCTAAGATTTCCATTGCTCCTGGAGCCTTCCTTCTTCATATTATGTCTCTGTCCAGCTTAAAAAGACACAAGTACTTGTGCTTGTTGTTCTCTATTACGGAATTACATCCAAAGCCTGTTGCGACTGACAGCTGGAATCAAACATAATACATTTAAAATGATGTTATATGAAAGGAAAGAAGGGTATTTCTCACAGAAGTCAAGTGTGGTTTCATAGCCTGAAGAGCTTCCTTGGACACATATTGGACATCATTGTTCTTGCCATCACTGCAATATTTCTGTAGAGTAAAACTCTTCTCAATAGACAAAACGGCAGCAAAGCTAGTGCTAATTTAGCACCTTTCAAAAGTGAGTGGAAAGATTCTGAGATCGATGGTGCAATTCACCGGTTTTTGTGGATTCTCCAGAATTAGTCCAGCCAATCCTTCTAGAGCGCACAGATACACCTTAATGATCAACTGAATAGAACACTCGTTGGTTACGTTACTGTATACTGTTACTGTAAGCAAATGCTGGAAGTATTCGCAAGCGAAACATAACGCCTTCCACATCAGCTATTCTCTGGGGAGGGCTTGTGCTTCTACGACAACCATGTTAATATTATACATTGCACAGTTTTAAATACAAGTAATCTAATTGATATCATACTCAAGCACTTGTATGTCAATATCAAACACTAGGGATTGGTGGGCAGGAAACCTCACGAGTTTGGGTTAATTGTCCAGCTACTCGCCAATTGCCTTTTTGTAAAGGGAAACTTTCACTGGCACTATTTTGTCTTGCTAAACTTCAATTAATCGGAGAGAGCCCTGTGAGTGAAGAAATTCTAAAGTAAGTAAAAAAAAGTATTGCCGTTTTCGCTGTAGTCATATGCGGCTTTGTCGCTCCACCTCTTGTGATGAGGCTACGCATAACGAAAAAAAAATCAGAAGACTTCAATTCACATGGACTATGAATGATGTTATACAGGGTGCGCCATAAGTTCTTGCACAGCATATTTAGTATGCCACAGCGGCTGGATTCAACGTAATGGCTTGACCTCTGTGGCGGTACTGAGCCAACTTAATAACAACTCAAAACACCTATCAGATCAGGGATACGTCTCCATTTGCTTTTGCAATCACTCAAAGTTGAGAGAGTAGCGAGCACCTCGTGGCGCGCTGGTGTATCTGGTATAAAACCTCTCGAAGCTTTACCTCAGCTTCATGCTACGAGTCCAAACTTATGTATTATATAGCACTTGATTCGCTCTATAACATAGTTGAGTAGGGCAATCCATCAGAATCGGATTGGCGTTATAGAGGAGTTCGTTCTAAGCACGAGATTTCGGTCGTGCAGCATTCCAGGAGGCGCATATGGCACAGAGCAGATTCTAAGCTTTACAGAAACGTCATCTTTGAGCTGTTCAACTTGAGTTGGAAGCAGCAAAGTGTCTTCCTTCCAAAAATACTCTGCGAGTGAAATCTAGGGTAACTTTGATGTTGTGGTTCGTAAAAAACTGAAAAAAATTGCTCGTACACGCCCTTTTCTTAAAAAGTTTCTGAAATTTCTGCAAGGAAGGGAAGATGGGATCCCAGTACATCCGGTGAATTCCTCGATGTCTCCTCCGTCTACTCCAATGATTTGGTGAGAAACGTTTTGATATGCTCTGAGTAGTGCCTTCCGTTCTAGGAGACAGTGTGACCGCGCTCCAAACCGTGCCGCGAGCAGCTCACTTTTCTCTCAAGTTTGAGTTACTACGGAAGCAAAAGGCGACATATTCCTGTTCTGATAGGTGATTTGGGTTGCTATTGAGTTGACTCATTTTCGCTATAGAGATCATGCAATCATGTTGAATCCAACCGCTGTGGTGTTACTAAGTATGGTGTGCAAGAACTTATGGCGCACCCTGTACATCATGAGAAGATCATTTCGTCTCCTTCCTTTATACAGTGGCTGTAAAGAGTGGCATCTTTCGGTATAAGAAGTTGAGAAACCCACTGTTCTAATCATGAGCTCTCTTGTGAAATTGTTCTAGACTCTTTAGTCATATTAACTAGAGGTCCCTTGTGAGGATTGAATATAGTGGTCCAATACTCCCTTATTGGTCTAACACAGGTTTTGTAAGCTTTAATCATTATTGCTACATTTTGCTCCGAAGGCTTTTGAAAAGGTAGTAAATCTATCTTGTTGCTTTCGCCTTATCACAACAAAAACTAAAAATTTATGATTACACTAGGAAAACCCACCCTGGTAGTACTCATATGTAGTGTGCCCTGATAAAACATGATTCCTGTAGCCATGCGATCTCTTAGTTTAGAACGAAAGGCGTAGTCTCCCAATTGACGACAACTGTGAGCCTTTTGAACATAGATGCTTCTTGAAAGCGCTATGACTGGCAGGAACTGAAATTTTCTCAAAACAGAACATGCACACAAATTAATAGAATAAAGACTTACAATAGCAAGAACGTGCGAGTAGATCATTGCTGTGTTAGTGATGGAGCCGAAATCATGCAGCCATTTATTCTCTTCAGTGCCTTCTCGAACAACCGATTGAATTGCCCTGAAGCTATTGTATTGCTATCGCGTAGAGTACTTCATGTTGTGAAATCCACTTCGAATTTCGATTTTCGGTATATTTTGTTCTCCAGTTCACATTGTGCCGCCAGGTATGGACAAATTTAGCAACAGATGTATTATAGAAAGCGTGTTATTCGCACTAACTCCGAACTAACCTATGGTCGACTGAAACATGAATTTTACACAGCTCAGTCATTATGCCTAGATAAAATGGTGGGAAAGTTAACCCCCGTACGACTGGCTTTTTTGACATTTTCCACATCCTCACAAGTTCTGGCTTTATTCTCTGCTCCGAAATTTTTATAAAACTTCCAATAAATATTCTCATAATCACCTTCACTTGAAAGTATTTTCACATTACCGTCTAAGAAAACCATTGAAGTCATCAAAGTTCAATGGTCCCTCAAACTGATCGTTTGTAGAGAACTAGTCCAGAAACGTCGCCGACGATCAGAATCCATAGGTGCCGGAGTCAATGCGGTTGACGACCGCGCTGCAAAGTGCTGTTCTCTACGTTGAGTATAACAATAGATGGAAAAATAAAATTGCTAAGAATGTTGATTTCAACAGTAGATAAATGAAAACAATTTTTAAAAAATAATAGTAAGACAATCCGAGATAAGGAGGTATAAAACTGTTATAGAGCATTTGTGAAAAAGATTCATTTTCGTGAGAAGGATGATGTGTCTACCACAAGTGCTTCCGCCAGCCAGTGCGCTCGTCAATCAGATCAACTTTGGGTAGTAATCTTCAAATTAGTCTTTATTTGATGCTGTATGCCTATGCAGAAATTTTCGCTAATCCTCAAAATCATTTTCAAACTTTCCAAGTTTGTTGTCATCTTGGCCTTTCGCATCTTCTTGAACCATCCCCAGGCTCATTTGTTCCACTTTTCCAGGATGGAATGCTCCTTCTCAGGGCCTCTTCCATTAAGCCTTGAGGAGTTAAGTGGATAGGTAAGAATTCAGAAGCCACAAGTTCACAGTGTTTTGGTCACCTGGGAGGGCAAGCTTGTGCCACAAATGGCTCGACTATGAATGAACGATTCCGGTCACTTCTGGATCCCAACTCCCATCCAGGGCTTCACATGATACGCGCTCTAAATTGTTGTAGCATTCCACGAGTCTACAGTTTTGAGTTTCCTCTCCGTCATTTCCTAATGATGAGTCATGACTCTAAAAATTTCCTTTTTTCGCTCTTGAATCAATAATAGTCGACGAATGTTGAATTGACGGATTAGGAACTTCCCTGAACAGTTTTTTCATCCGTGAACAATTTCCTACTTTGTTGCAAAACCAGTTCACATTGATAAATTGCCAAAAACTGCTATTATTAATACACATTTATTAGCTTCTTGATATGTTACAGAATCACTCTTCATGCCGTCATTGTCGTGGCCTCAGTCTCAGCCGGAGAAACAGGAGCAGTGGCGGATTCCGTCACATCGGTGTTTGTCTCCGTGATATCAGTGGTCAATTCGATGGCCGGAGTCGTTTCCTGGGTGCCGGCGGTGGTGGATGGAGCTCGGGTGCTGCGCTCCTCCTCGCTGGAGCTGCTGTCAGATGAGGAGCTGCTGTGCTTGTGCTTGTGACCGTGCTGGAACGAAAAGTGCATCATTGAAAATTTATTCTTTTACATAAGTTGGGCTAAAACCTAGTGAGAAAATTTACCTCAGTGTAGGTAGTGATAAGGTCATACCTAATGATCAAATAATCTGAGCGGACTCCTCGTAAGACAGAATATCAACTCTTTTCTTTTTAATTGAGTGTTCTCTAGTTGATGTAACTGTACCTGAGGAATTTGTATCACCCCTATCGTCATCTGTTCTGTTCCATATTTCTTTTTCGTGGCAGTAAAAAGAATCTAACAATAAATACGAAACAGTCAGTAAATATTCCCCTTTTTCTGCTAGCTATCCATGTTAGGAATTTTTTTCACAGAACGACGAATGTAGCCATTAACCGAGACTTCCCACAAGAACGCGAAGACCATGGATAAATTGGGAAAATTCTCAAGACTCCAGATGATTCCACACTACTTTTTTACACAAAAAAAATCCTATCCCAGTACTAACTTGATTATAGCCTGCTTGCAACTGCAACCTCATTCACTAGTTACCACTGGAACTAATGCACTTATGTAGTAGAATGCAATATATTGGCTAGAACGTTGTGTTTGACACTAAAGAATACTATGTTCTAGCCTGAACTGTTCCGATGGAGTGTACAAAGCTTCTTGAAAAATTATTCCCAATCCTAGAAGGGAAATAATAGCGAAAAAGAATGGGAGCATATTGCCCCAGGCAAACAATTAAAACACGCGCAAGTTTTACCCAATTTTTTCAGGCTGGTCCGAAAGTCTTGCACCAACATTTATTTTTGATCAAGAATTCGTTGGTGGTGGCATGATCTAGTGTTTCTCAACTGAAAAAAAATTGCCAGTCAGAGTCCCATCTATGAACAATACTGTAATGACAATTTCAAAAAAAAGCACGGAATTTTCTGCAGGACTTTCCGATCAACCTAATCTTTTTGTGAACGTTTATAATAAAAATTTGCTGCAATTACTATTCAGGAATCATTCTAGTCTCTATTCTGAATACTTTTCAATATCCCATATCATATTAACCTTTCGTTATTATTTCTGAAGGGAAGCAGAAATTTTCTAAACTTATGGGGAGAAAAACACATAGATACTTGATACAATGAAGAAAACCTCGACACGAACCTTGTGATCCTTGTCCTTCTTGTCCTTCTTCTTTTCCTTGCTCTCATCGCTGTCGGAGCCGCTGTCCTTCTTGTGCGGCTTGGCGAAGGCGACGGCAAGAAGAGCGAAGGCGAGGAGGACAGCGAACTTTTTCATGGCGTACTGTAGCAAGTGGTGTTGCTCCTAATGATGCTAACCACCGAATTTATACGCGCTCGCGTGTTTGCTTATCAAAAATATGTCTCATCCGCCCCCGCATTGCCACATCGGCACACGCCCCATCTCTGGTCGCTTTGATATCGTCATTGAACACCCTGTGTATTTGTTTAGCGACATTAAGCTTTTATGTTACGGTCATGTTTGTTCGGCGCCTTTGGTGGCAGATTTTCCAACTTTTTTAGGGATAGGGTCATCTTGAGCGCTCAAACGTCTTTGCAGGGACCTCTACACACCACATTTCACTTCACATAACGAAAAACAACAACTAGTGTTCCATACTTTTCTCCTAGAATTTTTTTCGCTTTTCTCCAGTGACCCCATTTTATGCGAAGGTTGATCGGTCAATTGTAAACTTTATCACCTATCGCTGTCAGCGAGTGATCTGCGGTGTCAGTGGTGTACTAGCTTGACGAACATGGTATCAATTTGTTGCCGTTCAACCTTGAGAGATCGGTGGACCTTTCAAGATGGAAGAACTCGTCTTATGCAGCAAGTATGACAAGTTTTGGCCTCGATGTACTGTAAATATTGTTTATGTGGTCATTTAAGCAGTCCCTACCTTGGACTATAAAACAAGCTTCTTAGCATCCGATGGCCAGGGATTAGGCTGGAACTGTCCTCTAGTAGCTGTTATACCGATATAGAAGGTTGCTCGGAACACTTGTCTCGGTTGGAAGTACAACTCATCTAGGAGGTTGATCATTTCCTTACACATCATAAAGGCAATTGAGGACCTGTTGGATTATCGTACTACACTGATCCACGATGGGCCCTCAGCTGATAATGGCTCAACGATTATCCCAGGGTTATCTCTCGCTTACAAAATCAGGCGTCACTTATTCCATCGTTAGCCCACCATTGCTACAAATTCCACATAGGGCCCCAAATTTCCCCACTGACGTTCTCCGGTTGCTCTCGGAGGCTCCGCGCTTAGCCCACGGTGGACCCACTAGTAGTGCGCTGTGGCCTCTCCATTTGCTCATTGTTGACATGCCGAATATCAGCCATGGGGTAACGGTGGGTTCAGCGTGGTACGGAGGATTTAGCGTGGTACGGGTCTGGCGGAGATTGGATTCTTTAAGAAAGGACCTTGTAAGTTAGGGGGGGGGGGGGGGGGGTGGGAAC
>JARK01001537.1:14674-68691 GCA_000688135.1 Ancylostoma ceylanicum
CCCCTAGATTTGTCTCCAAGTTGACGGAGGATATCATAATACGAAGAAAATTTTCTTGTTCAGTAATAACTCTTATACTGTGTTGTACCAGGTTGTTAGTGGATACATTTATTTTGTCAAGTTTAAGGATTGGCCGGTCCTTAACTCGAAGCTTTCCACCCGTGATGTAGGGTTAATAAATCACATAACACATTTAATATATATATTTTATCCTTAATACATGAGTAATATTTAAAGTACACAAGAAGGGGCGTGGCTTCATGAGAGCCAAGGGGAAGGGCCGCCGGTCACCAGGCCATCTCACTCTCATCTGATGACTGGCTCCGCCCACATCAACTCGTGGGCTCGACAATTTTACGCCTGACGTTTCGACGTGACCGCCGTCTTCGGAGACCTAAACGTGGCTCTGTTTTTTCTTTTTTTTTTCCTGATCAGTTTCAACCTGGTCAGGCACAACACAATATAAGAGATATTATCGCACAATGCCCAGGTTCGAAAAAGAATGAAAAGGAAAGTTAGTGGAATTTTTTTCGTTCAATTTGAGACAAGGAAAAAACTTTTGATACTCTCCCAAGTTACAGTAAAACCCTTTTTCCTGAGTATCTTCCATTTGTTACTGAAATTTTAGGACCAACCTCCTGCAGATCCTCTCAAGCTGCAGAGCTCTTATTTTACTAAATTGCCCACTTAGGCTCATTTTTGGAGAATAATTAGTTGTAAGCTAATGTCTTGAGCTGAGAGCTCTGCGCTCTGAGAGGAATTCATCAAAACCGAAGACAGTCGCTTGTTGACTAGGTAGCACGGATCTCCTTCTACCTAGACAGCTGCTCACCCCATTATTCCGACGGATCAACCTTTTCCTCTCACTCTTATCCCATAGGAGAGAGAACAGTTGAACCAGGAACAATTCAAAGACCAAAAACGACTCTAGCGGATCGTATCCACTGATCTAGTAAGGTAAACACACCTGGAAATTCTCCGCTCATTGGACACTAGGCTTCCGTCACACAGTATAAACAGCAGGCGCAACGGCGACACGTGGGGTTAGCGACGCCAACGCTACGTCTGTTGGACCATCGGTCAAGCCAAAAATAAATTTTGTGTTTGAACAAAGTCTACGAGATTGAGTGGTTTTTGAATTTTTCTGGTGCTACAAGTATAAACCAACCATCATCAACAAAAATAAGGGCAAAGTATAAACCAACCATCATCAACAAAAATAAGGGCAAAATGACCATCTAGTCCGGAAAATCCCTCGCTTAGTTGACAACTTAAGGGTTCCGAGTTTTTCAGCCAGTAATGGTCTCCTTTTAGTAAGTTTTCCTTAAGAAGTCGTTTAGTTGCCAAGAAACGAGAAGCTACTAGTGAGTTATGCGTATACAAGTAATGAACTATGCTGGTTACCAGAGAATTCGTCATCGAAACATGTAAAAACAACCACAAAGTTCTCCCTTCTATGTATTACCTATTCTTACCCGGAACGCCCACTAAAATCCTGGAAATAACTCAGAAAAAGAATTCTGAGTGCCGGCATTAATCCACCAACGTCAGGTAACTATTCGTCCTGAGAATGAAGCTAGTGACAACTTTTCCATTTCACAACTATTTGCATGTTGGAAACCAAGAACGTCACGCATTGCCCTCGGAATCAGTGCTGATACGGCTTAAACGTCGTAAACAATAGTTCATTTGCCACATCAAGAATAATCTTGAATCGAACACGAGTCCTTGCTTCCGTCTGATTCAGCAGCGGAAATAAGTCCAAGTATAGTACTCGTTCAGTAGAACAGCTGGGCAACTACAACACCCAAGGTACCAGTACATATTTTAAAAAATCCTTAGATGACTATTCAGGGCAATGCATTTTCAATAAAGCATGTGATTTTAGATGCCTTGGAATAAAATCAAAGGGTAAACATGAGTGATTCTCTACAACAACCGTCGAATGTGATCTTTTCCACTCGTTCTTGTAACCATCAAATCAATTTCATGAGAAAGCGATATCAAAAATGGGGAAAATTGGATGATTCATTTCATGGGCATGTTACCATTAAAATCTTTCCCACAATAGGTGAGTATTGAACTGGACGGGCTTATCATCATTGTCACTTTAAAGGCAGAGTCCGTCTCCACGTTCGATCCCTGAATGTTGGCATTTTCTAGGACCACGTCGAAGCTCTGATTCGAAAGGGTTACATGAAACATGTTTAAATGGTCCACAAGCCATTATAAGGGTGCCGATTCCAGTGATATAAGTGAAATGGTCCAAAATGACCAGCAAGTCGTCCTACGACGACCTGACCAATTGTGGCTTGTACTAGTAGTCCCTTTCGAGTGCAATTGAAAGAAGATTCCAGTGAGGTGATATCAGAAGGGTTGATTTATAGCTTTGAGAATAAGGAAGCCCTAGCACACTATTCAACTCCTCTCAAAAGTTGGTTGCCTCTCTTCGAATGTTCGAATATTCGGCCCATTCGATATCGAAAATTCACTTGAATCTCTATTTAAATATGCCAAGCGATTCGATGCGTAGCAAACATACCTACACTAGATTCCACTAGAATACTACATTCTAACCGTTGTTTTCAGCTTATGATTTCCTACACTTTCTATACATCCTTGCATGAGATAACACTGGATAACTTGGAGTTACAGTAAACTGTTTTGTTACCTCTTGTGTTGCACACATTTTAGACATTGTGTACGATACTGAAACCACTCACCGCTGGTTTGTTTATACAAAGTAGACGGTTGTTCCGCATTTGTTTTATTTTTCATGGGTGCGTCACTTTATAAACAATAATAAGGTTCGTGCCACATTCCCCATGCAATACATATATGGTTGGGAGCATAGCAGCCAAAAATGTGATATTTCGTTCCCAGAATACTGTGATGTTTGAAGCAATGGCTGAAATTTGACCCATGTATGACACAGGCACACGACAGTTTGTCATTTCTGAGTCAAAAGCCCCCTCCATTTTGTAGACAACGCCCTCAGAAGGTTTGATGACACCTTGCCTGACTTATTTGTTTGCTTACAATTCAGGCCATGCGCTCTGACGCAGCAGCAGGCATTAATTCACATCCGTAACTGTTATCTATACGCTATAAACTATCAGGAATGCAGTGAAGAGTTTGACATTTCCTATTCTACTCCTGGCTAGTTTATAGGCCCCAAAAAAGAAGGTATTCCGCCGCAGGAAAGTCGAGAAAATCACTTAGTGATGAATTCGTAAGCACAAGTACTTATAATATATAGTAGGAAAATCCCAAAATTCACAGTAGGACGTCATCAACTTCACTGGAATCCTGTTCGTATTGAGAATATCAAGCAAGTTCATGTGGAGACGCTGGCAAAATTTGTCCGGTTGTATCGAAAAATTGCCAGCAATAAAGGCTTTAAACAACCTAGTGCCCCCAAGCAATAATCAGTAGAAATTCATGGACATGGACGTATTAAAGACCGAAAAAAAGATACGAGGCAAAAAAAAACAACAAAGAAATTGTATCAGGTTGACAGCACTATATTGTGAAATATATAGAAACAGAGTTGTATGAAAACAGCAGTAATGACTAAACGATGGAAGGTGTCATGACTAATATTACCTAAAAACGATATCCGGTACCTATTATACCCGAATTATAGGGTAAAACCGTTCGATTACATCTCGACCCAGCATTATGAACCAACAGTGAAAGAGGTATGTAAATACCTACGGGGCTTATTGGAACAGCACCTACGAAAAATTAGATTTCAGCGTAAGCATGGGCTTTACGCTACGATGGGCACGGATACATTAGTAAATTCTGTCAGAAGGCATGAGAAAGGGAGATTAGAATATTCCTGGTTTACTGCCCAAGACTAGATCAGAATATTCCTGGTTTACTGCCCAAGACCAGATTGGTCGAGTTGCGCGGGTCGGGTGTCAAAAAAGTCGATAATGCTGCCTTTTCGTCGCGTATTTTCTTGACGGATTCGATAAATAAATTAAATAAAAACAAAAAAAACAGAAATTGAAAAATAGGAGAATGTATGACACATAGACGTGCCTATGGAGAAACAAACAAAACCATAGAGTAAAGTATAGAAAAGGAATAATGTAAAGAAGAATCGGAAAACTTAGTTATCAGAGGCGGAAACAGTTGATCCGTAGTAGGTCAAACTGGTCCGGGGATACCTTTGCTACCTTGTGTAGCCCATTTTATCATGGAAATGCAGATGCGTTTAGCGATTCAACTTGTGTAGAATGACTGGGACTATTGTCGGCTCTCAGAAGCATTTGAAATTTTAGGCAAAAAAAATTATCGTGGGTGCTGCTTTTAAGAAAGATATCACTAAGTGCCTCTGCTGTATGAGGAATTACAAAGAAAAGTATTGATTTTATTTGACTCCGCCGATTCTTTGCTTTATTTTGACTATGTTTTCGCGGACCTCTGAAAAATTTCACTTTTTATGAGAAATGCAATCGTTCTGGACCTTATACATAACCAGAAAGGAGCACACTGGTAATTGATCGGGTAACACCAAACCAAGTTCGGACCAATCAGAAATTCTAATCAAGAGGTCATCCTCATACGGTAAAAATCACTAAAAATACATGTTATAAAATCGCAGAGCCCATCATGGTAGGCTTACATATTTCGCCCGTCAAAACACTTTACATTCTCAATGTCTAGCAGAAGTATATATACCTGGTACACACTGGCAGCTAAAAAATGAGGTAATAAAAAAATGAAAATCAATGCAGCAAAACATCGGCTCGAAATAAGCCTACACAGAATTTTATTTGTGTTAAATCCTTATTACATTCCGTTCCTACTTTTTCGGTCTCTAATGGAAAATAGGAATAATAAAAATATTATTTACAAAACTAAGGATCGACCGACAAACACTCAGAATTATGGTAGAAAAGGAAGGAATGCAACGAGTAGTTAATAGTCTGACTGCGAAGAAGGAACTGATCACGTCTGCAAATAATTTATGGTGTCCTCCTCAAAAAATGACACTTCAATTTTTACAAAAGTAAAAGTGACTGTTTGTGGAATTGAAGTTAAGGTAAGTTCGACCATTGACCTTAGACTAATGGGAGGAAGTGATGTGAGAGTGATCAGCGATGGGCGAACTTACCTCACACATTGTGAAGAGATTTAGATCTCATAAGGAAGGAACTACAGCATCTCTGCTACTACGTTTCCATGAAAGAAGAAGAAGAAGAAGCATTGACTTCATAGATCATACGACAAATATGGAGCATCTATAAGGTTAATCAATCATTTTACGAGTATAACAAACTAAAAAAATACACATATACTATAGAGAAAAATGCACGTATAATTCAAAATCGTCATAGAAAATGGTTTTTATGAATACTGCTATCATGGCGTCTTGCTACCTAACATTACAAAGGCGATGTAGCGTTCTCTCTTAAAGTTGGGTAATTGAACCCATGCAAGAAAACTTGGACAGAAATAATATGATGATACATTGAACTACATTAATTGATGAAAAGGTGACAAAATAATAGTATTAAGGGATATTCCAGAAAGTGTGTGGTCCCTAAGCACTTACATATTGGGCTGAGCGCATGGCATAGATGCCAAGTGCGGATTTATGTTCGGATTACGACGAGTGAAGTCCTGATCCGCACGACGCAACTAGTATGCAAGAATGCTTAGCGTTTCCAGGAGTTTATCCAGCAATCGCATCACGATATGTCATAACAAAACATCAATCAACATAAGTAAGTGATACTACATTTTTATTTCGAATTTTTCCTCTTCATTTTGCAGGTTTACATGGTTTTCCTCTCGATTCATAGGAAAACACTTACTGCAGATAGGGTCACAAGGCTTACAATGTGATACATACTCCGTTAAAACCGAGAACTAGTTTTAGTCACATTTTCCATGTGACAAAACTAGCCCTTGATTTGACTGTTTTCAAGTTTAATAGCAGAGCAACAAAAACATTCTACAATTGAATAATTGAACTCTTCTGCTCAGGGTGTCGTCCAACATTGTGATGATTTTCGAGATTCTCACATAGGTACATACGTTGGCCAGAAATTGGAGACCAAGGAGAACTTTATGCATCCCGAAGGTGAGAACGACGAAATCGACCCTTTCACATTTTCTGAGCTGAGAGACCTCTGCCTGCGCGTGTCAAATCAGTACGAATCACAACAAACTGTAACCTGGTACTTTCGAGAGGAACATTGGGATTATGTAATTCGGGCGAAGATCCGAGAAATCATATGATGATGGGGACATTTCTCAGTTTCTCAGTTTTACAGTTCTCGGTAAACGCCATGCAGAATTTGGCAGACAAATAATCAGGAACACTTCAACGTTTCCCTTGAATTGGTTCACCCTTCCACTGATATGGAAACAAACCCCAGCAGAAGTACAGTACTTCTAAAAAACAATAAACGGATTCCGTAACCGCGGAGTCGCGGTGGGACCTGATTTTTGAAGCTACTTTACAGAAAAAATAAAAGCTTTGTATTAGTATATTTTGATGTTTTATTCCTATTATTATTTTTTGAATGATTTTTATTAGTTATTTTTAATTATAATTTATATTTTTCATTAGTCTTATTTCCTGTCCGGGTCCCCAAAACTGCGGAGACCCCAATTTTTAGCATCCCTCCCCCCTTCCTGTCGAGTAGGTCTTGCCGCGATTCTGCAACCGCGATGCTATGAAGCTGCACGCACAATCCGTCTGTCTTTTTTGACAAGGACTGTAGCAAACTGAACATTGTTGACGCTTTACGTATACTTCACCCTGAGTGGCAATTTATACTAGATGGGTACGCTTGACGCCTGTGCGTCTATATGGTGAAAGATAGTGTCAAACATGACTCTAACGCAAGTCAGAAGCGTGCGGCTGCGTCGCGGCAGCGGCGCGTTATTCTCATTCAAGATGTGCATGCGGAGTTGACAGGTAAACACGGAAAACCCTCCGCAATTAGATGCGTACGTGTGATGCGCGACTAATGCACGCGTTTAGCATTTATCATCCCTCTAGCGCCCTTGTCCTTGTGCCTTGAGCGCCATTAATTCCGATGTGCATCGATCGATTATCGATTATTCGCAGCGGCCACGTGTCCTACTGCAGCGACACCAGCGTCGCGCGTTCAAAATCAATAGGCATCTGAGTCGATATCGCTTGGCGAGTGCGACGTGAAGTGCTATGCTCCGAATGGATTTAGCGCCACTCGAAACAACGCCCCACCTACCTTCATCGCTTTCAAAGAACGCACACAAAGCAAACAAATGTCACATCCCATTTTCGTCGGTGTAACACCAAATTATGACTTATCGCCGTTTCGAACGCTATCAGTTGTGGTTTTTCAGCCATACACCAGTTGCGAAGGAATAAAACTGGTTTATTTCTTTTGACCTAACGGCATTTTCGAAAGTCACGCAACGATGGGAAACACTTCCTATAGGAATTTCGTCTTCAACGGTCCATTCTCACTTTTTTTTCTGGAATCCATCCTCAATTCTACCCACAGCTGAATGATAAGGTTGACTGAATGAAGTGCTATTCCATACCATAATTATACAAGGCAAGTTTTATCATTGAACCATTTTTCTATGCAAAACGATCTTATGTCATCTCCTTTAGAGTATGTGCAGCAACCCATGGTTCAAAAATGCTGCCAAAAAAATCTGGCAAGAGCTCCTCAAATTGACGGATGACAGCGGTAAGCCTTAAGGACTGTCTGCAAATCGCTACATATTTCATCTCAACAGTTCTTCTGAAGGTAACCACCGTGTTCTTTCTGGTGTTCCAACCGTTCAAACGAGGCATTCCCATCCCAAGCGGGAGAAAAACGTCGACAGCCAGTCCAAGGATAATACAACAAAAAGCAGTACTTCTTCCAGGACAGCACTCACGAAATGAGCGCTCTACACAGTTTGTTCCCCCTTTCATACTCAGGGACCTCCAAGTGTACAAAGTGTATTTATTTGCATGTCGTTCGAATTGTGATGCCATTATGTATTTGCTGGCTATAAATAATCTCTCTTCGTTTTCTTCGTTCAAACACTATTGGTTTTACAGACTTCTAAAGCTTGCCGGCAATCTTGCATGTCTGGTCAATTATAATAATGGACATTAAATGAGGAACTGTCACTCTTTCCGCTAATGGCAAAAATTCAGACTTTAATTAAATGTGGCCTTCCGGGTAATTTTCGTGTCAAAGATTTTGACCGTTTCAGAGCGTTATTGTTAGGCACTGTCGAAAAGGTTTTCCGCGGAACCAGTAGCATCAAAATTCAACGTCTCTCACTATGAAACTGGTAGAATATGTGATATCCGGGACTAGTTGGCTAGTGCAAGTATCGTTCGATTGAGTAATGGCGGTAACGTAGTGTTGGTGCAGGCTAATTTAGTTTACTTCTGTAGCTGATATCAGTGGATGTTTGATTTCACCACTCTTTCGTTGCTCTGACATCGTTTAGAAATCGGAGCTCGTGTGCGAAACCTTGGTCATTCACATTGCTTTTTCCAGAGTGTGTTGGCAAACGCGCTTCATACCCGGAAGAAAGTTTCTCGAGACACCGGACCCTGAAGCACACGAATGAGCCACTACCTGCTTTCACTGTCTGTGTCCTCCACTTCCACTCAACGAGAACGCTGGTGAGGAAGATAATGGAAACCAGGGGAATAAGAAGGAATGGACCGGAAATAAACGCTAAATATGAGCATAAGGACGTATTGAAGTTGATCAGCTGGTTAGATTTCTTGGCCCCTCAGCGCTCCAGTTCCAGTAGCACCTACTCCACGTGGAGCAGCGATTAGTAGCCAACTCCTTGCGTGCTGTCCCATAAGCTTTTTTTTTTATACAGGTTTGCACCACTGTATAGGTACAGAGGTCATCTTTTCTCGTCTCACCACGCGGCACTGTCGCTAATTTGCTTATGCTTGCTTGCTTGACGTTGACTGTATTGGATGGAAATTAAGGCCTGACAAAGGCATCACATGCCAAAAGCTCACCGAGATGAAGCAAGCTTCAACGGAGAACCTCAACAAATCAACAAAACTTCAGTAAAAATGAGGCTCACAGACAAACGTTTATTGGAATAAAGTTCGTTATCTTCAATAAACTCTAACAATGCTACAAAACAGTGCGAATAACAGATTTCGTCAAAAAAAAAGACTGCCGGCACACCTCACAGTTCGTGCACCTCGACCAAACTTGCTCCGAAGCGATGACTGGGAGCGGACTTTGAAATTCCCATTTTCAAGATATATCGAAGAGACGCGGATCTCAAAAGCCTCGGCTGTTTTCTGCTATGAAGGCATGGAGCTATTCCAGCGCTCCTATAGAAGCTTAACTGTTTCTGATGACTTGAAGACTCCCGTGTGATAGTTTTTTTTTTAGAATAGTTCATTAGCTAAGTTTTGATCCTAGAACCTACATCAAGCAAGCTTATCTAGCATCTCCAATCGAGAAATCATATCGACTATGCCTCATAGATTTCTCTCCAAAACCACACAAGCATCTCATCACTTTTCTTTCGACTCAAGATTTATTCCCTCTTCTGCTCTCTACTCTAGACATTCTCTTTTTGCAGCATTGCTTTCGTCTTTGTTATCCTCTTAAATGCGCTCTCTCATTCTTCAACCTGCCTCTTCCAACAGGGTAGAAATAGGGTGCATCTCAGGGAATGGCAATGCTCATCGGATAGCTATATAGTCGACCAATTATTGTAATCCGTTTTACATACTTCCTCTCATTCTTGATTGATCAAATAAACCATGAGCTCCATCAGACCTACAACGTGTCGAATGGATTCAGTCTACATCAATCCACATCAACAATGTTTTTGTAAACTAACCAAACAGACAACTCAATAACACGATAGAACAAAAGTACACTTTTTGAGCGAATGAGAACTACCATAACTGCAACGTGATATACAACAATGTCACAATCGTCACACTTATGTGATAAGTCTAAATATATCCATGAGCTCATCTTTGTTGTTTATTTATTCACGGTGATAGTTGCTTTATCGCCAAGGCCTCCAGCAGTTTCCTTTCCAATGGAGTCAACACTGAGCGGTGCAGCAAAATAGCTTTGATCGTATGCGGATGTTCGTATGTGTGGCGTAGGGTGCGGAGTCGTGAAAAACCACACTTCCGGTAGGAAGAAGGGTTGTTCAGTGCTCTCAGGCCTTTGTCCAGACATTCGTATAGAGTCCTCGAAGTATTAAATCACTTGCATCTTAGAACCAATGCTCGTATTCTGCAATCAATCCAATCATAAGTCTGCAATTACTAATACTGATTACTCAGACACCATTGATGACTCAACCACCAGTTCCCCCTCACACATCCACTAAAGTTTACTTTCCCAATATACATTATACAAAAACACACCATCTTCTTCAGAACCGTTGTATTTTCCAAGACTAACGAGCTGTAACTTCAAATAATACAAATCAGTGATCAAGTGCATTTATTAAGAATCCATATGCAGGTTTTGAACCACAGGCAAATGGTTCAAATACAATCGAACTTAATAAGGCACCTATAAGTAAATCTTTTCAATTACAATTCAAATGTAAGCCAATCAAATCGGTATTCTTTAAATATTATGAATTGCACTAGAAGAATGGTCCATTTTTGGCAACATTTCACTACTAGTTAGTGCGTAAGCAGTAAATTTTGCGTGTTAAGGCCTCAAAAAAATTAAGGGAATTCTTACTATCCTGATTAGATTTTCACAATTTTTTGACGTGAAAGGATAACTATGAATTTCAGAGAAAGGTGCGGCGCTAGTGAGTGATTTCTACAAAGATAAAAGAAAAAGTAAAGAGAAGATAAAGATACAGCGAGTTGGCAGTCTATAAACTCAGTGACAAGATAAACGAATGAGCAGTACACACATATGATGGATACAAACAACGAATTCGGAGCGATCCCATAAACATTTCGAGAGTCAAGAACGCATTTGATTTTAATTTATCCCCAACCGCCCGTCAATTTGTGGAACAGTTCCTCGTTTAGTGTTTGATTTTGTTCTTTGCTTCGCATAGTGAGGAAAATGTAGCCGCCAATAAATTCGTGAACAATCTGAAAAATGGGGCATTGCTTCATGATTCAAGAACACAATATTTTGAAGTGTGGTCGTATGTGCTCACCTTGCAATCAGCAGATAGCGGCTTGAACTCGATATCCTCATCTTCAAACTGAATCTGAAATCATTGTCCTTCAATATCTCAATAGTAACGTGGACGGGAAAATAATGACAGTTGGTAAATTTCTTGGATTAAATTTCTGAATTCCAATTCAATTCAATCAACTCAAGAATCGAATCTTTTCAAAGACTCGCATCGCAAGTTCACGTATGAAGACTTACTGACTCAAAAAGGTGCGCTCAAATACTGCTAATCCAGAAAAAAATCCTAAAAACGATCGCTGTGAACAAATCAACGCGGTGTAGGACATGACTCGGCACCAGCGCAGGTATAAGCACAGAGAGATCCCGAAGACCGCGCCACCAGAGATTTTCGAATCCATAGCGGAAACGTTTGGCTGTTGAACCGCTTGGATTCCGGTTGAGCAACATTGCTTCTTGCTATGACATTAGCAACTTCGACTGGCAGCCATAATAATCGTGATCCACCCTAGAACCAGTTGGCAATTCCCAGAACCCTGGTGTAAAAACTGCTCTAATTCTTCCAGAATGTTCATTGTTACGGCATTAGCAACATCAATTGGAACCATAGTAATCGTGATTTACACTAGAACCAGTTAAGCACACTAGTGCCGAGTCAGAAATTGGGCAGAAAAACTGCACCTTCAATTCTTCAGAGCTATGAACCATAAACATATATCCCAATGAAACCAGGTTAGCAAGCCAACTTTTACACCCTGCGTCTCCTAACATCACACAGCCCGTAGAATAACCAATCACGCTAACCGTCATAGGTTTGCTGGGTTAACTCTTCATAAATTCCGGCCCACAACAAAAAAAAAGCGCTCAAAACCTTAGCCCTGTTCTCAGGATAGCTCGTCCCCATACGGTAGAGTTCACAATTTAGAGGAAGCGAGAGAGCACAGTGAAGCAATTCAACAAGACTAGCTCTAGGTTCTACGTTAAATATAGGGATTACACATAGCTAAGAAGCGATGTACCAACGCCAGCAGCATGCATGGTTATTCACAGTTGGGTTACCAGGAAAAGGTCAGCCACGAGCTGCATTGCTCTCCTTCTCTACAAAGAAGTACTCCTCTACTTCAGGTAAGGATCAAGAGGTAAGTTAAGGATAGAGCAAATCTTAGTAAGCTAAGCTGATAACATAAAGGGGATATGAATCAATTCACACAAATGATAAACAGTCTTTCTCAAAAATTTCTTCGACTCTTCATAGTTTCATCAAAAATTTCCTAGCTTCTGACAAGTTCGAAAAAACGTCAACGATAAAAGAGAGTAAGTCGATATATTTCGATGTGTGAACACTGACCTTCAAATGCCGGATTTCCCAATTGACATGCCATTTCTTCATGTTCGAAAAACGCCATGTCTTGATACTCTCACCGTTTTCCATATTCATTTTCACGAGCCGATTTATGGCAACACCTGAACAACGCATATTTAGAGGAATACTTAAGCAAGGTGCAAAAAGAACGAACCGATCAAATCGGCTTTCCGGCCATTCCTGAATCGCACAATGAAATAGTGCATTCCGTGCTCAGGCAATGCTTGCCAAGCTCTTATGTACTGCAGTTTGGCTTCCGTAGACGTTAGCTGACGAACATTTGCATGCGCATCCGCAACACGTTGTTGTAGCTAAAACAAAACATTTAATAAGACTGCTGATAACGATACTGCTGCTCTGGATAGACGGCGAAGGAATCAGCTCATCTCTAAGCTTTGAAAACAAATCGTGAGCATTTTTGAAAAAAAAAACTGACCCCTTGTTTACTCCTCGCCTTCCTCACGTATCTTTGTGAGACATATTCCTCCACATTAAAGTCGCTTGGAAGCTTCACAGGTGCTGCACGACGCGCTGTGCTGTTCTCATTCCTACCATTGGCTGAAAAAGAGCTATGAGTGTCTTAAATTCTCCATCATCAACAGGATAAAAACTTGGCGGAGGGGACCAACGAAAATGAAATAACCCCTTCTAACAAAATAACCGAAAGAGGAAATTTTTTAGCAAGAGGAACGTATCATAAGAAACAAAGATTAGAATCACTCACTAGTGCTTTGCATGTGCAGAAGATTTTTGATGCTTTCCACCTCCTGTGGATATGAAGAATCTGCCATCGACTTTCCACGTGATGCTAAGCGACATGCTGCCATCCACCGTGCGTATTGGTGTTCCTGTACAAAATACACAATAGTAACATAACTAACCAAGTAGGGATTGAATCGACTTCAGTAGCCCCATACCCACCGTATCACATTTTAGCACGAAATCGGTCATGCCTTCAGCAGTAGGTACAAGTAACTTGATGTGGTATTTCCCTTGAGAAACAGAAACGTCTGGACTGACTTCGCAACCTGAACAAGATATTCAGTATATAAAATGGTGAGGGATTGCAACCCAAAACGTCAGATCCTGCTCAACAACCTTTCAAAGAGAAATGTCCAAGTGGCGGCTGATGAATCTCCGTTGAGCTCTGATAGTAGCTGAGATACAAATCACGGAACGAGAAGAAGGCACGCTTGAATCCTTTGAAGGCAGCTAGCTTCTTTGGCCTAAATACATCAACAATTCTAATTGTAGCTCAAATCGTCAAATTTCCTTTAGTAGCCATAATACACTGACTTCATATACTTGAGATAGTCGGCAAGCTCCGGCACTTGCATGAGGTCAGAACGACGTCCAAGAGCAGCAGCGTCCAAATTTTGCTCCTTCAAACAGAAATTAATGAAATAGCACCCACTCTGCGTAAAGGATATCGAAGATTGCTCATAAATAAAACATAACCAACCAATTCATCTAACATCATGTCTACATCATCCTTCGTTGGACCTTCAGGTTCAGGAGAATCCCTCTGAAGCGTAGCTTGCAACTGAAAAAAAATACACATACATATTGTACTCAGAACCTCAATAAATGTTTTATCAACTCCTTCTAAAAACGTTTTCACAGTAAAATTTCCGACTCGAGAATATTTCAAGAGGACATTACAACATTAAGTTCACGGTTTAAAGCACGAGAAAGAAAATGCAGGTGGGAATTCTGTACCTTGAGCTGCAGTCGGTGTTTATTTACAGCACAAGTACCAGTAACCAATGCCGAGTTCAACAAAATCAGCCTAAGAGTTTTAAAAGCTAAGAAGCTGAGTAGAATCACCTGTAATGCGGCAAACAGGGAAGCTTCCTCTTCCGTGTGATCAAATTCGTCCAGCAAAATTGACCACTTAGCTTGTTCGTACAGTTGATTGATACGTACAGGATCATACTAAATAGGCGATTTAGTAGGTGAGACAAAACAAACGCTACCATTACAAAAAATAATAACAATAACAACTGGAATATACCTTCGGATTTAGGTCGAAGAATGTCATGTATTTGAAACGTAGCAAAACAACATCTCCTTCGAAAACACCCTGTTCCATCAACGATCTGGAAATTTGGAAAATAATTTTTGCTTGCTGCTGCTAATTTCAACAGATCCACACGCACCCCCCCCCCCCCCCTCCAAATACTACCAAAGTTCTTTTTTGAGAAGTCAATGAATATAAAATTAGGGTAGAAATTAAACACATTTAGAGCTAACCTGCTCGAGTCCAACCAACCCCTATTCAGGGCTGCCTTCTCAACGTAGTTTTGTGGACGGAACACCACATTGTCCTTATTTACTGCTTGGCGCGGGGTGTGAACGAGGGCCATGTCGAATTGTTCATTTTCCAAACCTGCAATAGCATAAAGGTTAGTGCTTCAACTAGTAAGAGGCTCAAATAAACAGAAGAAAATGAGTGATCAAAAAAATAGTAATGAGAATGAACTCCCTCACCTTCACAGAAACTGATGCTTGGCATAATAGGTACACGACCCATGGTTCCATTGTACTAAAAGATTAAGATTGGAGCAAATTTCCAGATAAAATTCAGTATCTAACAAAAAGTCTGGAAAACATGAACATAGTTATTACTATGAAGCAACGTACAGCGCCTGGACTCGGACTTGCTCCCCTGGGGAGGGTTCCATGTCTCGGCAATGTTCCCATCTCATGTGCGTTGAAGATATGTCCACTTGTTGAAAGCGCTGGTGATTGCCCACGACGCATTCGTCCATCAATCTGAGTCTGCGACGCGAAAATTGGTGGTCCCTTTCGTAACGTCATAGGACCAACGGACTCCTAGAATTGAACAGTAAATATTGTGAAAATAATAAAGCAGCAAACAATGGAAAACAACGAATGAGCATTGCTATACTAAGGTTGAGCCTACTTACTTCTCCAGGTCGTATAGGCTGCGGTCCTGAGGCGTTTTCAGCTTCATAAGTTCCCTTACGCAGAATATCAGGAGGGATCAACCTGAAATTGCTTATGGGCATGAATGTAGCTGGTAAAATTCATCATCTTCAATTGCGCTACCTTTTTAAACCTAGCTCCTCGGAGTGCCGTATTCCTAAGTCGCGACATAGCTTCTGCGTTGCTTTAAAAGCATTCACTGAGAAATCCAGGCGTGCTTCAATGATTTGGTTGTCCGGTAACTGCACTCTGTAAAAAAACGTAGTTGATTGTAGCCAGACAAAGCAAAAAAGAACTGGAAACTGGCGTTTAGAGAGGCAAAATGGACAGCGAAACTCACCTCGCATCCTTATGCATAGGCGTAAATTCTAGCTTCGAATCAGCTGTGACACCACACTGATCCAAAGTCGATCGAGTATGTTGAAGCCAGCGTCGCTTTTCTGGCCACCATAGTGCATGATCTGACCAATCCCTAGTCACATCTGTAACGATAGCATGACAATCGTGTGAAAGTTCAGTCTACATAATCTAATTCTGAATGTGAAGGGGTTGCAGTAACCTCTACGTAATTTCAGAGGGAAAAACATATACAATGGAAAAGAATGAACTTCAGAATGAACATGGAATCAGCTGATGACAAATAAAAAGTGAGAACTTTGTATAAAGGACTTTAGTAAGGACTTTGACTTTGTACAAAGTAAACCAGGGCCCGGATGCATCATTGAAGTCGGGGGTAATCCGCTACCTGAAGGTAGCGCTACCCGAGGTAAACGCCTAGGTAAGGGCAAGGTTGTGATGCATGAAGGTCCGGGCGGCGAGGGTAGCGATACCTGCAGGTGACGGCAAGAAAAAATGATGTGTGCAATCACGGACACTGCGCAATTCGACGGCCCACACCGATCGATAAGAGTCATATTCAATATTAAGGGTCCAGTTGTCTTCGTCGACGAGCCACAGAGCGGTTTTCGTGATCTTTCTCTTATTCTAGGCGAGGGAGGTATTACAGCGGCACCATGGTAAAAGAGGACGTAATAGCAGGAGCAGAGGTGGATCAGAAACTGCGTCGTAACTACATATGCTGGTGCGCTCCAAAGAAGCCATTATCCGTAAGTTCTTCATCAAATTAACCACCGTATGCCCGCGCGCATTGGGACCAGCCGGCGGCCCAGTGCACCTTTGACATCGACCTGGCAATCACTATTCCAAGTCTATCCTTCTTGTTTAAACAGCGTTTTCATTAAATTTGCATATATTCATGCTAATTGTCAAAAACTGCTGCTGTAGGGATCTGAGAAGGTGGTTTTTTTTAACTCCATTCGTTCACAATAACTATTCATATTACTGAACTTGCTTGATGTACTTCACGACTTCATTGTCCATTGCCAATTGTTGTTTATTAATTGTTTGTTATTATTGTTATTATTATTATTATTATTTGTTATTATTTTTATATTATTATATTATATATATATATATATTATATTATATTATATATATTATATTATATATATTATATTATATATATTATATTATATTATATATATTATATATATTATATATATTATATATATTATATATATTATATATATTATATTATATATATTATTATTCTATATTATGTTATTATATTTGTTATTATTATTATTATTTGTTATTATTATTTGTTAATTTACAATTGCCATCCATCCATTGTTCGCTCATCCGCTTCACCTTGAAAGTAAAAGTTTCATCTAAAGTGAAGCGGAGTGAAGTTTCAGGATGATGAGGACCGNGTCGACCTGGCGATCACTATTCCAAGTCTATCCTTCTTGTTTAAACAGCGTTTTCATTAAATTTGCTTATATTCATGCTAATTGTCAAAAACTGCTGCTGTAGGGATCTGAGAAGGTGGTTTTTTTAACTCCATTCGTTCACAATAACTATTCATATTACTGAACTTGCTTGATGTACTTTACGACTTCATAGTCCATTGCCAATCATTGTTCGCTCATCCGCTTCACCTTGAAAGTAAAAGTTTCATCTAAAGTGAAGCGGAGTGAAGTTTCAGGATGATGAGGACCATAACACAAAGGAAATTCACTGACGTAAAATGTTTTCGTATGAAATTTGTGTGAGGTTCAGGATTGATGTGCTAGACAAACTACATGGTTGAATTTCTTTGTGTAATACTTCGGCAACATCATCTTGTGTCATGTCCCAAGACTAGAAGTAAAAGTAAGCACTGTAAAAGTGACAGTGTGAACCACTGTCGTGACGAAATAAGTACCTTGTCGGATCCCTACAGCAGCAGTTTTTGACAACTAGCATAAATATATGCAAATTTAATGAAAACGCTCTTTAAACAAGAAGGATAGATTTGGAATAATGANAAGAAGTAAAAGTAAGCACTGTAAAAGTGACAGTGTGAACCACTGTCGTGACGAAATAAGTACCTTATCGGATCCCTACAGCAGTTTTTGACAACTAGCATAAATATATGCAAATTTAATGAAAACGCTCTTTAAACAAGAAGGATAGATTTGGAATAATGATTGCCAGGTCGATGTCAACGGTGCACTGGGCCGCCGGCTGGTCCCAATGCGCGCGGGCATACGGTGGCTAATTTGACGATGGACTTACGGATAATGGCTTCTTGCGCTCCAGTGACAATCAGTTGTCTATTTTTATGTAGTTGACGGATCACAGTGAATTTTTTTATCACACTCCATGCATAATTGTCCCGTCAGAAATATCTCTTCGTTTTTAAAGAAGCACATTGAATTTTGAAGAAAAAAGTCGTTTTAGCTGGTCGAACGGTGGTTTTTGACCGGATGGTGGTCAGCTGTAATGGTTTCCTTTCTATCTACGAACACGGTATCACAAAAACGAAGAATTCCACTTAGTGGAAGACTTGATGGAAGGATGACTCGAGTTAAGATCACAATGGAAAATCCGCTATACGAGACCATTACAATGACTAGAGATCATTAATAAGGCGATGGATTGAAATAAANATATCACAAAAACGAAGAATTCCACTTAGTGGAAGACTTGATGGAAGGATGACTAGAGTTAAGATCACAATGGAAAATCCGCTATACGAGACCATTACAATGACTAGAGATCATTAATAAGGCGATGGATTGAAATAAATGATTTAAGCAATCCACACAGCAAAAAAAAACCTATGTGAATGCTTGAGAACGAATAGAGATCAATTTTGACAGTCATCGGTTGAAAAGATAACTATAATAAGGTCACAGTGCAAAAGATCGCGCCAAACTGTTTGAATCAGCCTGGGAGTGGAGCACAA
The DNA here is from genome assembly GCA_000688135.1 of Ancylostoma ceylanicum. Lineage (NCBI taxonomy): Eukaryota > Metazoa > Nematoda > Chromadorea > Rhabditida > Ancylostomatidae > Ancylostoma > Ancylostoma ceylanicum. The sequence continues at coordinate 33,414 of JARK01001537.1, forward strand.
ATCATCCATAGAGCACCGAATCAGCAGGGGTAAACACCGCAAGGTAAAGCCTACCTGCCGCTCAAAGTCAGGTAGGTCTTACCCCCCACCTTACCCCGCAGTGCCGGGGTAAGTATCTTGATGAGTACCAAGTTACGGGTAAGGTAGGGGGTAAAACCCCCCTTACCTGAGGTAAACTCAATGATGCATCCGGGCCCAGCATACAATAGGCAAAAGTATTCAAGCACAACCTGATATCTCCGAAGTGCTCATCCAAGTTAACAGTTGAACATGATGCTTCACGAAGCAGAGGTCAAAGGCTAGATACTTGGGAATGAACTGGTAGTCGAGAAGGCTAGCGAGAAGATCGTGTCACACTGCACTGTTCTTATAGACCCTAGACCCATCAGTTGTAGCCTCCTGCCTACCCCTGATCAGTGGCTCCGTGGCGTTTCTCACCCTGACAGCCGGCTAATTAGAGGTGCGAGCCAAGTGTGAAGCGCCTTTGGCAGATTTCTATCAAACCTGGCATATCATCAAACCCCACTAAAGCTGTGAGTCTTCGATTAAATGCAGGGAAAGGAAGTAAAATTGGTAAGTGTTAAGTTAAAGTGGTAAGGTGAAATTATTAATAACTTGACAGAAAAGCACCACGTCATAAAAACAACCATTTTTCTCCGGAGTCATGTTAAATCAGCTTGTGTCAAAGTAGAAACGATACCAAAAATATCTTCCAAGGGGTTTCATCCGTGGAATTTTTTTCGGAAGCGGGAAGATCATAATGTGGAAAGTAGGAGGCGTCGTTTCCCAGAATCAGGCTTTCTTCTGTGTGAAGCTTCTAAGATTCGCGTTGCGGTGCGATGATCGCCACGCATGTGGGGTGGAAGTTTCTCTGAGATCATGTAGCGAGATCTGGCACCAGCGCTGCCAAAGGCGCTTCACACTTGGCTCGCACCTCTAATTAGCCGGCTGTCAGGGTGAGAAACGCAACGAGCCCCCTGATCAGTAATTTTATTGGACTGTTACGCAAGTTCTCACTGCTTGGAAACTTCTAGCAAAAAAAACATCTTAGAAAAAGCAAATAGCGGAAGCAATCAATCGAAGCTTGAACCACAACTGCTAGATTTCTTCAGACATTTTTGCGGCAAGAACCTATTTCCGCCGTAACAGAATTCAGAAGGCTACGTGGCAAAGAACGGAGGTGAGCAGTTTCAGAGTTCATCTTTTCTTGCATTGCGGCACTCCCAATAGCACTGCTGTGATCATGTAACAGCTGGAGACAGGACCGGAGAGTACGTTTAAAAATTCCTCGAGCACGCAGTTCCATCATCACGAGAATGAGGGTTGCGCTAAGGTGATAAGGAACGATTTGATTTTTATAGGCACTGCACACTCGCAACAAAATATTACCAAAAGCGGTTGACGTTCTTGGTCACATTGCAGTCATTTCCTTTTGAATTTGATTTCAACAAGATTTGCATGACCAAAAATCTAGCTCTTCTAATTGAGATTCGAGCACGCGCGTGAGAGCGAAGGTGCTACAGAGATGCTACAGGGAATGAGACCACCGCTAGTGTTTCGTCCATTTTTGGTTTAACTAATGTAGCACTGTGATCCAACCTATATTTACTAGACTGGCGCCCACGAATTGCTCTTTAAAAGGTTAACTATATGAAATCAGTAAATTTTTGGTAATAGTGTAATAATGCTGGAAAATTGAATGAGGAACATAGGTATTGTATACACGAGCATCCATCTAGCGACAGCAGTAATACGGGAACTTCAGCTACCCCGTGTAGTTTGCGCCAATGGTATGTCGCTCATATTTTTGAAAAAGTACCATTTACCTTATAAAAACAAGCAGAAATCATGCTCCTGCGGAGGTTCGACTACATCAGAGTTATAGAGAGGGAAGGTGGGTTCAAATGGAAGCATAAAAGCTAATGGCAACTCGTGACGTCTGAACTGCTTGTGAGTTCCCCACCTCCCATTTTGATGACGACGACTGCAGTTTTACTACAAGAGCGAGTAAAAATAAAACGTTGAGACCGCCTTTTCCGTCAAAAGGCGATCTCAACGTCGTCGCTGGGTGATGCCTCAGAACGTCTTTGAAATTGATCAAGTTCCTTTGATCACACTCGAATGAGGACGAACTTTCGAGTAAATAAATCATCGAACACGATGTTTAAGCTTTTGAAAGCATTCATGCATATACCCAACTGAACAAGGTCTTGATGTACTTGATTTACTCGAGAACCCATGTTTGAAAATTTGCCTGGAAATTTCCAGGAAAGCGGATGTTCACGCAATATGATAATCAACAGATGGAAGAAAACTAAATCATAACAACGTGCAAACAAGATTATCCCTGCAGTGTTCGTATAGTTATTACCATAATCGCTGACAAGTTATCTAGAACTATGAATATTGCTCCCTCTAAACGGTCGCAGAAAAGTGCTGCGGCCGTTGATAAACTTGCTTCCCCTAATCGAAATAACAGTTCAACGAGAATTACTGCGCACAGTACAGCCACGTGTAGTAACCTTCACGCTTAATGTGGATGACTGCAGCACAAATCACCCCGCGATATCAAAAACACTGATGAACTATTCAATTTCTTCGACTATAGCTATAGCGAAACAGCTGTTTGACTTCACCCTCATTCTTGATGCTTTCCAGGAGTCTGCTGTGCAGTTTCAGGAGCCTGAAGTTTTTATTCCAGTCCTTTATCATGGCCACATGTGACGCATATGTGTACAACACAGCACCTAGCACCGAACACAGTCATCAATCTGTATGAAAGCGGAATTCCTTCTCACGCCTCGCCAGTTCGCTAGGAATCGCTGAGATTTTGTTTGAGTAGAAAGAATGCGGAAGAAAATTCTTAAGCACCGGCTCGAAAGCAATTCATCGTTTTTTTTTTCTTTTATGTGACGTCAAAGCGTTCCGGGGAGTATTTCGTAACAAGTGCGTTGCAACAAAAATGAGAGAGTGGTAGCAAACAAAATGTTGCCCTTATTTTAGCTTTTCCTGAAGTTTCCGGGATTTCTATTATCCTTGCCCAAGAATGATCTCCAGAGAAGATTTGTAAAAGGAACTGAAGGTTGCCTTCTAGTAGCTATTTGGAAGATAAGAAAATAAATAGTTTAGCACCATTGACACCCACAATTATGCCGTCAACTATTGGCACTCAAGGTAACCAGTTACCGGGGTCAACGCGCGACTAAATAACGGTGTACGCAAGTAACATTAAAAATAAAAACTAAACGGCATTACATTCTTAAAATCTAGTTGGAGCTTCTAGACAAAGTTTTCGCAGAAAAACGCATACACGCCTCCACATTATGCTAAACCCAGAACGGCCGCTATAATTCAACGCATCGCAGCACGAACTGATAGGATTGCTCGTTATACCACCCATTGAGGACACCCGCGTCGTAAAGTAGTTAGATGGTCTTGCGTTGGCCGAGTATGGCGTGTTACAAGCATGCATCACTAATGAAGCGATGTCCCTAGAAGCCACGGAAATGACTACGCTTGCATGTATGATGAAAAACGGCATGACATCGTATTTTTTCCGATCATCAACCAATGAATTCCACTTAAAAGTACAAATCCTTCTCCAACTGTCCATACCAAGTGAACGAGGCATCTGGCTTCGCAAATGCGGCAATACTTCACAAAAAACACTTTGCGTAGTAAGTTTTCGGGACCGGATCTTTACGAGAACTGGTTCGGGAAGACCTCAAAAAGCAAAAATGAATATGATGCATGAGCACTGGATTACGCATTTTTGCAGAGCACGCACAGAATTTTATAAAAACTTCAAATGGTGCAACGAACACTAACTTGAAAAGTTGTGAATTTAATTTGCAAAAACCAGTTGAGCCTGACTATCCCTTGCCCAACCCCGTTGTACGCATAAGCAGCGTTTGTTTATAACAAAATTCGCTCTAGAATTGAAAGAAAAAAATAACAAAGAAAACTCAAAAACCGATAGAATCCATTGTTCCAAACAAAACCAATACATGACTTGTTAATCACGTGTTTGCCTGAATTCAAAAGAACAATGTCTATAAATTTTCCGAAAAGAATCATACGCATGCTGTAGCCGTTGAAGTTTACTCTCAGTGAATTCGAATAAAGGTACCTCATTTTTGAATTTCAAATTTTTAAAGTGCAACGACGAGACCATTGACTTCCGAGAAAAAACAACGTCAAAAAGTCACCTTCGAGAAAAAAGTCAAAAAGTTCAAAGGATAAACTAGTATCTGCATCCTTGAAAAATTTCTATGAGAACCCATGAATTCACAAGTGATTAGCAAATTGAGTTTTTCAGCCTTCACTAATTATCCAAAAACTGATTTTCAAACAATACTTTTCAGTATGGCGAGAAATTTGGTGCGTTCACCAAGCATAGTGATCCTTCAAGATCAAAAAGTCTCCCAAATTTTTACTAGTTGCAAGAAATGAGGAGGGTTTCAGGAGAGTAACGAAGGCGAAAGTGGCCGTCAGCACAGAAACAGTTTTGAAAACGAACCTGCACTTGGTAATATAATGTCAGAGCTGAAGCCCTTAAAGCCAGTTGTACTTCCTTTTATCATTCTTATGTTTTTGTTTTCTTGAAATGAGGTTCGTTCACTTTGATGTCCTTTCCATCCGAATACGGAAAGTAGTTCATGGTTCCAATAGCAGTCTACGAAGTTCTATTGTTAGTTTATGAAGAAAATCCTGCCCTAGGCATTAGCCATATCGTTGCCATAGTGTTCTCAAAGTATACAGAGTCGTATACAGCGCCATAAAATGAAGATTAGCATGCAAGACTCGCTCTGCTCCTAAGCCGTCGAAGTATTCTATAGAAGAAAGAAAATAAATTGTGGTAAACTGTGCTCGAAGCATGTATGACTATCTCAACTGCCAGACAAGGCCTGTGTACTTCTGTTCAGCTTGACTGCTGAGAATTGTCTCCACCCTTTCTATGGAAACATCGCTAGAAGATAATTTCCATATCGTTTCTCATTCAACAAAAAAGCTTTTCCACGCGAGCAGAATCTCTAACCACGGCAGTGAGTGTAATAGAAAAGCAAGCAGCGTAGGCGGCACCGCCTAGAGGCGCAGGAATCGATCAATGGTGAAATATAACCAATGTGAATTAATTGCTAAGACAGCTGAACAACTTTCATGCATCACTATTACAAAATAATACATGTGCGCTCGGCCAGCTACGAATGTGCACAAATCCCCGAGTGGACAGTCGACGAGGATCAGTGGACAAGCAAACATACTTGGCGAGCTAACATTTGCAAAGCATAGCAAGCACATCGATCAATAGCAGTCAATAAGATCAACCAACGTTCAGAGGAATAGTAATCCAAATGTTTAATCAAGTTGTTTGAGGAGGTCGGAATAAAGACTAGAGTTGAAGATCATTTCCAGAAGTTTGAAACAAAAAGCTGAAGAGAAACCTGCAGGAAATGCTGATCGAAAAGCAGTTCCCAAACAGAAGACAAGGATTAGCTGAACGAACCTTTACGATGTTCTGAAGCGGAACGAACAACAAATAATAATCTGTTAATATAAAGGTAGTAGCAGGACTATGTTTGAGAAGCAGTAGACAGAAATCAACAATAATCAAAGCTCATAATTCATACGATTATTTAGCGCATATATGAGACATTTACTAGCCAACAATGTGTTTGACACATAGCATAGATGCTAAGAGTTTCGTAGCGGTAAAAATGAGGGACAATTTTACCGTGTTTCGTTGTCTAAATGATCAGACGTAAACTTCTAAATAACGTAGTGCTCAAAAAACTCACTCATTTATAGAAAATCGAGGTATACCAATAAGAGGTATACCAATAGGTCGCTTTTTCTTACCTGGTCAAGGACTTCTGATCAGAATCAGCAGCGTCAATAACAAGCAAAAGCATTAAGGATGAAAAAGGTAGAAAAGGATTTCCGAAACATATGTAATTGGTAACAAAGCGGCTCTGCAGGGATCAGCTGATGAATAGAAATAGGAAACACACAGTTTAAAGAATACACCTTTTAGGAGTCATTCACTATCCTTGATATTGAAAAATAGGAAATGCTGGGTGCACTGCAATGTGTGCAACGCATTCATATAGAAGAGAATAAATGTATACCAAGAATGCAAAAACCGAATAGCAGCAGAATAAACTGTTGACTAGTTTCAGAACGATTATTGGAGAGTAAATACTCCAAGGTAAACTCTGGATGAGAAAGAAAACGGAGGAAAGACTTCATGCGGAGATAATCTATTAGAAAGAAAAAGGTGGAAGATACCGTTTGGCGAGAAACAAAGAAAAACCTGACAAAAGTACGGAAAGCTAAGAACAAACAAATGAATCACGATAATCTCTGAAACAAAAACTCACCGATCTCATCGACGAGCCGCATCATCAGGCCACCAATATGAAGATCTCCACGGACATAGAGGTTCCTAACAAAGGAGAAGTTAAAGAGCTAATCTCAGCTATTATTTGGTACTTGTGTGCTCCTTAACAGCGGAAGGTTCAGAAATTCAGAATTTCTGGGAAACGCCGCTTGTTTTCCGTTTCTTAGGCTTTTCGCACCTTTTTAAAGGATAAAGGTGTTGTAAAAGGTGCTGACCAAGAATAAAAATTCTGCTAATGAGTTCGGTTCTATCGATTTTAATAAAGCACACAAGCTCCCAGAGTTCAATTTGTTGACCGATACCTTTGGATGTTCATGTCCGTTACCAGTATAGGAAGACTCCATGAGCCATCACTGGCAGCAAGGCCATCGACGACCAGATGCGCCATTTCAACTGACTAATGTTTCATGCAATGGGGGACAGAATGGCGTCGCCTGAATCATTGAAATCAATGCTACAAAGTATTATTCACCGCAACATCCGGCTAATAGCAGTCCAGAGGACCACCCATAAAAAAACAAGGTGTTCTTTGAAATAAAACAAAATGTGATGATCGAAAGTGTCGTGAGAGAGTAGATCGGGCTAAAAGCGACGAGAGAAAGACGACAGCAGCCGAACAAGAGGCGTCAGGAGAACGCGTGGGGTGCGCTTACACCGCGGGGCGAATGTTTTCTGCTGCTGGTCTACGGGCAGAACCAGCAGCAGCCGCCCGCACTCGCTGACCCTCAGCGCCAGACGCAGGCGCACAGCGCACGTCCTCTGCGTCCTCGCCGTCCGAGACTGCAGCGCCCGGCTCCAGCTGGGTTTCGCAAGTCGCCGCCGTTCCATCGCGGCTTCTTTTGCGTTCGCTCCACTGTTTTACTGAATTGCAGTAGCATCTAGTTCCGTGTCTTCGACAGACTCAGTTTGGACTTCACACACTCACTCGGGTTGTCATTAGTTACCCAATACTACAATAATACATAAATTGTATTCAGAACCCGTATCCAGCGTATTTAATCATGGGAGGGAAAACAGCGGACATACCTATAGTCATTCCAAAAAATACTTGCCTCCCGCTAAACTGCGCGTCGACTGAGCCATGTCGCAGCACGTATGATAATGCATAGGAGGCGCGGCGCGCCTCAGCAGACGGGCGGTGGATGCCGGAGGCAAGTATTTTTTGGAACGACTGTATGCATATCCGTTCCCACTGTTTTTTATCCACTCTGCTATCCAGTATAACTCATGGGTGTAGGGCATTATACCTGAAAAGGGCGGCGCGGACGGGCTCCGCAATTGGCTAACAGGGTAGATTGACCATTCGTGGAGGTCATCCGCACCGTCTTTTCCAGATAAAACGCTCCTCACCCTACATTCATGTGTTCATTTCTTGGCCTATTTCTTTGCGGTATCTTGGCGGGAGACAGCAAAAAATTGAGATGGCGTAGATCATGGACCATTATCAAGCGGAAATCGACCGGATAAAGATATCTTGTAGTGAAACAAGTGGATTCGCAAAACGCGGATGTATTTTTATTGAGTAGTAGTTCCTGTAAACCACACTGATGTAGAAACTAGAAAAGCAAACAAGCGGTAAAACCTACGGAAGACGCCGAATCCTCAATACATACAGTTCTTCTCAAAAAGATATGCGGATTGCGCGACTGCAAGACGGATTGCGCGACTGCACCATCGCGGCGGAACCCGAACGAGGGATACGGGGAGAGCATGCTCAAAGTGAGAGGGTCGTGTAGGTCCCGCCGCGATTCTGCAGCCGCGACGCTAAGAAAGCGCAGCGCACTCCGTCTATCTCTTTGACAAGGACTGTGGCAGTGGCGAGCACAGTTCGACTTTCAACTAGACGCATACGATTTAATTTGTTAGGCTGTGGGTATACTCCTCGAGGAGTATAGCACCTAGCATCGTCGTCGCCTAGGTAACTGGTCAGCTTATGCGCGTACTCAAGTGGTAAGAGTGCTTCTTTTGGTTCTCTTCCTCGCTGACCCCCTATTAGAAATAATTCGTTCTCCAAATTGAAATTGATCCTACCAATCCTGGCCCAGATCGTGCTTGTTGTCTTGGATGCTAGCAGCCGCTGGTGTGACCGTCGACATGCCCACGGTTACAGTCATTGCGCACGTAATAAATATATGTATGCCTGTCTTGGCTTACTCTGGAGCTCGTTAGATTACTCTGCACGCAACCTTACTGACGAGAAGTGAATGACAAAAGGACATATTAATTAGCAAGACACTAATTCTGGAAATAAACTTACAAGGAAAGGACACTTCGTCGAAGTAGCCATTCGTAATGCGACTTGTATTCCCATGTGGACTTTTTGGCGCTGATCACGAGTCTATTGTTTAAATTTCCTGCGCGCTTCTCTGAAATGAGTAACATCAAATTTTACTGAAATGAATTAAGATACGGTTCTCATGTATATTTTCAAATGAGAGTAAAGAGGTTACCTCCCCCCTTTTTTTTCCCCGAAGCGTCAAAAGTGTGAAAGCCTTGTGGCGGCTACATCAGTAGCAAACTCGCGGAGTTTTCGTTTTCTCGGCAAGCTCTCATTGGTTTGAAGACAAAAAATACAGCTACCAAGCGTGGTTAGCTTATAAGAAAACACTTTGTGTTCAGTCTGAACTGTAACAAGCTACTATGTATAAATAAAAATGTTATTGCAGCCTTGATCATCCTGAATATTAAACAAGGCACTGAAGCACTGCTTACCTTTTTTGGACCGTCCGCAAGATTTTTAGAACGGTCGGCACATCTTATCGCTGTCATCCCTTCCCAGTTTTGGCTTCTTCGCCTGCATCACATCGCAACTGCAAAACAGGGCTTCTGCTCTTGCTCCCGTGTTTGGTGATTTCTTTTTTCATTCTGACGCGTTCAAACACGTATAGCATGTGTTCGAACCTGTCTTAACGAATCTCATCCTGTTTCTCAACTTGTTAAGACCGATTCAGTACGTGTCAAGACGGGACAGAACTAACGGGTAAACGTCGCTGATGCTGTGCACTTCTCTTGTATCTACCTAATATCTAGTTCATTACAGTCTGTATATTTGGGGGTGTCGCATAGCCGCACCGCATGATGCGCGATGCGGCCCCTTGCTGGAGGCGTTCCAGCGGCCGACCAGCTGATCGTTGATCGATGATGGACGCCGGCAACCGCATCGGGTGGGTTTCGTTTATGTTTTTCATGGTTTTTCCTTTTACTTCTTCGATCAAATGTTTGTAATCGTTATTGTTCATAATATTCCCATGTCCAGTAGTTTTCACCCGACCGAGAATCAAGCGCGAAATAAAAAACAATCTATAAAACAAAGAAATGAGAGGAACCCCTCAAAGAAGTTCCTTTTGAAGACAAAAACCAACTAAAATGTGGTGGTATGAGCTACTGGACATGGGAATATCATGAACAATAACAAGTACAAACATTTGACCGAAAAAGTAAAAGGAAAACCCATGAAAAACATAAAAGAAACCCACCCGATGCGGTTGCCCGCGTCCATCATCGATCAACGATCAGCTGGTCGGCCGCTGGAACGCCTCCAGCAGGGGGCCGCGTCGCGCACCATGCGGTGCGGCTATGCGACACCCCCAAATATACAGACTGTAATTCCTCAGCAAATTTACCTTTTATGGAGAAAAATTCAGTGATCTGGGTCCATTCGCACGATACACACCAAAGAATATTATCGAGAATTAAAATGGCTATATATACATACCTGTGAAATATGCGAATGCGCAGATGTCGTGGCGCGTGCGATCGGGTCCGTACCACTGGAGTCACCCATATCTACAGTCCTTCTCAAAAAGACTGATTCCGCGACTGCACCATCGCTGCGGGACCTAAACGAGGTATGCGGGGAGAGCATGCTCTAAATGAGAGGGTCGAGTAGGTCCCGCCGCGATTCTGCAGCCGCGACGCTAGGAAACCGCACGCGCAATCCGTCTATCTTTTTGAGAAGGACTATACATATTCAAGTTTTCATGGATTATCCCCAATTTCACTTAATTGTTCTCCACTTATACTTTGAATTGCAAGAATGACGGAAGTAGTGGACTGCATTCATTAAAATGGATGAGAGTGAGAATTTTTCCATGTTGGGTGTATATACCATGCACTTTTATTCTCTTACATGTAGTTGATCAAGCTTGTCGTTTGTTTTCCATGGATCAATTTGTGGAAACAGAAGTTCTCAATGCAAGTCTATTTGTAACTTCTGCCGAGATCATTGACACTGAAGGACAATTTATACTGGATGCGCGCGGCTGACGCGAGTGCGTCTATATATATGATGAAGAATAGGGGCCAGTCGCACCTCAGTCGCACGCGTTTACGGCCTCACAACGGCCGCGCGTCCTTTCATGGAGAGTTTCATACCGCATTGACCAATCTTTATGGAAAATCTTTCGCAAATGGATGCATGGGTCTGATAAGTCGCATCTGGTATAAATTGCCCCTTACGCGCTACAATTCTCTGACCGAGCACCTGTGATGAACACATCCTGTATATTCTTGCGGTCACAACGATCCATACATCTGCCGTGGCAGAAATTACCACGCAGCGCCACGAGGTACTTGGTGGCGGCCACGTTGCATTTGGCCAGCCACTGCGCCACGCTGCAGTCCCGCGTGGCGGCCGCGTGGGTAGGCGATCGATAGTCATCGTTTCCATTACTGATCTCGGTTCTCATTTTGGGGCGATGCGACGTGGCAATCGATAAGTACCGTTTCTGTCTTTGTTATCTCCTATATCTCCGTTCATTTTGGTTCATTCTGAACTGGTGGAGTCGCTGATACTGCCATTACCAAAATATTTTTTCAATTCGTCGATATATATATCCCATTTTGCGGTAACATACCACTCATTTTCACTTTTACAGAGTTCGAGAATGGTACGTACAAAGCAAGTCGCCCCAACATCCAAAAGGCCGCCCACAGCTATAAAGCGACAAGTTATTCCACTCAGCAGGAGACTGGAAACGAAAAGAAAGTTGCACAGTGGTGAAAAAGCGAAGGGGACGACTGGTGCTATCGCAGTGAAGAGGCGTGCTAGTGAGTGTTTTTTTTTTCGTTCAATTTAATAATTCTCTTACTTATTCTTGGTTTTTTCCCTAGTGCTCTCCATTGATAGCTTTACTTCTGATAGCTTTCAGTAAAAAAATAAGAATAATTAATTGAAAATGAAGCTGAGGGCAGAAGCATATGGCACTATTCCTCTAGTTCTGCTCCAAAATTCCAAAAAGGAAATCGCTCAACTTCATCGTAGCTATTAGTTGTTTAGCAGATGTTTGGGCACTGCCCAACCTTACTGCTCCTAAAATCTTCGAAAAAAATTTTTTGGCCGAAACCTTGCATAAGGGGGTGGGGTATTTGAGGTGCTGATCGCGAATATCGCATTGATTTTCTACCGTAACCCCATTTTTGTAGGGATACGGTAGGAAATGCAGAGAAAATGCTAGTTTCAGGGAGAAAACGATGGTAGCCTACAAAATGATGTTGATATTCGTGATCAGCACCTCAAATAACCTGCGAAATTTGAGCGAATTTAAATTTGAGCAGCTGGTCAACCAGTAGGGAAAATAGGTTTCGTTTGTATGAAAAACACCATTGAAAGTTGCAACAACTGTTTTTTTATGTTTCATTGGCTTGCCAAAACATCTATTATTTTGATTTTAGGTTAGAGCGGCAACGTGAACTATATAACATTCTGAATTATGTTGCAGAACCTGGGGTAAAGGCACTCCGCGACATTCGACACCTTCAGCGTACAACGGAGCTGCTCATTCCTCGTCTTTCTTTCCAGAGAGTGGTTCGCGATATCACGAATAAGGTGATTACAAGAATGAATTGTCTTGTTAGTCACTTTCCAAAAATTGTAATCACCTATTTCAGATATGTGCGAAGCGGGTAATTGATGACTTGAGGTGGCAGTCTAATGCTCTTTTGGCATTGCAGGTACGCTACTTCTGACTTGTGTTCACTTTTCCTCATGTACGCTCAATATTTGTGTCTTTTGGAAGGATATATGCTTAAGATTTGTGTTTTTCGGAATGTTATGTGGGAAATTCCTTTCTAGGAAGCCGCCGAGGTATACCTGACCTGCATGTTTGAAGACAGCAATCTTGCAGCTATTCACGCTCGTCGTGTCACTATAATGCCTAAGGATATGCATTTGGTGAGGAGATTGCGTGGCGAACACATCACCATGAAGTGAAGGAGTTGATACTGCTGTTGTGTTCTACATTTATATTTACATTCCCTACATTTTGTCCCATGTGAATAAGATGATAACCCCCTGTTCATACCTCGTTTCTATTGATATCCGACATTGTTTTATTTTTAGCTGTTGTAAAGAAATTTTACAATTGTGTTCTCTTTATAGTTGTTGTTAGAAAGAATATTACAGTTGTTCTGCCTTAGCTGAGCACAGGTTCGAAATTTTGCTGATGTAAGACACTCTGTCATCAGGAAGCTTTAAGCCGTCTATAGCAGATACACAAGTATGAATGAAGCAAATGCTTAGATATTGTTCTGATCTCTTAATGAAGTTATTTGTACTGTTTTAACGAACCGAGTTTGATCGAACAAGTGGGAAATTTTTCCAGAATTGCATCAGTTCCAGTGATGAGACGCTTGAGGAAATCTCGTTTTGTAGTAGAGATTCGTAGAAGGTCACATTAAGGTGTTTCAGAAATGAGATTTCAGTGTGGAATAGGATTGGCCTTATCTTGTATTAACGGTTAAACAGTACATTACCTCAATCAGAGCTTAATGCAACATTGAACTTATTGAGATAATCCACCTGTAAAATGTTTAGTGACCGCTAGAGCCCTGGCAACTACTGGCATGCACCCTAGAGTAACTAGTCGGAATTCATTAGCAGAGTCGTAAGTGGCGAGGTTCCACGGGTGGTTAATCGAGCGCAACAGAGAGACCTAGCCAGTGGTCAAGCTTATTCACGTAATTTGTAAAGTATACGATAAGGAAGATGTGAAAGGTATGTATGAATAAGATGAAGAACCAGGGCGCGTGATAGGGCGCGAATGCATCATTAGAAGGATAGGTAACTTCATGCCTATGGTTAACAGCTCGGTCTCATGATTCGCCACAAACAACCTTGATGAAAGCCATCTATTTCTCGCAGACATCTTCCATGTTTCATTGGTGTAGATAGCCGTTGGGACCACGATCTATATGTACATACAAGCGTATGTTGATGTTGTTTGAGGTGGAGGTCGTCGCTCAGATCGGTTGTAGTCTTCGGAATACGACCGCTGCTTTCGCAAGAGAGGTATGCAACGGTGGTTCCCAGATAGGAGAACTTAGCGACATTTTCCATTTGAGCGGTACCCACGTTAGTGTTGATGGGCGCATGTGCAGCCCCTATCTTCATGAATTTTGACTTCTCAGAAGTGATTGGTAGTCCGAACTCTCTTGCTTTCTGGGTCAGGCTTGCGGTAGCTTCCTGGAGATTGCTGACGGTTTCGGCTGGAGAGCAATGTCGTCCGCGTAGTCCAGGTTTTTCAATTACCCTTGACTTTCCGAACTGATGCCTGCCTCGTTTGGCTTCATTGCCTTTCTCACGACAAAATCCGGTGCGATGTTAGGTAGGATTGGCAATAAGATGCCTCTTCGTATCACGTCTGCGGTAATTTCGAAGAAGCGGGTTTATCATTTGTCAATTTTTATACAAGAAAAGTTGACATACAAGCTTCTGAAGACGTCAACGAAGGCTTGTCATAGACCATAAATCTTGAGGATAGTCCACAATGATCCAAGATGAATACTGTCAAATGCCTTCTGAAAGTTGACGAAGTTTCACACAACGGGTGACGGTATTCAACGCTCTTTTCGATGGTGTTGCAAAGAGAAGATTTGCTCGCCTTTGTTCAGCACTGATAGGAGGGTAATGCCTCTCCAGTTTCCGCATTCCGCTTTGTCTCCTTTCTTGGGTATCTTGACAATGACTTCTTTTTTCCAGCCTTACGGTACCTTTGTTGGCAGCAACCGTTGAGCAGCCACGTCACCTGCTCTGTCATCATTCTACCGCCGCTATTTAGCAGCTCCGCTGGGATGTCTCATCCAGTCCTGACGTTTTTTTTTTCGGTTTCAAAGACCTTCAACAGTGGCTTTTCTCCTCGACACTGATATCACCAGTGTTGACGTCAATGTTCTCCTTGTTAGCTGAAGGAATCGGATCCGGGGCGATGGAGCACGTCACAAAGATGGAACCTGACTTTCTCTTTTCAGCAATGTCAAACACAGTGGTTCCAAAAAATACTTGCCTCCGGCATCCACCGCCCGTCAGCTGAGCCGCGCTGCGCCCCCTATGCATTATCATACGTGCTGCGACGTGGCTCAGTCGAAGCGCAGTATAGCGAGAGGCAAGTATTTTTTTTAAAAGTCCATACGTTCGTAGATTTTGTACTGGTGAAAAGTTATACGGGGACTGGTTGCTGACCCTGTAGTCCAATCTTCCTCCTTTCTCGTTCAGTCTTGGGACCGGATGAGAATTTATGCACGCTAACACGTCTGCTATGGGTAATCTGATACATCCAGGCTCAGGAACAAGTCAGAGTGGTAGTGAACCCACTCAGTTCACCTGATGGACAACACGATTCCATGTAATAGATTTATTAGACAGTCAGAATTTCTGTCCTTGATAACTTCCGCATTTTACGAGCGCAACACGTCGTTTTCCTCGTAAAACAAGAAGGAAGTGCAGAAACATCTGCCCATCTAACCCTGTCCAGTCAAAAAGACACATTTGTCCTTGCCTAATCTTCTTGTTCTTTGACATGATGTGTTCTATTTGGATAACCTCAATGTTATGATGACAGGTGAATTACCTGCCATTGTATAAGAACCGGAAGCTTCCTCTTATCTGCAGTCATTCAGGAAGAGTACAGCTCTAAAATACCGTTGTATAAATGAGCCGAGTCGTAAACTTTGCAAATGCAGACGTGGTGACACCTGCATGGAAAACCGGTACCGACGGTTGTTATCAGGCCGTGCCGTAGTGGGGGCACGTTTTACCTCAATTTAATCGTTTTGCCACGCGAATTTCGCTGATTTATAGATTCTGTTCTGTGCTGTTCGTTATTCCTATTGCTCCGAGTGTAAGAGCATGAGCTCGTTGCTCATTTTTACACATGGCTTCATGATCTTACAGTTTCCTTATTTTGTCTGAAATTTCATTAGGAGAAATAAAAATTTCAAAAATTTAGCAATCACTGGTACATTTTTTCATATAAACTCTATATTACACGCGCTTGTTCCAATTGATTGATGAAAATTTCACATTTTTCTCCACCCAAACTCCTCATCGCAACAGCTCAGTTGATATCGGACTTTTTCGCGAAAAGCTCAACATTTTTCACAGTATCTCGATTCAGCTGCATTGTATAACTTCTCCATTTTCTCCTTCTGGACATCGCTATATCGTCAATCTATCACTTTCACGCTTCCTTTAGATGTCCTGGAGAAATCCTAGTCTAACCTATTCCGGAAAGGCCTGTTTTTCTTCATAGAGGCCTCTAAATCAGCCATGTCAAATTTCAAAGTGTAGGATCATTGAAAGTGCCGAGATCCAGGCAAGCTGCAGAAGCCTGAATGAGCTTAATTTACTACTCGAAATTCCATGAAAATTTTAACCCCAGGGCATTGCTAGCTTTTCCTACTGAATCTGCTCTGTTAATCAGTTTCAGCACTTCCCATACCATTTTATTTTCAAAAATTCGCTGAAATTTACTGCACTGTGGTGATATGGAACAATGGCATGCTTTTGTTGAAAATCTGTGCTGTTATCATAATTTTACAACCCTTTATTAAACAATTTTCTCATTTATTGGTAAGTGATAAGCATCGCCTTTCCGAAATTAGATTGACAATTGGATGAAAGTGCCACGTCTATTTCCATGAAATTGAAAATATGTTATTATTCAATTATTATCTTACAAATTATATATTATTTTCCGATGCAACATTTCAATTGCCCGATATTTATTAGTGCCAGCGCCGAGAGCTAGTCAGGCATTCTTTTTCCTTTTCCGTTTTATTTCTAAGATCTGGTCAGCTTCCTCTTTGTCAAAGCTCAATTGCTTTCTCGAACATCGTCGTCATTTTTTTCTATCTCATCTAAATGAAGAATACAAGTGTCAAGATTGACGTTTCCTCGCTTATCGCACTTAGTGATTCCGACTGAACACATTGAACTGATAAAATTGCATGGTTGAATCTGCTGGAATACTCGCACTCATACGGGATTATTTCACTTCTTGCTATGTGCTAATTATTCTGGTGCTATACTCACTTTAGAGTATGACTTCTTCAAAATTTCTCCTTGTTCTGGTTGTTATATTCGGTTCATGTACATGGATTGGTACTAATTCTGTATGGATGCAGCTACCATTGCTCACCTCGGAGCTCCCAGAAGGCTGGAATTTACCCAGCTACCTCTCCGTAGTCGTGCAGGTAATTTTTAAGGAAAAAAATCAAGCTAAATATAATTCATTGCTCGAACGAGTTTTGCATCTAATGCAGGAACATTTTGTGCGCCACGTCCAGTGCCCGCATGCAACATTTTTTCTGTCTCAAAAGTGATGGCCTCTGTCATTTTTTCATAAGAAGACTGGGTAATTTTATACCCATTGGTATAAGTACCGTTGGCTAGCAGTTGGGTGTAGACAAACCTGCTGATGTGTACCAGGGGCCGCATGCATCATTGAAATTACCCGGGGTAAACATGCTAACACCACACAAATTTACCCATTATCATCATAAGCGTCAACACATTTACCTTGAGCAATCTCAATTACACATTCAGACCCAAGTAAAGGACTAATTCGGGTACGTTAACACGTTTACCATGGGTAATCTAAACGGAACATTCGGGCACTGAATTTTTAAAAACGGACGGATGCACCACTAGAAGAATGGGTTACCTCATGTCCATGGGCAGCAGCAGGACACAGAGGTCATCTATGGGTAAATATGTTATTGGGTACTATGGAAAGGGTAAATTTGGGTACGTTAACACGTCTACTATGGGTAATCTCAACGAAGCATTGCGTCGGCTTTTTGAAAACTGGGCACATCTGCATCAATGAGCGGATGTGTAATCTCATACCCATGGGTACAATTACGGCTTGATAGCGGCTGGGCAGAGACGCCATGTATGGGTAAATATGTTTGTGGATACCACGTAAAGGGTAAATTGGGGTACAGTAACACGTTTACCGTGGGTAATCTCGTCTCCGGGCCTTTTTAAGTATATGATATTACCGTTGTTCAAAGGAAATAACCTATGCTCATGTAAAGAAATCCTGGGTACATTGGATTTGCATGGAATACCCCAGTCCTGTGCGTAAATATTGCCGGTTTTCTGGCTGGCTCACCATTTTGCGACTGTATTTTATTCATATATTTTGCTAAATTTTATTTTATCAATTTACTGAAGTAACATCTCCACTCTCGTCGCACATTTATTCAGATTGGATGTATTGGACCGCTGATCTATACGATAGTGCTCAAAGGGTGCAAATCCGTCCAGATTCCACACACAAGTCTTATTCTTTGCTTTTTAATATTAGCATGTGTTTGTCAGCTAGGTAAGCAATTGATTTATAGGAATTTTGAATGTTTTCCCGGTAAAATAGCATTTCAGAGAAGTTGGAAAATTCTTGCTTTCCAACGAATTTTCAGGGCTGGCATTTTTCTGGAAAAACACGGCAGTCATAGGGAATCGCAGCTATTCTGTTGCACTCTATTTATTGTTACTTGGTCTTGCTGTTGTCGATGCTATATCCAATGTATTATTCATGCCGTTCATGGCAAAATTCCATCCTTCTTACCTCAATGCCTATTTTGTAGGAATGGGATTTTCTTCTTTGATCCCCAGTATTCTGGCAATTATTCAAGGTATGTGAAAGCGCTGGAATAGTTATCTACACTGTAAGTATTCTGGATTTGTAGAGCATAGAGCTATTCAGGCACATCAACCTACAAATGTGAAGGAGGTGTTCCTCATTATTCTCAGCCGCTGTTCAGCACAGCTGTATTCTTTGGGATAATATTTGTATCGAATTGCATCTCCGCCGTTGCTTTTATTCTCCTATATCGCCTAGCTGACAAAAAGTAAGTCTCTAATTACCTCTTTTGTGGATCAGATCCCAGTAATTTCTATTTCCAAATTTCGTCCAAGAAATTATAAGTTTTTCTAACCTAGAGAACCAACTGAAGAACCACCAGAAAGCGATGGAGAAACCCGACATAATACAGCAGAAGTGTCGTCATCAACGGAACGAATGGTAGCTACCTATTTATCCCTTAAAATAAAACATACCTCGAACTCCAAACGGTTGTAGACAAGGGGCAGGATCGCGGCGCGGCGTGCTTGGCCAGAGACACAGGGGTTCTGCGTGCTGGCTCTGGTTGTCGTTCTGTGCCGATGGCAGAAGCAGACAGCCAGAGCGAGCATGCAGCGCCCCTGTGTCTCTGCCCATGAACGCCGCGCCGTGGTCCCGCCCCTTGTTTGCGGCCGTTCGAAGTTTACTGTTTCTAATGAAAATCGCAATCGAAAATCAGTGGTTTCAGCTATCGCCAAGTCCAGAGCCATTGCCGAAATCCTACTTCGCTCTAGTATTGTTCACGGTAACCCTGATAAATGCGCAGATGAATGGAATCATTCCGAGCATCTCCAGCTATGCCGCGCTACCTTATTCCCAGGTGAAAGCCTTGGCTTTGTGTTAGCACAACAGATTTTCCAGTTAAAGCTTATTTCAGAACACCTACCACTATAGTATAACTCTATCGAATATTATGATGCCAGCAGCTTCGTTTCTATCTTTCTTTCTTATTTTTAAGTGAGATTTTAACCAACTTTTTTGAACGAACGTACGCATCCTTAACAGCATAGGTGTGGTCTTTGCATCACAGAATACAGGCCGTTATCTCAGTCGCGCCGCATCACGTACGCGTAAGTATAGATGGTGCGGTGTGGCTCGGCAGAGCAGGTGTATGGTATTCTGTGATGCAAGGATAATTGACCTCTACTGTAAGTTTTTATTGTTGTCAACACAATAAAGGAATTTCGTTTAAAAACTATCCTCTTACATTTTCAAGATTTTTCCAGGAAAATATCCATTCTTATGGTACTCTCCGCCATGTCCACATGTGCCACCGCCTTCCTAGTTTACCTGGCTGCATTGAGTCCTTCGCTAATCTTCGACTCACGATCTGTTGGAAGCGCACTTTCGGTAGACGCACAGCTACCAGCTTAATGTTCCATGTACTTGCGTAAGTGTATATCATCTACTCCAGATAACGGCATCACTACTTGCTGCAGGACTGCACTCGTACCTGAGGGTATCGTTCGCATCTCGTTTGCGCGACTGCGACAACAGTGAATCACGATTACTCTGGTGCGGCCTATTCACGCAGGTTTGTTTCAGCTACATAACTTACGGTATATATTTCCCCTTTAAAAGAAAAGTGTAGCTTGTCTGTCGTTACCGTTAGATTTTTTTGAAGAAAAACGAATGCTTTACGAACTCGAAGGCGATATCCCACTCCAAAATTGCTCTGGAATTGAATCCCATTGTGTCCTTTTGATAACTGTAATTTCCAGATAGGCTCCTTCATTGGCTCAATGATCATGCTGCCTTTGGTGGACATAGCGCACGTTTTCGAATCAGCTCCTCCATGTCAATAAACCACGGCTACAGCCACAGTCTACGGAGTATAGTGAGCTGTTCGTATTAATTATTGTTTATACTTTTCTACCTCTTCGTTATCATATTGTTAGGCTTACAGAGTCAAGGAATCGACAGATTCATACCACTTCAGCCAAGAAGTAGCGATCAAGCGTCTTTCCTGTGAAACCGGAACTCTTCGAGATTGTCCAAGCAATAATTAATTAGAGCTTCCTGATAGAAAAACGATCTCATATTTGTAAACATACCGCTTATATTTAGTTTTTCATGTTTTCCACTTCTTCCCAAATCTTTCCAAAGAAATGAAAATGCTCCAGGATAAAACTGTATACGATCCTGGTATCTTCTAACAATAAGTAACATCCATGTCGCAAAATTACGACAGCACAAGTCACCGAGCATTAGTGCTAAAGATAAAAATGACTTCACTCATTTTACCACTAGGGGTAACATACACCACTGAGATTACCCAGAGTAAACGTGTTGATACCACACAAATTTACCCTTTGCTAACATAAGCGTCGACTATTTTACCCCGGGTAATCTCAACGACGCATCCAGACCCAGGATAATGCTGTATCCTAAACTATTAGGTGTTTATAAAACCAATTTATGATGAATGCTCAAAATAGGTGTACCCTGGCATACGTGAATGCACAGGGTAAGCTAGCGTGCACATGGTGCAAGATGGACGTGGTAACCTTTGCATGGGATACGGTGTAGCCCGCAGCTGTCACCACCTACCGTTCTTCACGATCGCCACCATATACACACAGTATAAATCGATCATCACCAGTCGTCGTATAATGATTGATTAGCACACTAATATTCCAAGTATAAACAACTTTTAAACTTTTACTAACGTGAGTAACAGTAAATCAACAAACAGTGTTTTCACACATCATGGTTAAAATCAACAAACAAATTCCTAACGATAAGCTTCAAGTTCTTCATAAACCCAAATTCAGATGTTCCTTAGTTTGCACTTGAAAAAAAAAGACAAAAAAAAAAAACAGGACTTCTTGAATCGATTGAGCTGTTCCACTAGAATATTACTCTAGAAATTTGCAACGTAATACTCACTTTTCTAAGAGACTTCAGACTTTCGGAAAGATAATGCAAAAATTTGCCAGATTTCTGTGCATGTATTCATTATCACCTATACCCAGTGGTTTCACACCAGTGACCACATACGACGTCACCGATCAACTGAATAAAGTTCAGCATATGTAGATTCTAGGTTCCGCTACACGTAATGTTTTTGAAAGCAAAGAAATTCAAAGAAAAAGAACAGAACTTCCGATTAGACCGTGACCTTAATCCTCTGAAGAGAGGGTGGACTTTTTGAAAACACATCTCTTGCTTGGCGGAAGGCCCGCTCAATCCGGTCCATCACGTATGATTTTGTCACACATCTGAAATTCGGCCATAAAAAGTGGGAGTAAGCAGATAAGTTCAAAATTACAACCTTGCTGTGTTGTTCCTATCAAAAGGCTCCTCAATAAATACACGGAACAAGAAAGTATCCGGCTTCAACTCAGTTCTGAAAATCAGTTTGAATTCACTAGTTACAAATCGAAAAAACTCGATATTAAAGAAAACATACCTTGAAAAAACGCAAGCGTTTCGCATGGAGATTGCCATATTCTCAAAGTCAAACGTCGCATAGTAGTGAAAGAAGCCAACTAACAATTCGCCGACTGTCTGCATGTTCAGTGGCCTCTCTAAAACAGGTATACGTCGAACCCAGGAATGTGTCGCCATCCAGAAAGCATTTGAAACGACATTCAGTAGAAGATCCTTATCATTTTTTGACTATTTGCCCAATTTTCGAAACGAGTACTAAGTATTGCATACCCTAACAGAGAATACATCAAAAGAGAGAATAGAATTTTACCGCGAACAGCTTAGCTAATTGGTCTCTGCTACCATTTAAACTGGGAGTTTAATGTAAAAATTCTGGAAACATCTTGCTCATTTCCCGAGAAGAGGAAGTTTGCAATTTTTCAACAGAATGAAATAGGAGAATTGACAAAAATAAACAGCAAACGAACTGTCGTATTCAAAAAATTGGTCCTTACGAGGCAAATGCTGCAACGTTTGAAACAGTTTTAATTCACCAAGTGGAGGAGTGCATCCAAACACCTCAGGGTAGACATGCTGCAAATAAAACAATTTATTTATATGCGGTAATTACAATATCAAAAGCAGTGGTATTACCTGAAGATTTGGCAGCACAGCTGGCTGAACTCCACATTGGAAATAGTGCAGCACAAGAAGAATAAGCGAGTAGCTGGAAAAGTTTAATTGGACCGGAAGCTCACAATCTTTTGATTAATTACCTATTGAAAGAACCACTAGCAGCGTCCCCAATTCCATTCGTGATTGCCCAGTGTTTTACTAAGAGACATATGGCAGGAAATCGTGAGTCTAATCTAAAATAGGTTTGCATTTTGTGTCAACTAGAACTCATCCGAATTCCACAGGCGCTCTCACGTCAGGATTGAACGATTTCTAGGACCAGAACTTAATCTATCAACGATGGTCATGTACGTTATTAAAAATGAAAGCGATCACCAACACAGAACTGACAGAAGCAATATTTTTGCCACTTACAATGAATAGTAGTGAATAAGGTGCGAGTTGTAGATACCAGCAGTGTTGTTAATATTGATATCGAGGTCCAATTCTTCATACGGCGGATGCAAAGCCATTTTTATTATGGGAACCTTGAAAGTGAAGACAATCATTCATAGATCTTACTTAGGATGTTTGAGACGTAGCCATAACAGCGATGAGGTTATATCATAGTAGCAAACCATGGAAAATCCAGTATCCCTAACCACTGCAATACTGCTCACCTTCGCAGGAATAACTTCACTTTTTCGCACGATTTTCCGGAGCGAAGGCTTTCCCTTTATTATAGTGTTCAATCTGCGCAAAATCTTCACAGCGGCCCTGAAACTCTTGGATAATATTTGGATTAGTGTCACCAGCGTTAAAATGAACAAGAGTTTCTCTCTAATTTTTTTTACCCGAAAGCCAAATAATCGGCCTTCTCATCTAAAAGAACCCACATTCGCTCCGAAGAGTACACATTTTCAGATCCCATTGGTATGCAAAGACACAGATCCATATCTGAGTTATAGCTTCCACACCCATTTACAGTCGATCCTACAGCAAACAACTCAATACTTTGATAAGGAAATGCCTGAAAATCAAGGAATGTGACATCTGGAAAGCATTTGCAACATCCAAAGAAATTACCGGTCGGAATTCCGTGAGAAGAATATTCCTAACTTCCATCTTCCATTGGTAGACTTCTTCAGTCTGGAATATGTTCTGTGATACACCGGTGAAACAGAAATGGCATGAACGAGATAACTGGAAACCAGATACCTGTCTATTAAGCTCATAATGCCTCCATATTTCGTCATCCAGGATTTTGAATTCGTTTGGATATTTCTCCCTGAAAGCTAACGTACTAGATGATGAAGGATGGTGTTTAACACGAAAACATTAAGAAGTGTTAAAATTCGAAGCATATGGATAATTTTACTATGCCAAAACGTGACCGGAAACATGTATTTTCCAAGGTGTTTTTTTTTTTCAAAGTGGAAAAGTTTTGGAAAAACACAATGTCGGTTTGCGATAAAGAAATGGGAATCTCACGAGAAAAAAAAACTTGGGCAAACATGCCTGTACTGACGAATTATGCTCGGTAGAGGACTAGCTGAGGCGCTAAAATGCACTCCTATCAAATCTCGCTCATATGTGGAGGAAGGATCCAAATCTGAAAAAAAAACATGAAATTTTGCTTTAGTCAAAATACAAAGTCCTGACTGAATCTCGCAAACATCATAGAAATCAGCACATATCAGCAAATTTTGTAAAAGAACGCGTCAAAGCTATACTTATTTTCACTAACCAACTTTTATACGAAATACAGGAGTACCAAAGAGGTAGCTTTTGTTGAAAGTAAGTTAATATACTTAGGTCAAGGACAAACAACTCGAAGTTCTATTACATTTGATGTTTCTCATGGTTCACTAGTGAAAACCACGCTGGCAAACTCACACATTCGACTTCCACAGCAGATAGTGAGGGAAATAGTGATTCATCATCAATTTTCCACATAAGAAACCAGACACCTGACACAAACAGCGCCCCAATCAATTTCGACTTGAACTATGAACAAGACCTGTGGATTTTTTGAGTGCTCAGGATCGAGATTAACCTGGACAACCCTTGGAACTCACAGAAAAAACTCAAGAAAGAAGGTGTGGTAAGAGAAAAAATCGTCCAGATTCTGCGGCAATTCGCCGGCTTTGCATCGAAATCGCTTGGACCCACACCAGTTGCCTTTCGGGTTTTTTTTTTTAGACTTTTAGGATTTGCCTTCAAGGAGGAGCTCCTTTTATCACACATAACAATTGTAAGAAAAAATTACGAGTTCCATTAAACCTTTACAATAAACGGTTTTAGCTAAGCAAAAGTTGGGATACTCTGTGAGTGAAGTTGAAGTAGAGCTATTAGAAACGTCCGCCTAAAAAATAATGCCTATGGTAGTTCCCCCGTAAAAAAAACATGATAGCTCTCCACGGGGGCTAACAGGTGCTTGACCTTCGTTTTTCATCAGGAGAACAAAGCGTTTTGAAAATTTAAAACTTGAAAATATTCTTCATCACCATCAGTCGTGAGCAACTGAAACTGACGAACTGAAAACAGTTGTCAAACGCACGCAGCAGTTCGAAACCCATTCCGAAGTGTTAACATTCTCCGCCATAACAGCCAGATTGAAAAAAAAAATAAAAGAAAAGCGAAGCCCTGATTCCAACACTAATTCAAGCACTGACACTGGAATTTTTACGACTGAGTCGTATTTGCAAGGCATTGACGTATTAACAACTTATCTGCAAGTACCTTTGGAGGGGACTTTTTCAGCAACTTGTGAAGGCGAAGTAGTGGCAGGCGCACCCGGAGAAGTGGAAATGTTCAAAGAAGGCTTCGCAGTTTCTAGCTACAAACAAACTACATCATTTACATTTAAGGTGAGTGTTGAAGGAAGAACAATGTTTGCTAGGAGGAACTAACAAAAGAAAAGAAATAATGAAGCTTCTGTGAAGCATGAAACAACGTGTGATTCTAGAAAAAACAATAAAATTCAAGAAGCGACAGAATAACTACGCTCGGGGAGACAGACGAAATAAGACCACTTTTGGCAGAGAGGCACGTGCAAGATTGTTATAAATTTTGCATAAGAGAATGTTTATCAAAATTTGGTAATCAATCCAAGAAGAACACATAGAACCGCTCTTGAATCAGACAGCGGATACTCATAGAACCGAAGGGTTTTCCCTCAATATCATTCAGGTCTGTACGAGATATCTCCAAGAGATTTCTGTAACGCCCGGCGGAATACAAGAGAAAGTGAGCCACTTTTTGAAAATGTGCTCCTTTATCAGAAAAATTGATCATATACCGCAACAGTTAACAGTTCTGACCCACCTGTGATGAAAACGAAGAAGATGCTTCACATCCATTTTCGACTTCATCATTGTCTAAGCACACCACACTTGGAGAGGACGAAGCTATAATAGATTCGAAAACTCAATGAGAAAAAAACTGGAAAACGAGGAGCATGGTGCCTATAGCCCCACAACGGGCCAACGAGCTAGGGTGGTCCTCAAATTCAATGAGGAAACGATATCTGATAACCCCACAAGAATGAAATGAAACTTACTTGAGGTCGACAAAGGAGATATGTACGTAAAGTGAAGTCCGTCTTCGTCGCATTCGTCAGCCCAGTCCAATTCCACGTAGCCGTTTTCCAAGCCCACAGCTTGACATGCCTTGTTCCTCTTCTTGGGAGCAGGCATATCCGAGTCGGTATCGTTGATAGCATCATGAGACAGTTTCCTCTTCGATGTTTTATTCGTCTGCGCTTGCTGAAAGTCGCACTAAATGTAAACTGAAAAGATGAGAATGCAAACCAATTCATGTCCCAGAATTGGTAATCCCAAGGCCATAGGATAGCAACCGTGAATTCGCATGCCTTTTCCAAGAATACGACCAGAAATTTCCTATGGTAAGGCTACCACTACCCAGCACTCACAAATGACAGTTTGCAAGCGACTCTCATAGAAACTTTCACTTGTTTGGTATCATGGAATATGGTAATGCTCTTATTGCAATTGCAAAACAATAATGAAATATTGTCCCCGAATGACGGAAACTTGACCATCAGGAGCCGTATGCACACCTCCCAACAAGTTGACAGTGGAGGAATTCCAGCTTAATTCCCTGTAGGCAGACCGTGTTAGGAGTGGAGAGCCTCACGTCCCCAACTTTCAGCATAGTCTGCATCCAGGAGAGCTAGGAGGCTCCCGCTGCTAACTTGGGCGCAGTTGGGAGGAGGTATGGATTAAGTACAGTCGTTCCAAAAAATACTTGCCTCCAGCATCCACCGCCCGTGTGCTGAGCCGCGCCGCGCCTCATGCATTATCATACGTGCTGCGACGTGGCTCAGTCGACGCGCAGTGTAGCGGGAGGCAAGTATTTTTTGGAACGACTATAATTACCTGTGTAAATATAGTGCTTCTTGCCGCTGGTGATGTCGAGGTTCCAGCAACAGCTTGAATCCTTTCTTTGTTATATGCGCTACGTAATTCCAACCGGAGCTGTCGCGCCCATGCCTTCTCTGGGGGGTTCATGTCAAGAACCGGCACCTTAAGTATGGGAGGAACATCGATGGTCGAAATTGTCCTTGAAAAAGAATGGGTTACCACAGAACCATGCTACTTTTGCATACCTCTAAAAATATCTGCGCAAGAAGACATTGTTACGCTTATGTTAGGCTTACGCAAGAGCCAGCTGTATTTAGAATAATCCCTAACACATGGAGTTGGAACTAGCCGATCAGTCTTTTACCTTTTTCGTTTCGTCCACAAGCGAAAATCTCATTGTGAAACACTCATATAAACTATTGTGTATTCGGATAAATGTCGCCGATCTCCTCGAAGCTTATGCTCAGCCTTATCTCTACCTGCGTATCAAGATCGGTCTATCTATAGCCATTTTAACATGCAAATCAATGATAGAGTTAGGAAGAATAAGGATATGGAGCTGCGGAAATCGACTAGGTTCATCTCAAGAGCTGTAGCTTATCGTTAGATTTCATATAAATGGACGTAATATTGATTTTGTAAAAGACTTCTGTAAAGACTAACCGTTCGGAGTTGACAGAACTGTTCAGAATTCATTGTTTCTTCGATCCTACGACATACATTGACCACTTCATCGATTTCTTCATCAGCGGAGGCCTTGAAATCTATCTATATCCAAGAAAGATAAAAAAACCTGGCGAAATAAGAAGAAAACCTGGCGAAATACTTACCCATTTTCTACGCAGCGACTGCATCGTGGGTCTGCTTAGGTATCCCGTGAAAAACGACATCAAATTCCATGCACTATTCGAGTCGGCCTCTCTGAAGGCAACAAACGGTTTCCGTAAGGAGGCTTTGCGTGAAGTAGAGTTCCCTGATGACAATAAGGAGAATGCAAAGTAAAATAAACTCACTCAGCGCTCCTGCCTATACCTTTTGCGCCGAGTACCACATATGGAATATCGCCAAACGCGAAATGAACTATGTATTGAGCAGTTCCACCTGATCCTTAAAAACCAACGAAGTCAGCAATAGTGCATAAAAGCAGAAATGAACACAGTACGGGACTAACCTCCAGTAGGATCACACGTGCGACTGATATTCAATTCCTTTCCCCATTTCTCTGCTACCTTCCGGACGAATTGAAACCTATCCGCTCTTAAAAAATAATTATTTAAAGAGATCCGAACTACAAACCAAACAAACAAAAAAAAAAACTAAAGAAAAAACCAAATTCAGCAGGACTTACAAGGAAATATGGCTTTTCTTCTGTTCAAAACGTCGAAATTTCTTCCTTTGGTTCTTCTGAGATGGCATCCCACCAGGAACCACTTCTAATAGAGATTTACACACAATTTAAACGCGTGAACCAGAAATAATTAAAGTTGTAACTGTTCCGGCCGTCCGAAACTTAACCGCAATGCGGTCGCCGAGCGGTCGTATTGGCCACGGCGCAGAAACCAACGCTGGTCCACTATTTAATGAAGGAAGGTAACAACATAATAAATGAGCTATTTGACTTCAAAAATTGGTTTGTTTTGTCTGTGTTTGGAAAATGCGAGAAGGAAAAGTTGCACAGCAGTAGAAACTAAGACAGGGAAGAATTCGTCGTATAGGAACCATTCTGCACGAACGAAATCAAGGCGGAG
This sequence comes from Ancylostoma ceylanicum, assembly GCA_000688135.1. Classification (NCBI taxonomy): domain Eukaryota; kingdom Metazoa; phylum Nematoda; class Chromadorea; order Rhabditida; family Ancylostomatidae; genus Ancylostoma; species Ancylostoma ceylanicum. The sequence goes on from JARK01001537.1 coordinate 61,837, forward strand.
GCCAGCCGCGCTGCTTAGGTAACGCGGCGCGGAAGACCGGATGGGGTATTTTGTGACGCAAGTGTGGTTGGAAGGCACTGTAAGAGTTTTCTGCAGACACGGGAAACACGCGGTGCGGCTGCGCTGCTGAATCATCACCGTAGTGGTAAATCAGGGGTTTCTTGACAGTTCTTATCGAATTTGATGTAAATTAGCGGGAAAACTAACGAGCTATCAAGGAAACGCTATAGTTTGTTTTCGCGGCCAGGGTTCCAGCGCGAGCGAAGCGGTCGCGCCGCGTGCTTCCCGAGTCCACGAAAACCGCCATCGACACACTATGTGTAGTCCTTCAGAGATGGATTGTGTGCGCGGTTGCTTAGCGTCGCGGCTGCAGAATCGCCGCGGGACCTACTCGACCCTCTCACTTTGAGCATGCACTTGCCGCATCTCTCGTTCAGGTTCCGCCACGAATCTGCAGCTACAGAATCCCTCACAGACAGTGCACAAATGCTGAACTCGCGACATTTTCGAGAAAAATGACCTAGGTTATACTCACTTTCGCGGTATATTTCACTTGTAATGAAAAAATGGAGAGAGTCGGGGAAAAAAGAACGCCAGAATGGGGCGCTTGCCCTGATGCCGCTCTCATGTGCAACATTCCTTTGCTGCGTTGATACATCTTTAGTGAGAAAATCGATGAAAATGGCACAAAAATGTTAACCTTTCCAGATTTATGGAAAGAAAAAAAATTATATACATATATATATATATACATCTGGTAGGTACAATGTGTCAGTGTTGACTGTATATTCTGTCCTAACCGTAACAGTGCGTTCATCATTGTCAAAGACTTTTGCGATTGACTTTTGTGAACAAATCATTCGAAAACGCAAAAAAAACGAAACTTCGGCAAAAATGTATGGTAAATTAGTGCGTGGACAAGTTCCTCAGCAATTTTTTTGTGATTCTTTGGGATCTCTTCCTCAGTTAAGAAAGCGATCCATCGTTTGAAAAAGTAATCCCCGAAAGCATTTCCTCTCCGAAATTGCTCCCATTCCTGGAATCGTTTCCCATGGGATGGCGCCTGTTGGTTCGGGTTTGACCGATGCCATGGCATTGTCGGCCGGGTATAATTCATTCCACCGTGCACACATATGGACTATCGATTAGTCGTTTCTCGGTCATTAGCGTTCTTCCGTGACCACTTCACCGAATCCTTCCATGTAAGGATTAGTGCCCCTTACGTCCCACAATTTCTTGAGAACGTCCTGCTTTATTCCATGACCTTCTCCTAATTTTTGAAATGCCTAAATTTTATCAAACCCTCCCTATATAGTTTTTATTTGCGCTTGCAGGGCTGGAAATTTAAAAAGAAATCTCATGAGGACCGTTCTAGAACAGTTTCTAGGGTTCTCTGTGCTGTTACTGGTATCTTTTTCTATCTCATATCTATATCACTGTCTTCCTGATACGCTATCATCAAAGATTCTATTTTTGTAAATATTTTGTATATTCTTTTCAAAAAATTCGAACACAGTTATCCGCAATGCCTACTTCTGACCGCGTGCTTTCCTTTACATATCAATCTCTCTGCCGAAAAATCTCGTATGATCGGATACATTAAACTGCGTTTCAAGAAGTTGGGATTTCGCGCCCACCATCTTCGTCCCTTGTCTGCTTCTCCGGAATCCGCACACTTTCCCGTGATCTTTTTCTCTCTAATCTCTCTGCGACCATCTTTCCTGTTGAAACGGGTCCTAATCATAGTGAATGAGTCTTAGCATGGTAATAGTGCAAGAAATTGTTTGCGTTTTCATACTATACCTTTCATACGAAGATCGAATCGAAAACAAGACTACCCTGCATTGAAGAGGAGGTGAAGGGGGGGGGGGGTCTTTGTCGTTTTGGGAACCCAGATGGAAAGATAAATTTGCTAAAATATTATTTGTAACACCTCTCCTGGTACTCGTCAGAAGGAGATGAAGCAAATGAAATTTCTGATGAATGTGGGGTAGGAACGCAACCCGAACAGAGTGACACGGCGAGTACAGAGTCTATTTTACAGCATCTTCTCCCAGTTGCTGCCATTCTCCCCTCAGTTGCTGCTCAGGCTTCCGTCCTCCTAGCAGCAATTGCTGAGAATTGGCAGTAGTTGAGAGGAGATGCTGTTAGGGTTTGTACTCAACTTTTCCAACTGCCTTTCTGCTGCAGAGTTATCAGAGTAATTGGTGGACGGGAATAAGGCTACAGCCTTGGAGGTATCCAATGAAACAGAAACCAAAAAAATGTAAGAGCGTGATGTCTACTTAATTACAACTTTCATATTTTAGAGTTTTTTTTAAATCTAATTTTGGTTTCCTGGCATAATTTTCTAAGAAAGCCATGCGACCCTTGAAAAAACCGGATATGATAAGCTACGTATTCAAACAAAAGTCTCTAGCACAACCCTCATTCCCAGTGAATCGATCTAGTTGCCAAAGAATAATATGAAGCAGTTGGGTAAACATGGGTCATCCATCAAATTGGCTGTAGTTTCCATGGCCCATGATCTCCTTTGCACAGCTGTGGACTAAATTTTTGCTATTGATCACTTCATATTCTTCCTGCAGCTGTTCTTCCTCGTACTAATCCAGGAATTCTCAATTTTGGAGTCTCTTTCAGCTCTGTTTGAATGTGTAGAGGGGTGAGACCCTTTGGAGTTAATTCGAAACTCTTCCAAGTTGATTTCTGCGGCTGACCCTCTGTCAAGTTGAGATGGTAAGCGTACTTTAGCGTTTCTATGTTGTCAGTGGTTTGATATACCTCTAAGCAATGCGTAAATCCCTAAATCAAACATGAAAGTGCTCAGTTCTGTAGAGGCCCGGTTGAGCTTGGTGTTGGTTGGTTTCTGTGAGGGGGGGGGGGCGGTCGGGTTGATTGTTTGCCGTAATGCGATCGGGCCGCTCTATCCACGGTCGGATGACTGTAACCCGGTTTGAGCCGTCAATTACTACGAAAATATCCCTTTTCATAACTATGCTCATGCAAACCCGGGCGCTTCAATGATTTTCTGGGACTTTCCGCCATTGAATTTGTCTTTGGGATTAGACACAGATTCCTCGGCTCGTGGAGAACGGCACCATACTTTTTTGCCAGGTGGAAAGTCTCGTCATCACAAGGCAGTGGCTGCACTTCGTCCAGTTCTTGCTGGCTAATGGTGTACGACACAGCTTGCTTACACGTCCTTCCCCTCAACAGTCCACGACAAGCGGTTCTATCGTCAAATAGCCCATTATTGTTTGCCTCTCTTCTCGCCTGTGAGAGGCTGCGACTCGGCTATCCTCCGATCCACAAACAATGCATATACATACCACCCACTTATCCCTGCTGTTCCTCTCGAGTTTTCCTTTTCCTGCTCAATTGAGACGCTGAAATTTCTAAGGAGCTCCCTTGTATTATGCTTCTTATTTCACTTGCTGTACATCAAACCTGAACAGGAAAACTCCGAATTTGTTGAATAATCCCAATGTATGGTTATTTTCCACAAGCTGAAGAGTATAATTCTAACTTAAATGGGCTAATACGTCGTCCAAAACATGCACAACTATACTCACCATAGTAACACTATGTTTATTATACTTTCCTGCATTATAGTGCAGGCACATCGGTGGGGTGTACAAATGAATGAGGAAATAAATTTGCTTATAGCAGAGATGCGTTATCCAAAAGAACACATTTTGTCAATAAAACCTTTATATCTAACGAGTACAGTGGACATCTATAGGAAACTTGGTCAGTGCAAGCCTCTTTTTATGTGAAAATCATTTTCCAATAAAACATAAGGAGAACAAAACTAATGAATCCCGAAAGCTCCGAAATAAGCTCTTTTGATATTGCCCTTGCTTAAGTTTGAGGAAATTTTGAGAATGACAGTTACTGTTGCAAAAGTACAGAAGCGTTAGTAGTTTCCATCATAGTGCAACGGTGAAACTATTCGTGTAATCGCTAAGCAAGTGGGCTGGTGGGTAAGGGGAGAGGGTAAGCGGTGTTTCATCTGTCACTTAGTCCCAAATTATGTGAAAATAGTTGAACAAAAAGGAGTTTTTTGAGTGCATGGAAGAATGGAGTTTTTTTCTGAGTGAAAGAAAGTTTGTACCAAAGTATTTCTCTTGATAACTGTGGTCGCTGGCCAAGTGCCTCCCCTGTTTTGTTGCTTTCTGAAGATTCCATCGGCTAATCATTGATGCGTTAGCAAAGCTGCTACTCTGATCAAATATTGGGTGTGATCTTTTCCTCTGATCCACTTCCACAGATCAACACTATTTTGCCGGATTTCGTCAATTTGACTCAGTCTTCCCTTCCCTTTCTTTTGTTAGTTGTTGAACGTTCTATACTGAAAACAACTTGTCTCCATTAAACATATGGTGGAACTCCGTGGGGTGGTGGTGGTTGTGGCCCAATAGCTCAATACCGAAACGAATTTGAAAAGTTCGAAGCACGTTTAACCACTCAGTACGGGTTGTAAAGTTTCACGGAGGTGAATTTCATTGAAAATTATTTGCTTCCAAAGTTTTCACAAGATCTGTGCACGTATCAACACATCACATATAAATTATAATAATTTTGATTTTGGACACATTAAAATTACGGCAAAAAATTTGAAACTGAACGTATTGAACCCCCTCATTCTCTCGAGAACTCTTATTAATCCGCTTCCTTGACCTCCGTCCAGCTGCCGTGGTGGTTTTCCTTATTGTGCACCTTTCTTCAATTACCATCGCCTACATGCTAAACCACACGCTCCGAGAGATTGCCCCGAAAATATTGGGTTTGAGTCATGATAAAATGAAACGGGTGGGAGAGTCATATTTCTGTGATTGGGCTATTCAGAGAAGGGATCATTCATAGGAAAACCTGCTCCGTTCGCCGTAGATTTGCCGCTGATCTGATAACTTTGGACTTGAACAGCGTAGTTCTAAAGAATAACAACTTCTTGTGATGGTCATCTCAAGATAAAAGCCATAATCCCCTGTGGTCGCCCTCTAACAAGGTAGGCTGTGGTTAGACCCGTGAACATTCTCGAGATGGTTCCAAGCTTATCGCTCAACCGAAATGGACGAGTTTCTCCAGCAAAATATGAAGTAACTTTATGCCTCTCCAGTTTCTGTTCATATTTGTTGTCGCCTAGCGTGATGAGTAGCTCGCATTAGACATGCCCAACTTTCCTAGGGGAACTCGCCGATTTTAGAAATGTGGCTAAATCATTACCTTGTCAGAAAATTTCACGGGTCTGTCAGAATCTGGAAATTTACCTACGAGTTCCGACCTGCTCCCAGTGAAATTTTCACTGAAAAGTTGTATATTTTGATCGAAGTCATTTCTTTCTGCGACGTTCTTGTCGAGCTGTTCGATGCATGTGTACGGGGGCTAATGAATGTTATATCGCGGATGCTGATGACTCAATCTCTGCTGAGCTTGGCACTTTTAATACCCTATCGGTATCGATGTACACCGAAAGAACTCGTAATGCGATTGTTCCACAAAGCTTTATCTACACAAGAACTTTTTTTAAGCCTTTGTAGTTTTTCTTTTATAAATGTGAAAAGATGATACTCTATGTACACACGTGTAGATCCTCCATTCCCTGTGTGGTTGACTTATTACGCTCTCAATTACTACGTATTTGCTCTTCTATAGTGCCATCTATTGGTGTCTTCTCAGTTCTGTGGTTTGAGCAAACAACTTTTTCTATCATGAGAAATTTTGAAGAGCTATTCGAGACTCTTACTCCGTGAAAATGCTCGTTTTGAATCGTCGGAGGAGGGGAAGAATTTCTTACAAAAACACTCGACAGACAAAAACTGTAGAGAAAAAGTAGCTGATTTTCAGAAGAAAAGTTCCTCGTCCGAATAAATGCGAGTATGAAAAATCTGTGCATTCAAATTTTCAAGCGAAATGTCGGTATTGTTTCTCTACCACATGGCCATAGATTTTCATCAACAATTCTTACAGCGCTGTCAAAATTTTCTGAAGTCTGGCATAGTTTTGCTTGTGTGGAACATTTTTTTAGCTGTGGAGACCATCCAGAGTTCATTCGCATTGAGTCCTTAGGTTCGTTGCGTTTTCTCGTGGATTGTTTTACTATTTATTTTTCGTATTTAAGTAGACCAGCCTGATCGTCCGGCTAACGCCGGACTCCCAGGCTTCTTTTCTTGCTCGCTTCGCTCGCGTTGCCAGTATGTGACATCATCCTCACACCACGCCGATCATTCCACGTTTGCCAAAACTCCCGTTTCTAGCAACCTCGCGCTTTGTGGCATTGAAGTTGTGCAATAGTAGGATGTCGTCTTTCAACCTTGTACAGGACCGTTGGACTTGGCTGCAAGCGCTGCTCCACCTTTAAGCGCCGGCGTATCCTTACCACACCGTTTGACCCATCTCCAGGTGTTTCCTCGCTTTTGAACGCCGGTGCACTCTTATCACACCGTTGGACCCATCTCCAGGTGTTTCCCCGCTTTTGGACGCCGGCGCACTCTTATCACACCGTTGGACCCATCTCCAGGTGTTTCCCCGCTTTTGGACGCCGGCGCATTCTTATCACACCGCTGAACCCATCTCCAGGTGTTTCCCCACTTTTGAACGCCGGCGCACTCTTATCACACCGCTGAACCCATCTCCAGGTGTTTCCCCACTTTTGAACGCCGGCGCACTCTTATCACACCGTTGGACCCATCTTCAGGTGTTTCCCCGCTTTTGAACGCCGGCGCACTCTTATCACACCGTTGGACCCATCTCCAGGCGTTTCCCCGCTTTTGGACGCCGGCGCACTCTTATCACACCGTTGGACCCATCTTCAGGTGTTTCCCCGCTTTTGAACGCCGGCGCACTCTTATCACA
>JARK01001537.1:69514-118354 GCA_000688135.1 Ancylostoma ceylanicum
CTTTCGACGGTGAACATTGCTATGTAATCAGATTTTTTCGGCAGGGGCTGGTTCTCTTGCACACACACACACACACATACAATGCCAATTAATATTAACTATGATATAGTTGGATTTGGTGGTCACAGAAGGGGAAGGGGAAACAATAAAAAAATTGTGTGGTGGGCCAAAATTTCTAGAAATTTGTCGAATGATAACGTCAAAAAGTAAAAAGTTAACGCAATAAAATGTTTGAAGATGGAAGTAGGGAAATATCAAAAAAACAATGTAGGATTTTTACCATTTTTTACAGAAAGGGTAGGTAAGGAAGACCATCCCATTCGAGGACTTATCCATGAGCTCCACAAGATTTATCCATGAGCAAGCGGTTTTTTTGGATGTGAATGCCGAATTTAAAACGTGAGAGGATCCCTGCTAGTATAGAATAATCATCTGCTGCTATTTTGATCACTTCTTAGTCACATTTCCCCATTTCTCTGAAAATTGGCGCCACACATGCACTATCCGAGGAAGATGCCATTTCTTGGATGGATTTGAGAGCAATGACTCAGACCTGCTTGGTGGTAGAGCTTAATTTTTTGACAGCTGCACTTCTCTTCCTCTATTTTCACCTAAGCTCTTTGTAAGGATCAGGCAAAATCCTCTGTCACAGAGGAATTTGCGATAAGATTGGGATAGCTTCATCTCTCTAATTGGTTCTAGGTATGGCCTAAGTAACATACGTCTCTCACTTCACACCCATTGGATGAGGAGTGGTGTCTCTTCTCTTGGCTACAATGCTTTTAATCATACATCTTTCTTTCCTACTCACACCATTTTTCAATATTCAACAGTGAAATTGCATCTCTGTAAGAATTTCCAATGTTTAGCTTTCTTTTGCCGTTGTTTGTGTGATTGAACGCTTTTTTTAAAATTAGAACAAGTAAATAATGCTCTTCCAGGAAATGTTGATATTGTTCCTCTTCCTCCCGACCGCCTTCGCTGCAATGTGTTACCAGTGCGCTTCTGAACTCGCATTGATTGTAAGTTTCCTTCATTCAGAATTGTTAGATTTGGGCGTTATTGTTAACCTGCCATTTCACAGAACTGGTCCCGATACGGTCTGCCGCACGCGTACGGCGATTCGATGATTGCGGACGACGCATGTTTGGATGACGAACGCCTAACTGGCCACGTCCCATGCAGTGCTCCCTGTATGACGATAAATATCACGGCTGTTGGAGGAAAACACGATGGGAAGGTTATTGGTAAGTAAATACTTTTCCTGGCACCTACGGTCCACACCTTTCTTCAGGAAAATTGAAACCTTAGAGGGAATCCAGAACAGGCGAAAGTTTTTTAGGAGGAGAAGGAGCAAAATCGGTACATTTGATCCGAGAAAATACTTAAAATGAGGGAGGGGATGGGGTTGTGTTGCTTCTCAGACAAGGGCTTCGATGCTTCCTCGAGATTACCCAGGCTGTGTGTCGGCGCCCGTAAGCAGCATACATCACTCAGGTAACCCATGGTGAACGTGTCATCTCCCACAAGCTTACCCATCAGTAACACCAGTAACACGGGCATCAACATGCTTACTCTGGGTAATCCCTGTGGTGCATCCAGGTCTGTGTTAATGATGGGTGGATTTTTGAGTGTGAACGCGTTTACCCCGGGTAATCTCGATGATGCATGCGGCCTAAGAGGCTTCAGAAAGGGGAAAAGACCATTTGGATAAGTCACCCGGAGGATAGTAGCAGGGCCTCGTTCTTGGTTACCCTGTGACACGCTCGACCGCTATAGGAGTGGATCATTGTACCTGGAAAATTTCAGGAGTCATTCGTGACTGCCAGACCTATTTCCGAAGTCCAAAGTCTTTACCCGAAGGTACAACACGGATGTGTCGACACAGCGAGCGAGTCACACTGAGAAACCAAAGGTGAGATCAGGCACAGTGAACTCCAAACGACCCTAAACAAGGGGCGGGACCGCGGCGCTTGCACTCTGGTTGTCTGCAGCACCGAGACCGCGGGCCTGCTGGGCAGAGATGCGGAGGAAAACCGATATGTTCTGATTTCCCGCTGCCTCGGGAGGTGTAGCAGACAACCAGAGTGCCCGCGCCACGGTCCCGCCCCTTGTCTGCGTCCGTTTAGAGTTCACTGTGTGTAAAGTCCTGAGCACCATCGTAAATCCATTCTGTTTCAGAATAAACATGACATTCTGCTACTGTCACGGAGCGTTTTGCAATGGAAGCGGCTCGGCTCATCTGAGACGGACAGCTCTCCGAAGGCAACCTGCCGCTCGGGATCCATCCTTAGCTAATCAGCATTATTCTATGTGGTTCTCATTAGTATTCATTGCTTGGGCGATGAGTTGAGCGATGATTGTGAATGTGTACATAGATTTGCTAACTTTAGCTACCTATAGAGTCCTGGATTTTCTTCTTCCATTTCCTTTTCGATTACCACGTTGCTTATTAAATAGAAAAAACATCGAAATCAGCATATTGAAGTTTCTTCTTACCTCTTTTTTCTCTTTCCCTTTTTTCCCCTCATTCAACACATCATCGCGACCTTTCATTTCTTTCCTTCCTCTACCGGTGTTGTTACATACATCAAATGTATGGTCTATTTTTTTGAGTATTGTTTTTTTATGGTGAACTATATGGAATACGTGTAGGATATCCTTGTTAGTAACCTGAGATTCAATTATTATACGTGTTATTTTTACTTCTCTAAGAAGTACGCTCGAATTTCTAAGCCTCTCACTTTGTCCTTAGAAGTGGTTGTTATGTCTCGCTGCGGATAAATCCTCCTATTATTCGTTTACAGAGTTAACCATGTGACGCCCCATTCTCTCCGCTTCTTTTATAAATTTATTTTGCATCTGGTTCTGGATAAAAGGGTCACCTGGATTGAGATTTAACGATAACTTATCCGAAAAGTGCCCTGCACACCCACGTGACCTGCTAAAAATAAATACGCATTTAGTTGATGGCTTCTTGTAGAGTACTTCCACACTACTTAACAACAGTGACGTTCATTCGCTCATCGATTAGTAGATCGGCAGCCAAGAGGCGTGGCAAAAGTGCGTCTCTCGCCGTCTCTGTTCTCTTCACACCTGCGTGTCTTCTAGGAAACACGACCAGTTCGAAGAGTGCATGTGACTCATGTAAAAGCTTTTTAACATGATTTGATGATAGAAAGGATTGCTTTGGTGTTGACGTGCACGGAAAGTGCATTGTACTAGGAAGACGTAACTTGCGTGGATCCTCGTGGTCCGCGCACCAATTGTGTGGTAATCAGCTCATGGAGAAATCCCTTGCCGCTGGAATTTTCTTAATGGCGCAATTCCGGTAATGTCCGCAGAGTGTGGGCTCTATGGAGCTATCAAGTTCATGCTTTATTTCAATGAGATATCTTTGAGAGAATACGGTTCAAATATGGACAGTGGCTCCGTTTGCACGAGTATGTACCCTAATCAGTATGAGCATACAGATGAGATAACAAATTTAAAGCGATGAAAGTAGTGCACAACATCTTTAGAGGTCTTACAACCAAAAATGGGTCAGTTTTACTTGATTTCGTAGGTCTCCTTTACCTTACTGATGAGTGCAGGAGGAGACTTACTTATAGGTTCAGTTTCTGTGTAAGGTTCATGCACGAAACGAAAGCTAAACTAAACAAACTAGAAATTCAGAAACATATTACAACTAAAGAATTTAATAAAGGCTTATAAATCCTATGCAAGGCTCATTCTTGAATACGGAACTCCAATCTTCAATTCGCACAACCGTAAAAGCAACCATACGCTTGAAGTAGTCCAAAACACATTCACTAGGAAACTCATGATTCGTTCTGTTGGCTTTCTCTATGGTACTGATTGTTTTAGCCACGAAATTTCGGACTGAGAATACTATCCTTTCGTAGAAAGGTCAATGACCTCCTTTTACTCTATAAAATCATCCAAGGAAAATGCAGTTTGTTACCTGAGATTTTTTTCTCTCTCAGAGTATCATACACCCGTGGAGCAACCATGAAATTTCAGCATAGGAGAGCCACACGTAATTATAGGTGCTATTTTTTGTGCGTAGAGCGGTTTCAAAACTCAAGAAACTACCCAGAAATGACTTTATCCCCATTGGCTCTAATATTTTTGAAAAAATCCTTATTCAATGTCTCAGTCCGTGATGCCGTATGTGCTTCTTGCTGTAAGATTGGGTTTTTTTAATGCTTTTGTTGTTCGAGATTTTTCGTTCCGTTTCATTGGTTGATATGCTAGGTTCGTGTTGTATCATTACCTGAGTTATATCTTATGCAATACCGCGAATAAGTTGTTCACGCTATACTATTAGGGTGTTAAGTCGGGAATGCGCGCTGAAGTTTCGACGTCTTTATGAACGTGTTGTCAAACCTTTTCTATAAAACTTTTGATAACATCTGGAAGAGCAAATCACGGAGAATTTCTTCGCATTTGGTTTGCCGAACATTCAATCATTGTTTATTTTTTAGAGAAATTTATAAGGAGACCGACCAAAACTTCAGAATTTTTTTCCCTGGTTTTAAGCTGTCAAAGAACGTGAAACTGCAGCGGAGTACCACCATAGGTCAAGTAAAGAATTAAGGAAATTTTTGCTGTATTTCTTGGCTAAATCCATGCGGCAATGGATTACTCGAAAATGGCTCCGAATTTGGGTAACTGAACCGAAAATGTGGCTGCATATCGATTCCTCCACTGCCCTGTTCTTCAGATCTGGAATCGGGAACCGCACTTGGGAACTCCTAATAGCCCAGACTTTGCGCTATCAGGCGACTACTTGTTTGCGTCGTTTAAACTTTACATGGAAGAAAAAAATTCCAAAACTGCGACGAAACCAAAACTTGGGTGAGCTGCTATTTCAGGTCACGGCACTACAACATCCCATAGGAGAGCGCTCACTCTCTGTGTGGAAGATGTCGAAGGTTCAACTATACTAATTCTGCATTGAACTTGGATTGGGGTGTTGTAATTTTGTTTTTAAAAAATAATTTATTCAATGCAAAATACGCGCATTTCCAACTTAACACCCTAATAGGACCGAATAACGTGTTAGATATGTTTGAATTCAGAAATTTGATGCCGATTAAATTGAAGCTTTGAATATTTGAAAAAGATAGAGAAGCGCAACCCATGAGGGGTTACCTTCTTTTAATATCCGATTTTTTTTTTGGTCAAGGTTCCGAGTTGAGAGCTCAACTAACTTAGTAATTCGATTATTATTTGCTTCCAAGTATGAGCCACACAGTTGATTAATTACGAAAAACTGGTGAAAATTTTGCTGAGACTTACGAAGAAGTCCCTAGTGTGTACTAACAAATGTTGACTATAGAATTTATTTCTTGAAAATGTAAATTTTCTGCTCTGCATTCATACATACATACACATGCACAGGATTCAAGTGAATTCTTAGGTAACAAAGGTAAGCAGTGAATTGACCCGTCATTTCACTGAAATGAGGTTCTGGAATGACCTGGCAACCTGATCACAGTATATAACGTCGTCGTATGACGGTAACGGCGAGGCACGGGCTGCTTCGGAGTACTCTGAAAGTCATTAGGTAAAATGGGCTGATTTCAGCAGAACAGCTAGGTTGACAAATAAAGAACGAAACAAATTCGACTATGAAGTCATTCTTTTGAATGATGTGAAAAGAAGCGGCAGAAGGAGTCAATGTAATTCTAGGGAGTGATAGGAATGTTATGGATGCTAGTTTTCTTAGACACTGTGGATTATCCTAATCCACCTCCTAACATTCTGTAAAACTTCAAACGGTGCTTTTAAGGAACCCAGAAAGGAGCACAGAATCGGGAAGAGAATTGGAGAAATGAAGGGTTTGCTCGCGCTCAGAGGCGCCCACTAGTCTCGGCCAGAAATGAGAGTGCCACTCTCTGAATGCATGACTAGAAGTGACCATGCGAGCGTAAACTGGCGCGTTGTCAAGGTGCGAGTTCACTCAATGCGGCAGGGTTCAACGCTTCCATCTACATTATTTAATTATTCATTCATTGTACCCTTAGAGGTGTACGTATGCATAAAAAAGAGGTAGAAACATCAAGCTAAATAATGTTAGAAAAATTGAAAGGGCAGCACAGTTGTTCAACAGTTTCTGTAGGAATGCATCATTGAATCCTTAGATGAATGCTTGTGGTGGATGTGGCATCGAAATAAAAGTTTGCATTAAATCAGCTGTTCAGCATTGGCATAAATATGCCAATAAAATTAGGGCTCTATTGAACCTTGGAAATTGATTTACTAAACCCCTAGTGACATTCTTTAGTGGCTGCAATAACATTGCAGGTGCCAAATGTGTTTTTCTTCCATTTATTTCTTCGTTTCCTGGCAACAAAACAGAATGAGCCATCAATAGCAACTATCTTTAGGAATCTCAGCAGAGGCCTTCGTACACTCCAGAGACGTGACTCCTTGCTACATCTAATGATGTTGGGTTTTTCACAATACTTCTATGAAAGAATCAAATCCAATAAATGGTAAGACTTTGAAGGAAACAAAATAAGAAAAAAATTTACCTGGAGGATCGCTTGGGCACTGGTACATGAGTTCCGGAATTGGTTCAGGGATGAGAACTGCAAAAAACCATATACAGATTGGGTCTCGGCTTACGAGTTAAAGGTAGAAGACGAACTTACTGGCTATGTCACAGCTACCGCGAGGCTTCACGCCAACGTCGAATAGCCGCTCACGCTGGTAATTGTGTTTCCACAAGAGGTAAATAACGAACGCAATTAAGAAAGCGACACTTAGCAGAAAGAAGAGCGAGCAAATAGCCAGAGTGCTCGCTATGGATGTCATCTGCTTCTGAACGGCGCTCTGAGCCGATTTTCTGGGTCGGCTCCGGCAGAAACTCCTCTTTAACTGATCACTTTGTGACGCAAACGGCTCAGCTGCTTGTGTGTTATAGAAATAACGGATTATTCTCCGGATCCATCAAGCGCGCACCATCCGCTTCCTTGATAAGGCGTTGGTGGATTTGCAGACGTTGGTGAGGTAAGCAAAGGGAGACTTATCCGGAGACTGGTCGCTTAATACAGCTTACCTTGATGCTGAGGACTTTCTCTGTGTGCACAGATTACCAGCATGAGATGGTCATGCATGGGAAAGTCTGAGATTGTTTTGGAAAACTCAGAGGCTTTGGACGATTAAAGAGACGAAAAGGGCGGTTCAGAAGTCCAGAAGTCCAGAACGGAAAGATCAATGTCAAGTGTAACACGTTACATGGTAAATCATGGTAGATATTCTCTGTTATTTTTCCTCGGATCCGTTCCAATATTCAATTTATTTAATTCATTTATCTATTTAATTGTATCCCAGGTTATACTCGGGAAAACCCCAAATTTAGGCGATGCGAGGAATTTCAAGCTAATTTCTGGGAACCAAACCCCTCTCCTTTTTTTGAGAAGATGAGATTAATGAGGAGCAATGCTCAGGCATTAAACAAAAGGATTTTCATCATCCGGAACCAGACGGATATGTGTTTTTGGATCTGAGCGTTTTTGTTGTTGTTGTGGCATCCCAGAGATAAATCTACGAATTAGAACACTTTCCTTTACTGCTGCTCAGAACAGTTTTGATCTGTCAGAATGCTTGTTGAAAAGTGACGATGGATTACGGTCGCTTTTGACTTTCAATGAAAATTAATTTTTAGGTGAGATTACTTATTGCCCCTAAGTACCTCAAAACAAGCGGAAAGTTAGTTATAGTCCTTATTTACAAAAGTGCTTCTCAAAAAGACGGATTCCGTGACTGCAGATTTGCAGTGGGACGGGGACAAGGGGTGTACAAAGAGCAAGCTTTATGTGAGAAGGTCAAGCAGGTCCCGTTACGATTCTGCAGCCGCGACACTACGTCTTTCAGGGCATTTTCTCTGTGTTACTGCCGAAGCCGTGCTCTATGAATGAACCAAATGTTTAGGTCTTGAGAAGCTTACATCATTAGTATTCGTTACAGCGAAGGTACAAGAGTGAGGATATCTCTATGAAGGAGATTAAAGTGTGTGAGACTTGGTACCTACATAGAAGGAACGTTCAGGTGAGCTCTATGGCTGCTCAGTCACATGAGATGTCCAATCTAAGAGCTCAGCTACATACCTCATAACGCAGCACATGCGGCAAATAATTATAGAGACGATGGCAAGAGACGTCAGAAAGACATCCTCGAGGTGGTTTTAGCAACAAACGCCTCTAGTCTTTAGTTGGTTCTCAGTCTAGGCAAACTCATGTTTAAAAAGGGTAAGACGGAAAAATGAAGATAGTCGAATTGTCCGTTTCGTTCTCACCCTGAGACGCAGGACTACCCGGTAAACGATGAAGAACCTCTCTCGGAACTCCTCAGTAAGAAAAGAAAGTTTTGAATCATAAGAAACTTACCTGTGAAGACCTAGTCGGTAGCGAAATTTTTACTATGGTAATACTCAGGTCCACTGCTCCTAAAACAAAGTAGAAAGATGCCAACCTTCTACTTTATGAATGGTCGATACGATGGTTTTTTCGTTAGCTATAATACCGTTTGAAATACTGCGGCATGGTGAATTTGTGAAACTTGAAGGCATTCATTTTAATTAGCTACTACCTAAGTGATGCCTAGTAACACGCATACCTTCGTGCAATTTGAACGCTTTCGGAAGAATGCATAGGCTCGAAACCTAGACGACAATCTGCTTAACAAGGTATATATGTGTTCCTGTAATCGAACACTCAAGCATTTGCTGCAAATGGCGGAGCCGCGGAATCTGATGTGCTCTTCGATTCATGGGAGTTTGTTTGCATCTTCTTTACCAGCTATGATTATGTGGATTATGATGTTGTAACTGTGTTTTTCACTGGAAATTCTATCCAAGTCTTTTGGAGGAAGCATTAATTGATTGTTTTCAATGCGTAAGCGTCAATCTTGTTCATCTCTTCAATCCTCATGAGAGTTATTGACGCGACAATTGAGTTGTGCTTGCAAGCTGCAAAAACACTTGTAGTGACCCTACAAAGTTTCTCGGAATATGATAAGGCGATTCCTTTTTATAATAGTGCCTCGTGAGCCATAGAAGTTTCATACTTCCTCTCATATTTATTATTTCTTATTTCTTCTCGTCCTTCGCTTTGTTTATGCCTATTTTGATGTCGTTCCACTTGGACATATTGCAGTTAACTCGGCATCGTTTAATAAGCGGCTCCGTGTTGTTTTCGGCGCTGTCGTGGAAGTCTTCCGGAGTAGTTAAGGAAACCACCAACCAAGCATATCCGACACAGCTAATTCTATTACGGGGCTCTACACTCGGCTGAAGACTCGTTTCCCAGCGCGATTATGTTGTGAGTATTTTGCTATTCGTTGGGACATCCATCGGTTTGTAGTGAATTTGTACGTGGACAGCAAACAGAGCTGGGGAAACAATTTCCTTTGAAAAATTATTATTCGCTTTCACACATAGGTAATTACTTTTCAGCATAGCTATAAATGTGTGGCTCTTTTTCATTCACAACAGATTCTTAAGTATTTAACTTATAGAAGTACCGATATTCTCAAACTTTGCTGAATCTGTTTTGTCCATCCTGACCAAATTCAGCCTCTGACATTCACGCTGACAAAAGGTGAATTACAAACTCCTTCCTTACCTCTTGTAATAAATATCAATTTTGAAGTCAATCTGGATCTAGGCAGTTCTCAGTTATCCGTCTGTTCATCTTTACGCGGACGTACATTTTAATAGCTTGACGCAAATATGATCAGCTTCTTCAGAGTTCTCTAGCAGAATTTTACAACGGGATTTTCGTCTTCGTGTTTTATGTTGCCAAGGATGTAAAACTGCAACGAAGCGTGCCGGTCATTTGAAAAATTCAGGGAATTTTCACTGCGTTACCTTGCAAGATCCATGCAGCAAGCGACCACTCGAAAATGGTCCGCACTTGGGTAACCAAACCGAAATTGTAACTGCCAATCGATCCATCAATTGCCTCCTTTTTCACATCTGGAATCGGGAGGCCTGCTTGTGGCCGCCCTATGGACCAGTCTTTGCGCTGTCAATTTACCACTTGTTTCTCCCGATGGATTTTTCCCGGCAGATAAAAAGTCCAAAAACGAAAAAAAAAATTGAGTGAGCTGGTATTTTCTATCACAGCCCAGCGACGTATTACAAGTGAGGAGTTCTCCGTGCGGAAAATATTGAGGGCTCGCTAATACCATTTCTGCGTGGATTGTTGATCAAGGTTTTGCAGTGTAGTTTCTAAAAATATTTTATTTTATGTAAAAAAGGGCATTTCTAATTTACCACCATAATGAAATCTGCGCTGACGTTTTTTCTGCACCAATTTGGCTTTGCCCGAGGTAAATGATATACATACAATGCTTCTCAATGACTTATTGCGCGACCATTGCGGCGGAACTTGACCGAGGGATGCGGAGAGAGCATACTCTAAGCGAGAGGGTCAAGTAGGTCCTGCCGCGATCCTGCAGCCGCGACGCTAAGAAACAGCAAGCGCAATCCGTCTATCTTTTTGAGTAGGACTGTACATACTAAGATATATCATATTCTTACTAAATGCGACACAATTAGGATATAGTAGGAAAAACTTCATGGGAAGGATGTGAGGAACTCAGACTTCACTAATAACTAACAAAGTCCATTGATATTTGTTCACATTTGCCGCTAATGTGATCCACTGTGTCCTGCCGGATCCGAAATACTTAGATCCTTGAAGAACCTTCGACAAAAGACATCTTGATCTCCTTTTCTTTGAACATTCCCTGGTGATGTCTGCATTCTTGAAAAGCAGTGACATAAAATAAATGCATTTACAAGAAGTTGCAAAAAATTGCAGGAAAAAGCCGAAGGTAATTTTTCGTCAAAAGGTCCTTTGTGCAGATCCATTCTCGAAACGTTTGCTGCAAGCTGATAGACCGCTAAATCCAAAAAAAAACTGTGGGTAAGGCAGTAAAGTGCAATTTAATCTTGACACTCTCGACGCCTTTGTGCTCAATAAAACAAGCTTCTGAGCTTTCTCTTCTGAATTTTCAAATGACTCTGCATTGTACTTTTTATTTTTTCTTCTGCGTCTTTTATGGAGAGGTTACCAATAAACTAATCAGGCATGTTAAATTGTTCCTTGGTCACTTCTGATGGTGTATTTTTGAAAATTGAAGTGCCACGCCAAAAACCCAAGGCAAGTTTAGGGTAGAAGCGCAGAGCAGAACAGTGGATTCGCAAGCAAGTGTACAAATGCTAGAAGCCTACAACCGTGTGCGAGCAGCAAACTGGCGCGGGCAAGAGCTGGTTAGCGTATAATTATCCCATCCTGGCGGAGCCCAGACCCGACCGTAGCGGCTGTACTTTTCCCGAGCGTTTGTACTCTGGGTTCCTAGCGCCTAACCAGTTCCTTTCAATCGAATATCACCAGGCATCTATTGTCTTTCAACCATTGTTCTAGTTCATGCTTTACACCTGATAACTTTCTATTTCCGTATTCCTCACCAGAACATCACACTAACTCTGAAGTTCAATGGCGACCTATTTGGCGAGAGAATGTGTTTGGCAAGACATTTTACGGGTTAAAATCTTGCTTGGCAAGACATTTTCCGGGAGAACGGACTACAAGCATGTTTGGCGATACAAAAGGCGAGAGAATATGTTGGCGACACATTTTCCGGGTGTTTGGCAAGACAAATGGCGGGAGAGGATGTTGGCGACACATTTTCCGGGTGTTTGGCAAGGCAAATGGCGGGAGAGGATGTTGGCGACTCATTTCCCGGGAAAAGTACATACGACGCTCCGGGTCTCGAGTAGATGCGTCGCTTCAGTTACCCAAGTTTGAGGTACGCATTGCAGAACGGTGGCGTACAATGGGCTGGGACTCCCAGCTGCTACCAATGCAATCCAATATTTTTGATCAAGGATGTCTCCGCGATCCTCAGCGGACCGAGCATCGTAGTGCGCGCTCGCCTGGATCCAGCGGATTCCAATGACATTCAGAAATGCACGACGTTGGCCGATGCGGGTGAGATGCAGGAGCCACTTTCCGTCGTGCATGGCATCGATGGATGTTGCTGGTGCAGTTGTCTAAATCCGAGGTACATCCTGGATCTGATCCACACCTATTAGTCAGGGCTTGCATGAAGACGCATTTGGTGAGGTTCGGCAACCCATTTGGCAAGGTTTGTATGGCGACCCATTTGGCAAGGTTTGTATGGCGACTCATTTGGCAAGGTTTGCATGGCGACTCATTTGGCAAGGTTTGCATGACGACCCATTTCGCAAGGTTTGCATGACGACCCATTTGGCGGAACATCTTGTTTGGCAAGACATTTGGCGGAGTTCGTTTGCCTGGCTAGTTGGCAAACCCGTTTCCTAGGTTGCCAAACAAACCTCGCCAAATAGGTCGCCATTTGACTTCAGAGAATACAACAATAGGAATCATGGAGCATTGTGGCTGAGTTGATCGGTAGCTGTGCTGGAGGGTCGGGATCGTGGTGATCCCATAAGAACGCGAGGATGCTATTTATACTGTGGCAGCATGGGAACGGTACTCGAGGGCACAAGCGCTCTTGAGAAAGTACCGTAACCCACGAAAGCGACGAGAGAAAGTACCTTAACCTATGAAAGCGACGATGGAAGTGGCGCGCACACACCACGCAAGTGTGTTTCAACCGGTATAGGGCGTCGGTTCGTACTGCGCAGCTAATCCGGACCGACATGGAACGTCGGTTGAAAGAGTTGTCGCAAGAAAGTCGTGGAAGACAAGACAGGAATAGAATTTTTATAAGCATTTCAGATGGTACGTTTGAGTGTGGAGAATCTGAACCACTAAGAAACTGCACTTAATTGCTTAAGAATTCATTGAAAGCGTTGGTACGCTGATAGTCTCCCACATACATATGAGATGAACAGCTTGTTTCGCCCACTTTCAGCTTGATGGGAATGCTGAGGGGAATGCTCACAGGAAACTAAAAATAACTTCGATGACTTCCTAACTTACTTCCGTCTTCGTGCACAACTGCAATTTAAGTAAATTTGGCAGCTATGTTAAATTTTGACGATTTTATATCGAATTTCCTGCCACCTTGCAAGAAGACGCACTAGCTTATAAAGTCTCATGAAGTATCTCATTTATCCTTCAACTGTTTGTAATTTCAGCTCCAGAATGTCGTTTTCTGTGCACGGCACCTACAACTCCATTGAACCGGATCCTTTCAGAGGTATGTATTATGTATTTGCTTGTATAAGTTTTCTTTCTGCGTCGTGTTCCAATGAATTTTTGTAGAAAAAAGAATATCCTATTCAAAAAAGGGTTCGATTGCTTTCAAAACCGTTGAACAATCATTACGCTGCGCGCCCATCCACACCATTCTTCCCTTTCTTTTTTGTGTAAAAAATTTATAAGTGCAATACTAGGTCATCCTAGAAGTCTTCGCAATTTGTATTAATTTATTAAATGCATTCCCTATCAAAGCCGTGGTTCTGCTGTAGATGCCACCATCTATGCAGGTGGGATGAATACGTATATGTCTGATTAATTCTAATGACGGAGACATTTTACATTTAATAGCGTTTAATTGGAAGAAAAAACAACCAGCTACGAATCCTCAATTAATCGAAGGATTTCAAGAGGCCGCGGTTGCACTAGTTCCTAGTATTCACATAGTTACCCAGGGCAGGCGTATTAATAGCGCTAAAATCTAAAGAACGACGAAAAAGGAGATTTTGGAGGAACTATACATCACACAACCAGTGAGAAAGCAAAAGAAAACATAGACTATTATGATAATCAATGAACACAATTAGAACCTTACGGCCGGTACTCTACCACTTCCGAGCCTCAAAGAAACGTGATAGATCGCATGTGGACGGGTCCAAGAAACCAACAACACCCTCGCGTACCAGTTGAGGTACAATCCCTGGGAGGATCAGCAAAGCACAGCAAGCCTTGAGATGTCAGTCTTAACATGGGCATGGACAGTCTGGCACGCGTATAAGGGGGTCTGAAGGAAATATCTTCCAAACCACTCGAAAACGTTGCGGTCAAGGTATTCTTTCATAAGTGCCATGATTTATGTTCTACGAAGTCTCAAAAGTCAGTCTCAATTTCATTGCGCTGTGCGTTATAACTGAGGCTCACCGGTGAGTCTCGCCTATAAGTAACTTTTCCATCTTTTTCTAGGATCATCCAAATTAAAAAATTGACCTTTTCTGGACCAATCTAGCGAAAGAGTAATCTGTATATATCGAAGTGAAAGTTTGTGTGTGTATGTACGTAATTAATAGAAACCGCGGAGAGAGAACCGATCCGGACCAAATTTTGGAGGTAGACCTTCAGGGGCCAGCGGAGATTATAGGCTACTTTCTATTGATTGGCTTATCGATTATATCGATTTATTGATTTTTCGCTATTTTGCCCAGGGGTTAGTACGCTGATTACGAATATGACAAACATTTTGGTTGGGGGTATCGATTTATTGATTTTATCGATTTTTTCCCACTTCCGCTCGGGGGCGGGCAAGGACATGCCTACTGGGGTTCTGCAATGTGCTGAACACAAATATGACTACCATTTTGGGCGAAGGTATCGATTTATCAATTTTATCAGGTTTCTTGCTTCCGCTCGCGCACGGGTGCGAACATGTCAGGTGGAGTTTTCCAATATGCCTAACACGAATATGACAGTTATTCTGCAAGAACTTATCGATTAATTGGTTTTATCGACTTTTCCGTTTTCAAACAGGTGCCAAGAGTATTTAACATAGTGATAACTGAAATGACGAGAAATTCAAACGGATGTATTTGTATCTTAATTATCCGCATCGGTGTGAAAAGGGTGGAAAATTTTCTGAGCAAAGCCCGGTAGCTCGTCTAGTTATTTTTATTGTTAGTTACATTGGCATGAAGTGACTGCATTAGATGAATTACAACCTGGAAACGTTCAAAGGAATGCCACGCAATGCTGCACTTATAAGTGCAAAATAGTGCAGATGAGCGACTTTTCCCACGCTTCATGAGAATTTTCCAAAAACAATAGGGCCCAGTACCGTATTCCTCATATTAATTTCATCTGCTATTCCTCTGAGTTCATTAGTTATTCTTGAGTTCATTCATAACCTATTCTCTCTAACAACTTTTTCTCGAAATGTAATTGAGAACTACCTTGCCAACATGACTACATTAAAACTAAAGTGTGTGGAAGTACAATTTACATTGCCACAGCTCCTTAAAGTCAATTTACTCTTAATGTAAGCGCGTCAGAAGTGCGAATATTTTACGAAGGGTGGGCTAAGACGCACTTCCAACGCAGGTGAGCCGCTCACGGGCTTCTCGCTGCGATTTGGTAGCATCTACTTTAAAGGTCGTATTCAGAGGTTTCTATGGATGATCTATCTCAAGTAATTCCGTCTGACGCACGTCTAACGCAACGCTGACGCATTAAGTACGGATTAGTGCGGCGTTAAATACCTTTCATTATCGCGAGATGACTTCTAGAAGGTCAATAATCAACCGCTCCATGCTACGTATACTTTACTACTATGGTGATATTTACAGCGGGTATCCTGGAAGCGTTTGCAGCCATAGTGGTTTGTTTACCCAAGTAGGAACATAATCGTGGGATCGATAAGCCGGGGAAAAATTTATGGATAATCCCAGGGAAAATCCGTGGCTGAGAAGATGACTAGTAATTCGTCTTCCTGCCATAGCCGTGAAAATGTCCAACGGTCTCTGCCTGAATTTAAAAGGTAGGTAAATTTGTAGCATTCTAGTAGTGTCCTAGCTCCTAGTGTTAGGTATTTACCTAGGAAAAACTTGTCCTCGCGAAACAATAAGGCAGGAAATTGCCCCGGCAGAAAAGCCATAACGCCTCTCATGTCTTCCTAACGGCATGAGCAGCTCTCCCGGCGGCATCCTTCAGACATTAGTGCAAATTCGGAGCGGTTTAGCGCACTTCAAAGCCACATACGTCTTCGCGCCGTTGTCCTCTCTCCCTCGCGCGCGCGCCAGTGAACTTTTCAGCTCACTTCTATGGCGCTCTATGTGGCACCATTGAGTCGTGAAATTTGATAAGGAACTACTCCGAAACGGCGCTCATCTCAGCTCTCATTTGAGGTCGACCGACCAGCCATACGGCCATTGGAAATCTGCCAAGAACCCCAGCAAGCCTCACCACCCCCCCCTTGCCATCCATCGTGGATGTTCCCCCCGCCGTCAGAAATCCAAATCTGCCTCCCGTTCGTTCGTTCGTCGCATAGCTAATTAGCCACCCGTCACGCCATATATATTCGATCGTTCCTATTGCTACCTGTGGTCTTCTCTATAGCGTGTGTCGGTGTCTGTTTTGCCAGTGGACAATTTTCCCGGCCGCAGCGTCTAGTAATCAGACGAATTGGCAGCGCCTAATTTCGACGAACGTCGTCTGCCCCGGCCGCGTTTGATTGTCGTCGCGTCGAGTGACGTCCCCTAGTGAGCTCGTCGAAGCTCGACGACGACGAGACGAGCACTGAGCGGGAAAACATTCTCACATAATCCCTTCTCAGCATGTTTGCAGGAAAAAATGTCTTCCCCAACATTGGTACGGAACGACAGAAGCGGAGACCCAGTCAGGTTGGTCATTCTTCCTTTTTTTATTTTGCCTATTAAAGAACTCCATTTGCCGCCGCTAAATTATGCTTAATACTAAAGAAAACTATGAGAGGTGTAGGAAAATAAAAAATTGGGGAAGTTGTCGACCAATACAACGTTGTAGACGACTACTGTTACTGCTCTGAAGAGTATAGCTTCACAGGAAGCAAAGTTTTTACTTAGTATTGAAAAATGGATGAAACCTAAGACTTATACTCGGAAATATCAGAAATAAAGATATTTTACTATAGAATAAATATTTAGCAGTCACGTCTTACTTATTATACCTATGACAATATAGAAATTGATCAACATAATCAATTTAACCAATAATCAATTGGGAATGGTACTGGAAAACCAAAAGTTTGTAAGAAAAATTACCCTACAGCATTCATTTTCCCCCAAGGTTAGATGTACTATTGCTTTCTTTCTTTCTTTCTTTCTTTCTTTCTTTCTTTCTTTCTTTCTTTCTTTCTTTCTCTCATTCATTCATTCATTCATTCATTCATTCATTCATTCATTCATTCATTCATTCATTCATTCATTCATTCATTCATTCATTCATTCATTCATACCTTCTCTTTCTCCTTCTCTTTTTTCTATCTTTCCCTGACATTCAAATATCCAGTGACTCGATATCGAATAATCGGTTTCGACCACATTCTAAGCACTATTCGCTCGTAAGAGTTCTGCGTAACAAAATCGGTAACCAGGGCCTTCCTCTATGTAGAAGGGTACCGGGTTAAAAATTATTCTATAATATTGTTGGAATCATTCCATTTGTGTTTTGATTTTTTAAAAATTCTTATTATGATGTCTGTTATTTGAACTCTTGATTATACTTTAATTTGAAGTTGTCTAGCTCTGGAACGGTCCTAATTTTAGTCCGGGCGTCAGGGCCTTTTTTGGTGGGACCACCCTTTTTCTCCTCCCTCGCCCTGATTGGGAAAGTCCAACCGATGTAGCTCATCAGCAGATACCCGTTGCTTTTAAGAAGTACTCTTCATTCGCCTGTAGGTGCGTTTTTTTGCTTTCCATTTCTTGGTCTTCCGCTTGGCTTTTTGGCCGCAATTGGAGGTTCAGGAATGTTCTCTTGTCAAATTCAATATAGAAACCTCAGTTTAGTGAGGCCTCATGCTAAATGCCGAACGCCATTGCATTTTCTGCTTCTTTTTTCATTTACTGGTTTTGTTGCGGAATTATAAAGCAGGATTCCTTCATTAGGCTTCACCACACACTGGCACGGCGACCAGAATCTCATTAATTTCAACAGTAGGGAAAAAATTGGAAGACAGCTTCGATGATTTTTGCCATAGTGTTCCTATGTACGACAGAAAACAGCGAAAATGATCCTTGAAACGAAGGTATCCCCTTCTTCTACAGTAAACACATTATCCTTAATGACTCTTCCCGTTTGTTATTTTTGTTGATCCAGGTAATTTTCTCTGAGCCATCTACTACAAGCTCTCTCAGCTTTAATCCTTTATTCCTTCACTGCCTTCTGTTTCCATTTCCTCCACCATGAACATCAATAAGGAATGTGCCGGTTCTGTCCATCAAAATGTCTGTTTTGCCTCTGTCTGCTTGTTACTATGAACCCCATAGAAGCGGAATAACATCAACATCGTCTGGGATGCAACGAGAGACTCTCCCTTTTGAATACTCCCTTTTGCCACAGATCACATTTTGTTTAATTGGAACGCATATCAAGAGAGGCTTTTTCTAGCTTTTAGTTCCTCTAATCACTTTTTTTTACCACTGGCAAAAAATCCTATCCATTATTTCCGGTCGGCCTATCCATTATCTTTGGTATTGAATGATTTCCACAAATCATCCAATACCAAAGTTTGCCGTTTCTCCACTTCTTTCAGTCATCCTTTATTTTTTTAATTTTCGCGCTAAGTACCAGTTAGGAATTTGCTAGTTCTTCTTATTTATTATCGACTGGTTCCAAATAGTCAGAAGAAACTTCTTCTCCCGCCGGATTGTTTCCGTTTCCCCAAATCTTACTTCCTGGACAAACGCGAGAGCAGCAATTATAATAATAGAAGGGTACAATAGAGTGGCAAACAAATTCTATGCATGGGGTCCTTCAAACAAATTTCTGTAGTCATAGCTCTTGTTCTGTTAAAAAGAATGTTAGAAATTCAGGCCACTCAAGGCCAAAGTTTTTTTTTAAAGAAAGTTCTGTTATTCATAGCCAAAGAACAAATAAGTGAATTAATGTCTGTAGTCCCAGTCGAGGGGCTTTTCCTACCTACCATTTCCAACCTAGTAAGCTATGCTTAATTTTCGGCTTTTTATTTACTTTCTGAACCCTACAGCCATTGCACCCTATTTTGCTCGGATTAGTCGCCGACAAATTTTCGTAGTAATTTAAGAATGCAGTCCTGAGGTTCCAGTGGTGCTTGCATAGAAGCAAACACCACTCTTTCTCGTTCTTTTTGTATCGAGATTTGTGCTCGAGATTCTGCATATCGCATTTCAAGAAACGTCGAGTCTGGAAAGGCTCCCCTGACAAATTTGCCATAAACTTCAGGAGATTCTCGGTTTTCTCAGGGGATTCACAGGAGTAAACTTTGCAAAACATGCCGCATACATAACGCTGTCCTTTCAAATAAATAGAATACATTCGATAAACATAACAACAAGCCATCAAATCAAAGTTGGAGGTAAAACCTCATTGGTCATGTTAGCCTTTTTGTATCGCAACACATTTCTCATTGGGTCATTTTCCTTCCAATACAATATTCACCTTGATTGGATAACCATTATCAGAGCTATCATTTCCTGTTTTTGGATGGCTAGACCTCATGCCGACAATTCCAGGGCCCGTATCCGATATACTTTATCCAGTTAGATGAGCACGCTTTAGAGGATATGTTGTAGCGGTTTCGAGAATCTGCTATCCAGTAAAAACGTATCCTTGAACATGCAAATCCCCTCGTTTCACTGCAGGTTATCTTTATCCGGTGGATTTCCATATGATAACGATCCGTGATCTACTCGTTCTTCAGTTTGTGTTGCCTCTCGCTGAGACACTGCACTTGTGCCTAGAAATGAGCACGTAGATGGATGAGTTATACTGGATAGCAAAGTGGATAAAAACGAATGGGAATGGATACATACGAGCTATGTTTTCCCTCCCATGGTCATATATATTGGTCATATATACGGCTCAAGAACTTTCAATGTGCGGAAACTCGGATTTACCCTTGCGAGATAGAGCATAGAAATTGGTGGGTAAAAATTTCCTATAAAAAAATAAAAAATTTCCAAAATAGAAAAAGAAGGTTCTACCAAGAGGACTCCATACACTGCAGTTTGAAAGGTAATTTCTGCTGACCCGTTACTTTTAATTATGTAAAACTAACTTTTCTAAATTATTTTACTGCTCCTAAGAATAATAGAAGTTATTAAAGTTTTTCATGGCTTAACATGAACCGGTGGCAATCAGTGTCCTACAACAGTTTCCCTTTGAATACTGTCTCATGATTGACAAAATAAATAAATAAACAAATAAATGAATAAATAAATAAATAAGTAAATAAATAAATAAGAATTAATTGTGCTTCAATAGGTTGGAATGACGTTTTTACCTTTTGGCCCTTTGACCTTTTGGCCAGAATAAAAATTGGAAGACAGTTCTGAGTTCTATTATTAGGCCTAACCCTTTTCGCTTACCACAACAACCACAACAATGCCCTTCTCTCCCCATCTTCACAGACACTGGCCTTTATGAATAACTGACCTTACGTGTTGCCGTTTGTGTGCGCCTGCAATTTCCTGTTATTCTGCATAGCCACAAGTCATTGTAGTGTGTTACTGGAAGCAAACTACTTCTCTATGGAGCCATTCCTTCTTACTGCATATATTTTTAGCTACAAGTCATAGTGATCTTAGCATTTGCGATAAATTGTGAGAGTGGTTAAAGCGGTTGTTTGACGCTCTGGTGATCAAGGGTTCGGACCCGTCCAGTTCCCCGATTTTGCAAATACTATGCCACCTATCCGTACAACCGCCGCACTTATCTAACCGTTCAAATTATTATCGTTTTCTGCGACTCGCAGGGTCTGAAGCTATCAACCCATATCTTCCATGGAACTTCCAGAGCTGACGAGCTCTCCTCAACCTCCTTCTCGTCGCAAAATCACTGAAAAAGCGAAAATCTCATCATTGTGGCCATTCATCCGTGCTGATGAATGTCCTTGCATCCGGCATGCATCTCTTCCATAAAGACTCCCTCAGTCTTTTGTTCTCGTACCATTTTATCTTCCCCTCCTACGAGTGGAACAATGCTCGGATGTGTTTTTGCTTCCGTTTTAATTTGGCTGCTATCAATTATGCAAAGGCTCCGTTGTTTTGTGGTGTGGATGGCAGGGAGGAGATAACGCAGGGCTCTTCCGGATGGCCTAGGCCAATCCTTGTGTGGGCCCAATCCGAGTCAGAGGATACAGAAATGGGGATTTGGTGACCACTCCTTGAAAAGCTCAATTCAAATCTGAGGATACAGAAATGGGAATTTAGTTACCACCCCTTGAAAAGCGTTTGTATTCTGCTTCGAAGTCGACTATACCTGAGCATTAGTGATTACCCCCTGCTGCTGTTTACTCTCTCCAATTTTTGCGCAATTCCTCTTTCTCTACCCCCTGGTGTGTCTCCAATTGGCTTCCGTAGTGAAACAGACCATAGTAGAATTTTCGTGGTCTTGTAGACACCATAGGATATCAGTTATACAACTAGTTACATAGTTAGGATATCAGTTACATAACTAGTTACATAGTACATATGCAGTGAAAGGCAGAGGACCACCTCATTTTCGTGGTTGAGGTAATAGCAGATTCAGCATCTACTCGGCACGCTGATTCCAGCGGTATACACATATTGTCTCAAAATGGTCAATAAACCCGTTTTCCAGGACGGGGCCTGTAACAGTTTGCTAACCCGTATTGACGTGTGAAGCTGTTGATCTTATCGATCGAACACGCAAAGACACGTTGGCCACCGTGGCAGCCGTGGCGGGCAGCCAGCACAGCTTGGAGCGATCCACCTCCGGGCTCCAAATTTTAGCCACTTCGACCCCTTCGAGAACGGGGCTTTCGTCGCTTTTGTGCCTATTGATGTACCTTGCTGGGATTGTCATGACGAGAAGGTTCAGGATGTGTTACTATCCCCAATATACGGGACGAGGTGGTCCTCTGCCTTTAAATAACACAGGAGAAAGAAGTTGGTTTGATTTTCGAGTGATCTCCACATTCAGTGGAGAAACACGGGACGATAAACATTGTCTAAGCACTTCTATTTTCTCCCCAAACCCCGGATTCCTCAATATTTGGAAAAGATTATCCTAGTATCTATGTTTCAGAAGGTTTTTTTTCCAAAGTTGTCCATAAAGTCAGTCATCCGTAACGCTGACAGGTGATTTCCGACACATCTACCCCAGCAAAACAACGTGGAGCCGGAACATTGCAGTGTCATTAGGCCCATACGCTTACTTGCTCCGTAGAACTCTCTCACTTTCAGCCTTCATTTCTTTCCACCGATCGATAAATCGATCTATTCAGACTACTAGTGCATTCGGGACTGAAACTTCCAAATGTGTGATTCTGATTTCCTATATCTCTGACCGCAAAGCTGCTGCACTGTGAACCAACTCATAAGGCCAGCAGAAAAACGTGAGGGTTCGTTTCTCCGAGTTCTCTTTTGTTCTCGGCATCTCTAAATGAGAAATTACGGAACCTAAAGGAAGTGGAAATCCTTAAAATCGATCATTATCCCGAATACTGGAAGAAATGTCATTAGAAACTACACGTAGGATTGAATAATACATTAGAAATGTTCGAATTCAAGAACTGGAACTTTGCCAAGTTGAAATCTTGGATGTTCTCCAAGAATTGCGATAACACAATTTCTGAGGAAGGACAAGAGGAGATTTCGAGCTTCTTTCAACCTTTGAATTTTTCTGGTCGAGATGTAAACTGATGATCAAATTCACTAGGTTTTTTAGTCCTTGATCGGTTCTAAGTAGATATAACAAAGGACAGCTAATTAAAAATGAATAAAACCTCTTATCCAGTGCCAAATGTGTATTTATTTCAAGGATTTGCGCTGCAAGACCCTTGCATGGGATCTATGCACACTCTAATTGCCGTGTTTTCGCAGCCTTTTTCAGTTCTCTGTGTTAAGTAAGCCTTAAAGTTTTTCCGCTGTAACTCGTTTGAAATCTTACCCTAATCTCATGGCAATTTTCCTATGAGAGGACGGTTTCCTGTACTTATATCCATGAGAAAAGAACTCTCAACTCATTCAAGAAACTAAAAGGGATCAGCCGATCCAATGTCGGTCTGATGTTTGTTTTCACCCCTAAGAATTCTGGACAAGCCAGCTTCCTGTTATCCGGGACAACCCATTGTCCAACCAAAAATACATGGATTTTTTTGTGAATTAGTGTCTTATTCATAACCACTGCCCCGAAAAACTGCGCTTTGTTTTGTAGGCTTTCTTTATCCCTAAACGAGTAGTTTGTGAGCTATTTCAGGCACAATGGCTCTAATGAGCACGCATGGTGGGCGACGAATGGAATCCTCGTTGCAAAAGTACACAACGAAAGCACTAAAACGCGCAATATTGCGCTATGAACAGCAGTGTTTCGGCTGGACAACGCTGTCCCGCGAAACACCTGCCATTGTCCGGCAGCATGTGACCCATTAAACCACCCCCGCAAGGCTAATAGTTTGAAGATGCGCATATTTGATTGGCTCAGCTTGCAACGATTTTCATCTCTAATTTTGCTGGAAAATTTCATTTTTCTTCTTAGTTCGCGCCATTTTTGGTCCTTGAACCTTTCCTCACTAATTATGGGACAAGCTTCCATTGTGAACTCTCCTAATAACTTCCTCCAGTGCTCAGAAATCGTCCGGTCACTTCGTCCACAAACTATAAAGGGTAGAGTCTTAGGAATTGTCTCCACAGGTGAGACCTCCTTCTCATAATATTATATTTTGTAAATTTTTGCCTACTTTTCTGATTCCATAGTAGTAATAGTTGATGGAATAAAGTTTAATGGTAATGATCAAATGTTCTGCTTTAACTAATCGGATTGGTACTTTTTCATAGCTAGGTTTTTTAGCCGTGCAATTTTTCATTATTGTTATTTTTTAGAATTTTGATTGTCAACTTTTTGAGGTTTCTCTAGTCCAACTTTTTTCTATTCTCGAATTTTAAAATGAATCTCATTAAATGACCTTAGATGGCCTACAGCAAAACATGTTCCAAGATTGACAACATACCTTCGCTTGCATTTAACTTCTCAGAATCCAGTGAAAATGCTAAAATTGTAACAAGTTACCAGCGATAAATCCTTACTACCTAGTTACATCTATCTTGAATTCCCTCCATTGGGGTATGACCCTTTCACTACCTGAGTATTCAACTACATTTTTATATTTCGTATTTTTATTTTCTATTTCTTATTTTATTTCTTTCTTCTTTTTTTATTTCTGTATTTCGTGCATAGAGCAAGTCCAGAATTCTTGGTCAGACAAATTTTCGGAAGGATTGCAGCAGAAAACCGGAAAAATCGGCGGGTGATCTGCGGTCTTCCCAGTATGCTGCTGCTGTTCTTCTGGATCCTTTTATCTCTGCATTTCTCGGTTCTTAACCGCATGGTCGAGATCTCTTTCTGCTGCGGTCGTTCCGACAGTTTGAGAGCTAGGTAACCAATTAGCTAGGTAACAGAGGCTCAAAAATTATAAGTCGACCATCTATACCTGTTCGATTGTTAATTCTTGACTTTTTAGCAGTTGACTATATTTGAATAAATAAATAAATAAATAAATAAATAAGCGAATAAATAAATAAATAAATAAGCCAAAGTAACAGCCCTTTCAGGGTAATTCTTTTCAATCTAATATTTTAGTTTTTATTCCTGTTCTTGCTTCTGTAAATTTCCATATAGTTGTATCGCGAGCATCGGTTCTGATTTGCCTTATGGGAGGTGAAATAAACAGATAAACAAATGAATAAAAATGAGTAGATACAGGCATGAACATTAGTATAGGACTGTGGAAATCCAGGAGAGAGAAACGAATCCATGCTTGTTCCTTAACACCATGTTCCCTACCTCTACTACTACCCACTCCATCACCTAATCCTGGATTATGGCTACTCTCCATCATTAGCTCCTGCATTAGCCTCGGCCAATGAATGGGTTCCCTTGGCAGAGCGGAGTCACCCACAAGCACATCTAAAATTCAGGCCACGATGCAGTGTGCGTCAATTAATTGGCTGCCTCTACATCGGAACTCGGCTCATTTGTTCCAACACGAGTTTTTTCGGGAGTAGTATAGACATGAAGCGCTTTACATTGCGTGTCGGACACAAATCCAACTTGGCTGAGCAGAAAATCCAGAAATTGTCTCCCCAACACCACTGCATGTCCCCACATTTTTCTCATCTATCCACGGCATTCCTTTGCTCGCTTCTCTGTGTTCAATGTTCCTTGCTTCAGCTGTTATCGACGTTTTTGTTAGTAGAACGTACTTCCCCTACCTCGTAAAATCTAACGACATGTGAGCTGTAAAGCTAACATGGCTGGCTATTTGCATGACAGTGTGGTTTCGAGCGAAAATAAAAAAAGAAAAAAGAACACTCAGAACGAGAAATGAGATCCTATGCTTGATGAACCCAGCTGAGAGTGACAGTTGCTGAGTCAAGCTGACAGCTAAAGGTTTGTGTTAGTTTTGTGGTTCCAAGCAGTACAGTAACCAAAATCTATGTAATTTTTAAACTGGAATGAAAACCATCACCTCTGTATGTTTTAGGTTGTGCGATACTTGTCATGAAGAGGAGCCTTCCCCTTCTTTGTTTCCTTTTTCATTCTTGTAAATTTTCATTGAACGACCAGTCTTATTTAACTGCGCAGCGAAACTTTTCCAAATGGTTTGGATCTCCCCATAAAAACTTAAAAACTGCTGTGGGCAGGAACGAATGAGCGATTTTGGTAAAATTTATGATTTACCTTTAAAATGGACGAGTTATACGAGCTATGAAGACATGTGTACCTTGAAAAACTCGTCCATTCTGGATAAACGGGAAGCTTTGTCTTTCCGACTACTTTATCCTTTATCCTTTATCCTACTAAGCGAGCATTGCTGGGCAAAGGGCACCGTAAACCTAACACACTCTTCTTTAGCTGAAAAAAGTGTTCCTGAAGCCCTTCGTCAAATATGACTTCGAAAAATAACTTTTCGCAACATTTTTTTTGCCATCTGACTTTTGAGGAAATCAAAGAAGTGTGCCTCTTCTACGTTGACAAAAGCGATGCGCTGTATTTACTTTTCATTAAAAATATTGAATTTCACTAGGGCGGTTCCATCTCCAAAGTACAACATGGAACGGCTGAAATCTTCAGGATTACGCAGTTGTTCTTGAAATTCTATTGATTATCCCGAAAATTCTCCTAATTTTTGCTCTAAATATTCCAAACTTGTCAATTTTACCGCTTGGTTTTATTATAGTATAGCAAGAACAGAAAGACATAGGAGAAATCCTATAAGAATCCTTCTGAGAAAATTTACTCTTGGAAGCATGAAAGCATTTATTATTGTTTGTCCATAAGTATTTTCCTTTTTTTGTCGTGTATTTTATTTCTTTACTCTGTTTTTTTTTTATTGAATAGTGATAGAAACTGCAACTTGGTCATGACCGATGTAGCAAAAAAATTTCTTACGTTTTCGGTAGAAAATGAGAGCTACTCTTTCTTTTTTCTCTCTTTTTCTCACCAGGAACGCATCCTGAAACGCTACTCTGCCTTTGTGCGAGCCACAAGCTAGCGTCCTTTGCAGACGTATCCTTGCATCCGGACATCCAAGATATCGCATAACCACTCGGCCGCATTTTTCAATCCCATTGCGAGTGAAATTCGTCTCCATCGGCAAACTTCGTAACAATATCCGTATCGATTCTGGAACATATTCATGTCCATGTGAAGCTGTTGATGAGTCCGTCGAGAGCTAGTCACTTTCACCTGGCTAGCTATTTTGCCTGAAATTCACTTCAGATTAGAAAAATGACAGAACCAGCTGTGTTTGCCATGATTTCGTGCCACGAAAACATAAAGAAATTAAAAAAAAAAGAATTAGAGTGGCATTGCAGTATATTGTTTTTTAGTAATACTTGTTTATTTGCAGTTAAATCGTTCTGTAAATATTGACAGAAATTAAATCGAACTGTCTACTGCATGCTTTTAGTACATATTAATGTTTACTGAACTTCTCTCTCAAATACCAAAGCAGTGGGGAAAGGGTTGTTTCGAAATTCCTGGAAAAGGAAGCACTGAAATCTCCACAGTGACATAGCTAGAGTTTTACTGCATCTGCTATGCTTTTGATTACTTTTCTAGCCCATTTTCTTACTCTTTCCTATTCTGTGTGTTACCCTGTCCAGGTCTCGCTATTCCTTGGACCTCTAGCAAGTAAACAAAATCATATAAAACAGTCCATAACAAGTAAGTAAAATAATATGAAGTAAGAGTTCTTCATAAACACTCCTGCGAGCCTCTTTGTTTGTTAATGGGTGGGCCGGATCTTTGATCTCCTGGCAACGCGGGTAATGTCCGTTTTCGTTGCTGAGCTCTTGTGTCAGTAATCCGACCCGGAGATCTCACATCTGGCTCTTTGCCTCTTATTTTTCGTGACGAACGCCGCTTCAAAGGCTGAGTGAGTGCGCTGTAAGTGAATGTCAACGATATCCAGGACGGTATTTGAGTACTCATTAGTAACACTAGTAACTTACTGGATGCTAAGAAGGGTAACATTTAGAGCAAATTTTTCAGAGAAAAGCTACACTTTCTCGTGAAAATATGAAGGAACATTCACAGTTATTCTATTTTCTTTTTCAAGAGCGGTACTTCTTATATCACTACAGGGGACAGCTGTCACAAATTTTGCTGCAAACAGAAGAAAACCTTACATTCACATA
This sequence comes from Ancylostoma ceylanicum, assembly GCA_000688135.1. Classification (NCBI taxonomy): domain Eukaryota; kingdom Metazoa; phylum Nematoda; class Chromadorea; order Rhabditida; family Ancylostomatidae; genus Ancylostoma; species Ancylostoma ceylanicum. Next base: position 97,110 of record JARK01001537.1, read on the forward strand.
AGCTTGAGTTCTGGTCAGTGTAGTCACTGTCTACTGGTAACAAGGCTCCTGAATAAGACTCGCTTATATTCATACAAGTATATCTCATTTAGTCAATTACTCATTCACCTTCATAGTACGCGTACTTACCATATAATCCTCAGCCTCCAAGCACTCCCCTCTCCCCACCCGGCCTTAAATTCCATTATCGGAGTTTCAACTCTCCTTGTATAAACTGTGTCGTTTCTGCTGATACTGAGAAATCGAATGAGCCCCTCATTTTCTTGAATTTAGTTACTTACTCATTTAATGTACATATTTCATGTCTTTTTTCTTCTATGTCATATTTCCAGCTTTCTCAAGTGCTATCATCGTTTTTTTTTCATTTTCACTTCGAAAATCTCTTCTGTTTAATGCAGTTTCTCTGACTGGAACGTAGATTTTCAAAATGCAATCATCAGTTTTCAGAGAAGCATCACAGCATAGCCATAGGGTTCCCTCTGTATTTCTGGAACATTTCATAACCCCACCATCTAGTAAATATCCAGCAGAAAATCCGCGATTGATTCTTAAGATATTTTTTTCCCGAAATTTTTTTCCAGAAAAAATGGATGTATTCCTAAAACCTTTTAAAAGTTTCTTGTTGGATGCTTATTTTTAATCCATTGGTTGCTAAAATATAATTGTTGCTCCTCCAAATCTCTGAAGCTTTAGAATATAGTTGTTTTTCCTCCGAATCTCTGGAAACTTTTGATGATACATTATAATATATCCAAATCATTATGGATATCTTGCTAAATCCATTAGAAATCATTTATTTCCACCTCTACATAGCTTTAGCAATGCACTACCCCTGATTCTTACACTTCTGAGAATCTATGCATTATAAAGTGAGCCAAAAATAACCATAACGATGTTTTCGGGGAGGCAGTTCCTGTCCTCAACGTCCTTTTCCGTATTCTCTTTAACCGGAAGCATTGAGAATCAGAATCTATGCTTGCAGTTCCACGAATTCACAGCTACTAACAATTCAGGACAACTTGGAAGGGTTGCCGTGTGAAGTAGGCCTATCAGAATCAGTCCAGAAAAAATTTCTCCGAGGCACCCCAAGACGTTTATCAATGGCAAACAACTAAGAAAAATCCTAGAAAAAAAAGAATAATAATGCAAGCCTATAATGGGTAGTTAAGTCCCGTTTAGGATATACTCTTTAACGCCAACTAAACCAAGCATAACCGTTCACCACGCACTTTCTTTCTGATTAAACAATTTCCAAGGCCGTCACATGTAGCGACCATTGTTAGACCTCACATATTCTCATTATTCGCCTCATGACAGCACATCATATGCGAATGTTCTTTGCATTTCTTAGAAGCTGCCGCATCTTGTGAGGCAGATGAGGCAGCTTCAGCTTCTGCCAGCCTCGATGATGAAAATCATTGAGAATTCCTTATTCACTCGTCTTAGTCCTGACACTTTGAATAATCTACTGAGTACCTGTTTCTATTCAGAATTTGTTTGAACAAATACAAGACGTTTGAATGGGATGACATTGTATTTTTTTCGTCTACGAATAGCTTTTAAGAATTTTGTCACCCGCGGGCGTAGCGTTAAGCCACTCAGCCTTATGGATTCAAAAAAAAAAGAGCCAAATATGGTCCAGAAGATATCCAAAGTAAATTTAGCACATTATTGGTCACCAAAGCTCTGCTGGGCTTGCATGTATTATTATGGTTACCCAGGGTAAGCGCGACAACACTGCACAAATGTATCCATCGTTAGCTCGTGCGTCAACGTGTTTACCTTGGGTAATCTCAACGGCTCATCCATGCTCTTTCCTTTCTGGGTGAACACCGGGCAAAGCGGTTTCCTCTACATTGTCTTACGTGAGCCCGATAGATGGTAAATTTTCAGTGAAAAATTCAAACGCGAGACTCTCTAATCTGCTCGAACACAATCAGTATTAAATTTGGAGTCATACCCATCATCAGTTTCTCTGCATTCCCCTCTGAAGTTTTTTCTCGCTAAAAAATGAATTGAAAGAACTTTATTGGATAATACAGGCTCAGAGAATCCGAGTGAACCATCTGATCCAAGTTTTTCCTCATGCTTTTTCGCTTCTCTCAGGTCTTTTTTTTTAGTTAAAAAATCCCTAGATTACATAGGCCCATCCATAAAGTGGAATTCATGGCTAGAATTTCGTCAAGCTCGCTTTTCCAAAGTGTGAAAAGAAATTAGAGTCGTAGAAAACATAACCAGACTTTTGTTGCTTCCTGATTGCTGATCTAGGACTGGTTACCTGGTTGGTGTTTGTGGGAAGGAAACTCAAGTGTTCCGGTCCAGCATTGCTAGAAACCGTTTTTCCGGAATATTAGGTGCGTATGACTGTTCACATCCTTGTCAACGGTGTTCTCATTTATAGATTTTTCCAATTTTTTAAACAAATTTATCAGATCCATGTGCTATAATTTGTCTATTTATTGATACACTCGTGGTGTTCAAGCCATATTAGGGTAGAAACTGTCACAAACTAAGAGGAACTCAATATTAACAAGGAGCGATCACATGGTCGCAAAACCAATAGGAGTAAAGGCAAATGAGAGAATAAAATACCGGGTTATTTCCCGAAGTGAAATTGTACAATTAAAGGAAAGGGTATAATTGATATTAATAACAGACTTTCGTTCCAAATCCTTTGCAGGTTGCCAGTTTTCTCAAGGCAATCATAACTTTGCTCTTCACACTCAGATTTCCTCAAGATCTATATGTTTTAGTACAGAAATATGATCGACCAAGATATTTACTTCGTCCAATCGAAGATGAGGAGCATGTCCCGAAAAATCCGGCATTTCAAGGATTGCTCAACATATGAAACCTCTCATATCCGACCATAAAACTCCATCTGAGCCACATCATCAAAGCCCGCCCGCCTTTTCACGAACTCTCACCGCCCTTACTGTTTTTCTACTGTTCTAGAATTTCAGTTCGACCGAGCTGTTCATCGACTCTACGCCGATCCCGGCCGTGTCTGCTCGAATCAAGTCGCCGATCGCCTCTTTCAGCGTCTCTACTGGGCGCTCAGAGCTATACAGTTTAAGATTTTCTACAAAAACGAAGGTGAGCAACGATTTGTTTCCGGTCACTTCCGGCATTCAGAGCGCCTTCACCATTTGGAAAAAACCACATCAAAAAGGATTAACAACTGCTTGTACGGGCTATTCACTCGTTTTTTTTTTTTGTTTTTTGCAGTTCAACTGATTCTTCACTTTATAAGGATTGAATGATCTTTGCGATCGTGGATTTTATTTATTTCTGGCTTTTTTGCCTACAAATCAATTGGCTTGGGACACTGTCCAGTTGAAGTTCAATCCTAGAAAAAAAAAAAAGAAAATCCAAGCTTTCCATTTCATTATTGTAAATGTGAATACAAAGAAAAGCACCTTTCTAGAGCTGGACGTGGACGAGCTTGCCGACCGCTGGGAGGTCGGTGTTCAGCCGCCGTCTCTCGATGAATTAGCCAGAACTACTCGTTTCAATCGGAGATGGATCAAGTATATGTACGCTAGATTCAAAAATGTGAGTTTTTTTTTTCGTGGAATGGGCAAATCCGGGGAAGAATTGCTTATTTGGACGCTGCACAGATCCGGTAGCAGTTCGAGCTTCACCATTTTCACTTTTTCTTCCGGAATTAGTAGCTCAAACTCCCCAAATTTTATATTTTTACTAAGAGTGGCTGTTCATTCCCATCCAGAAGACATAAAAAGGCTCTGGACAAAATGTCGAAATCTCGAAAACTCTACTGCATATGAGTTTATTTGTTTGAATTGCGTTTGTAACAGTCTTTTTGTTAGTGTTGTCTTTACCTGTTTTGGCTCCAGAAGCAGGTAAAATTAAAACATAAACCTCTGGATGGCAAAAAAAAACCAAAACAAATGCGGATAAATTGAAGGATTACCACCTGTTCTAGGATTTCACTCTCATGTCCTCTGGCAGCAAGGCACCGAAGACGCGGTTTTACCCGCATAGTCGCTTTCGAGTACACCACTTCTGTTATTTTCTCGCTGTGCAATTATATCCGCGAGGTTTTTAAGCAGTAGTATCGGATTACCGGCAACATTCAGCGGCTAGACTGCTGCTATTCAAATTCCATGAAGAAAAAAAAAAACGAACTAGTCAAATTACTATTGGGTATAGGATAGATATTGGGTTTCGGCCGATTTCCCCATCAGTCTTACATCCTCTTGAAATGCTTTGATACTCGGTTTTTCTACAAAATTGAATTTCGATTCATTCGAAAAATGACTAATCAAAGCTCGAATACAGTCAGTAGATTAAAATCTCTGGCAAATAGTCCGCGTCATTAGCTGTAAGGGTGACTCTGCGTGCAATTACTAGTTTTTTTTACACTCCAAAGTGTCAAATCCAGGAATGCCCCTCCGGTCGGATGCGAGAACAAGAGTTCCGGCACGTCCTCGCTGCTATCATCGCTCCGGAACGAGCAACCGATCAGTACATTTCGCGGCTTTTCCAAGCATTCTCAACTGATGACAAAAAGACGGTTACTTTTCAGGTAAGCTTATACCTTCCCTCCAAAACCAGTAAATCTGACCCTTCGGACGCTTTTTCTTTCCAGAATCTCATTGAATGTCTCTCCCTTATTCAAGCAAAAACAGCAGAATCCAATGCTCTATGGACAATACGAATCATCACCGGTAGCCAAACGGATCGGTTTGCCTTCCCGGTATGTTTTCTCGCACAGTGATGACCTCATGCCAAATAGCTCACCGCAGTCATTACTCACTACAAATTTCAGGAATTCCTATCCTTCACACAGGCTGTGTTCGGCCTGAACGAGGGGAAACCTGGGGATGGATACGAGGAAGTCATCGGATCCAACAAGGAAACAGTACAACAACGTGCCAGTACAATATTCAAAGTTAGTTCAAGTCTAAGATAAATTACAAGAAAAAAGCGTCCGTACTGAGGATAAGTAGATCAGAAACAGGATGAAATATTCAGAAAAAGTGCCCAGAGCAGCAGTCAAAAGGGCAATTTATACTAGTCGGACGCACTCCTGAACAGTACGCGCTGCCGCCGCGAGACCGTAAACGCGTGCGTCTGAGCTGCATCAGCGATGCGACTAGCCCTATCCTTCATCATACAGACGCACGCGCGTCAGATGCGCACATTTAGTATAAATTACCTTGAACGCTGCGAGAAGAATTTTCAGCAAAATTCAAAACCTACTCAGAGATAAACCTTCATTTTCAAGTCCATCTTCAAAAATAGCAGACACAACAAGGAAAATATTCCAGAACACTAATGAGTTCGTACTTGTCAGCATACTTTATCCGGTTTCGTAAGGAATTTTTGAATGAAAACTCCTGGTTAGTCCCCCCATTCGGGGAAAGGCTCGACAAATTTCTAAAAGTACTGCATGGAATATTTCTAAAAATTTGTATAAGCTCATTTTTAATTCCTTATTTTTATTCCAGATTTTTGAAAACTTATTCTTGACTATTTCAGTATCTTGTTCTTATATTTTGCAATATTGTAAAAACTTTTATAGTTTAACCTGGCATTTTTAGTAATTTTCCTCCTTAAATTAAGACCATCCGGTTCCACAAAGTAGCGGAAACTCCGATTTTTTCCTACGCTCCCCACCCCACCCTGTCCCTGGCTGCACGTTCCTGCCACTGTTATTTTAGCATTTTCTATTATTAGCTATTTGGCTGAGTTATATTTTCTACAGTTACATAACTTGTAATCGTTATTTCAGGAACTAGACACCGACGGCGACGGATTCGTCACCCTAGAGGACATGACACGATTTTTCGAAGTGAGTTCTCGAATCCTGTTCTCCTCAAACACTGATTTTACAACTTTTAGTACAACAAGACAATCTGCCTACTTTTCCAGTCATTTGAGATCTCTCCACAAACGAGAGCGACAAAGCCAAATTCGCTTCCCGTCTGATCAACGTCGGAACACAATATATTTGTAGAAAAAATCGTATTACATCAAATTTATTTGAATTAATAAAATTCTATTGACCTGAAATCTGTTCAAATCACTTCAACGTATACAAACAAATCATATAAGAAAACTGCTTCAATGAAACTCGTAAACAGTGACATGGAAAGCGCTGTCGTTGCATAAAAGTTGCTTCTTCCCTAACATTACTGATTTGACATTTCTTATTTCAAATGAGGGAAAACTTCCTGTATGAGGCTTATATAACGGGTATTTGACCTACTTCATTTAAACGGATAAAGGCTAGGAATATTAGTGACAAGGAAACGATTAAGGATGCTGGGATCTCTCACTCAATAGCAACAGGATATGATCAATTTTCTACCTGAATAAGACAACATTAAATAGCGAAATCTAGAGGTTACAGATTGAAACTCGAAGGTACAGACAGAAAAAAGTCCTTAAAAGCAGACTGTGATCGATTCGCTTAAGTTTAGTGGCCGTTTCGCTGATTTCCTACTAGCAAAATGAAAATATTCAAAATAAAAGTAGAAAAAAAAACGAATGGTAGGTCACCTTGTCATGTGAAATTTCAACTGAGTTGTGGCAGGTAGCGGTTTTGTCAATCTCTATAGCAATCTGCTAAAGTTACCGACAAGGCGGTGCCGATGTAAAAATCTTAGCTATGTTGACTAGCGGGAACATCACTGCAGAACCCATGAACGAGCCAATCTGAAGAAAAAAATCTCCTCTGAGTTCTCAGCATTACCACAAAAACCAAGGAGGTGAAGCTTTACCTGAATAAACACTCCGCACCAGAATAACCTGCTCTCACTTTGTTCACCTTCCCTTAGTAATGAAGCGAAAACAACGCGAAGATACGAATGTAAACCAGCAGCAACTAGGGAACTGCATATCTGAAGAAAGTTCTGCATTAGCTTCTGCTATCGAAAGAGAACCATCATCACAGGAACAATCTGGGACAAGCTAAACTCACCGAAAGAGTGCTGCCCATTGAAAGGGAATCAAAGATCAAATTGGGACTCAAGGAAGCCAAATATAAAACAAAGGCGGTTACCAGCGATGAACAGAAAGTTAGCGTGCAAAGAATAGGTAAAGACCTGAAAAGAAGTAAATGTATTGCAAAATGACTAGCTAAATTTAGAAACTCGCAAACCTAATAGTTATGAAGAAAGGAAGAAAAGACATTGCAGGAGATACAACATTAGCAAGTGCTATCCCGTAATGATACGTTGCCTAAACAACATCGGAATAACAACACACCTTCACTGTCACCAAGAGGAATCTCACCTGAGAGTAAGGTAAAGCTGCATAGCTTTGAACACTGGGTATAACACCATTCATCTGGGCATTTACAATCGCAGTGGCTATCAGGAGAACTACATAGTTCACTCCGCTGATGCTCGGTTTCGGGGCTGGCGATACCTTGACCTCCGCCTAGAAATAAGAGGCTCCAAACAACATCAATCCGCACATAAGTATCATAAGAGACGGAAAAGTAGAAAAAGTAACCATAATGCTTGAAAATTTGCAGAATTACCATTGTGCAGCTAATCACATCCTATAAACAATCACAAAGTGTGATTTGGCTAATGAACCGGAGCTACGCGTGCAATTCTATGTTCAGTGAATGATGTGCGCATGGCCAGAAAGTGAATGCACCTACTTTGACACCGAGTGCGACTTACTTGTGCAAGTCATCGGGGCCTGTAGGAATCATTGAGATTACCCTGGCTAAACGTACTGACGAAGGTGTTAACGATGGGTAGGTATGAACACGTTTACTCTGGGTAATCAAAATGTTGCATGCAGCCGCCCCAAAACAATACCGCATTTCGATTGATGTACACATTTCATTATATCTGTCACCACTCCTGGGTACGCATTCGTCATTGTGATTCCCCAGGGTAAACCTGTGAACACCATCCAAGGCCTGAATGCACCACTGAGCTTACCCGGGGTAAACGTTTGGACGCGAGTGCTAGCGATGGGTAACTTTGTGGGATATCAACACGTTTACCCGGATAATCTCAATGATGCATACGGCTTCAGATTTACTTATCTTCAACAGCGAGGTCAACACGTTTACCCTGGGCAATCTTAATGCGCCCCTGCCCTTTGCAAACCAAGGGTTACAGCTAACAGATGTAGTCCTTAACGGAATCAATTTCATTCAGCAGCAGAAGTAAACATGTATGTGGTGGCCACCGGTTATTCGAGAATTGAATGACCTTGAAACAGATGATCAACTGTCCAAGATGATAAACTAGTTGAAAACAGGTGATGATGAGGTCAATTACCATCCTGTTCCTACAGGAAGTCACGTTCCAAAGGGTGACGTATGTTTCGGTGATGTCACCTTAGTCATAGGAGAGCGAAAGCAATGTTTGGGTCTTTCAAAGAACGTCCCGTTTTCCTTCGAAGGAATACAATGCTGACAGATTTTCTTTCAAAACCATTCCTCCAAGGAACAACTAGAGAATAGAGGAATAGAATGCTCACGGGTTTTCTACTGGAATATCCCCTCCCCCTGAGAACAACAACAAAACAGAATGGTGATCGGTTTTCTTTTCAAAACCCTTATTCAGAAATACCTTGCGGAAAGGCATAGGTTTTATCTTTATCTTTATTTAGGTTTTCTGAAGTTTTGCCTCTGGACATTGTCATTCCCCAGAAAATGGAGGCGTAAAGAAAACATTACTCCAATAACACTAAAATTCACCTAATAATCGCAAACCTACCTTCGCATTCAACTCTTCGAAGTGCTCTTCCACCTGCATTTGCTCGGGCGGTTTCGATTTCACCTTGTTCAGTGGTGTATCTTCATGTGCGACGTCTCTTGATTTAGATCCACTAAACCACACTAATAACACCAATGAAACAAGCATTTGACGAAAAAATTGTAGATAAATTATAATACATCGCCACATACCTGTTATGTTCATCAGTTCTGCACAGAATTTCGAACGCCACTGTAGCAATAACAGTCCATACGAAAATCACGAAGAAGAATGCTGACGCTTGGAAACGTGGCGGTGAAAATACTGGCTCAGCTCCTTCGCATTCATAATTTCCAGCACCTGGAATGATCAAATCTTCTCGAACTGACTATGGCGTTGTTTAGGTGCTGCTATACCACTACAAACGAGCAGGTTCGGATCGCATACGAATTTTTCAAACTATAACTCCATTGAAATATACAACTACTTGCCTTGAGCTAGCGATAACAAGCTAGGAATAAGCGAACTGAGACCCATGCCAACAAAGTATGCGTTAAGATAGGCACTATGGAACTGTGCCATGAACGGCATGAACAGTACGTTGGAGGTGGCATTGACGAGGGCCAATCCAAAGAGCAACAGGTACAGTGCGACAGAGTACTGACCGCTCCCGATTGATACCGTGTACCACCACATGAACACCAGACCTGCAAAAGGCTTCGTCATTGCACAGTGACTGGAAGAAAACCTGGGTTCTGGTTCATCACTGATCTAACGAACCGATTTTCATAGGTAACAGCCCTACATACGGTGCTTTCAGGCAATAACCGCAGTTATTCATGACGAAACAAGTCAAATAAGCTAGGAAAATGCCGTAATTATCATGGAAATCATATTTTATCTGTTTCGAAAAGATTCCCAAGAAAAACAACTAGTTTTTTTTTTCAGGACACGCCAAAGATTAACACTACCTGTTACTCGACGTAGAAATAAGAGAATACTTACCGAACTGGCATGCACAGGCTAGTGCTAAGAACGCAGTAATTAGTGGCACAGCAGGCACGTTGATCGATTTGCATCCTTTGTGAAGAATAGTATAAACGAGAGGACCTATACAGGCAATCTAAAAGAAGTTCAATGACGCAACACGGAAAGCTCAGGCCAGTTGATAGTAATAATACTGATGCGTTACCAAGAACGGGCCTTTTGAGCCATGCAATATGACAAAAAAAACGTATAAGAAACGTAGTTTCTCAAATTTTCAACCACGAATAAACCCGGCATGCAGCCAGGATTACCTTATAGAAACGTATTTGCGTTTTTAACCATCTACTTTAATGATGACTTTTGAGGAAAAAAAACAAGGAGTAATACAGACGGTCCAAACAGTGATAAAAATGGAACTTATGCATACCTGCACAACAGCAGCTAGAAAACTTGGAAGTCCCCATCCTTCAGGTAGGTCCGCAGTGAGAAGGGGAAGCTGCATCCATACCGAATTGGTTCCAATCCATGAGGTGGAACCAAAAATTACCACCAAAATGAAGACGAACTTCGATATGGTCATCTTAAACGAAACATTATTCACTCACATGCTACTATTGTTGCATTTTTGAGAAATACCCTTCGAATCATGGGCTTTGCGAGGCTATGGCACCAAACCCTACGTCACGCTTGCACTCAGGTAGGGGCGACAGTATTCACCCCTCGAATAAGAAAAATGCCTTTTTTATAGAAAGCGCAGCTCCGCCCCTATTCTTACGTGATGGAGGTAGAGCTCCGTCGCTATTGGCCGTCACACCCACTTTGCTCGCCACCACTGGGCGATTTGGCGTAAACAAGGCTGATCAAAGAAAGGCCAATGGTGAATGTGGGTATAGCCTAGAGCTCGAATTTATTGCATTAACAAGGAGTATTTTGGGTCAAGTGTACATAATCGAAAAAAAAAAAACAAAAAAAAGGTTGGGGAACGATTCCAAGTCTCAGTTCAAAGAATATTTCATATCTCTCCTGAAGTAAGCCCTATAATGTACTTGCAAGTCAGCGGTCACTATCAACAGTCGCTCCAAAAAATCCTTGCCTCACGCAGCACCACCCATCTGCTGAGCCACGCCACACCACGTATGATGATGCACAGGCGACGTGTCGTGGATCAGCAGACGGGCGGTACAGTGTTAGGCAAGGATTTCTTGGAGCGACTGAAGCTCATTTGGCCCAAAAGTAACGTGACACACGGGTCCGAGACAAAGTGCTGCGGAACGTTGCTTTGGCTCGTAGTTATGATGATCGAGAAGGTGCAGAGTAGTTTTACAAGGAGGTCATGAACAGCATGAAAGGAACTGAATACCTACGATATATATAGAAATGACAAGTACAGTGAGGTTCAGCTACAAACCCATAAAGTAGAAAGAAAAGGAATGACACAACAATGAGCAAACAGGATCCCCTCTGTCAGGATAGAGGGAAGTGATATATTGTGAGATGATTCAATGGAATTTAATCGAGGAAGTGCATCTACCATTTGTTTTGCCTGCTTGGAGCGATCAATTGTAAAATCCCAGAACCGCAATGAACTGAATTAGTGCTGCCTTTTTGTCCGTCCGTGTGATAATTAAGGAATTCATCAAACCGCCAACTGTTCCATGTGTGGACACAAACCAGAGCAATCTCTACTAATGATTTGAAGAACGGCGTTCCTGTGTGAATTTTTCAGAATCCTAGCAGTACGGTTGATTGTTAGGAAAGGAGTATTATTGAAACAATGCGTGAATGACAGCCTGAGCTAGAGTGATTTCTCTTCAGTGATCAATAGTGGCCCTCATCCCACCGTGAGCACTGTGGTTTGAAAATGAGCAATAAAAAGGTGATTAGAAAACAATACAACGTGAGGGTGGTGTCAATATTGATCCAAAATTGTCAGTGACAAGTCAACAATATTATAGAAAAAAATCACGCTATTCAACATAGATACAAGAGACTCCCAAAGCGACTTTAACTATTTAGATATGCGGATGCGCAGACAATCAGTGTACCAGAGTGCAGGGAATGCGACGCGGCCAGCGGGTCCCGACCAGTGAAATGTACCAAACATCTGCTTGTTAACGCTACGCCACTGGGTAGACTACCCTCAAAACTAACGACACAAGCACAGGATATAAAGGAGTTCGGAAAAGCTCATCACAACACAGAACAGGTATTGGTGTCTCACGCTCGAAATAGACTGACTAGTACACTTCATACCGACAATCAACATGAGTCTCTACCAAAAGATGGGGATCAATACATACTGTTATGGTCTGAACGAGGGCAAAAAAGGCAAGTGATAAGGGGCGGCGAGGCCCGGTCACAAACAGCAAAGAAACATGACCCCTACAAGGTCAGCAGTGAATTAATAGCATGCCGAGTGAAACGTGTAGCCACATCGCACTATGGAGTTTGCGGAGTTATGGGGCACTATTCCACTTCTGCCCGAAAACATCAAAATCAACAATTTCGCTGAAACATTGTCTATGAGGGTTATTTGAGATGCTGATCACGAATATCATACGCATTTTGTATTGTAATACCATTTTTGCAGGGTTACCATACAGGTGTACGATAGCACAAGGTGTATCACAGCCTTCCGGAACTTTGCATGGGCTTATTTTATGTGCTGGTCACGAATATCAACAATGATTCCCACCAAATTGCCATTTTCTTATCGAAAACTGTATTTCCTTCCAATAGCTACAGTACTGCAACCATACAGAAGCTTAATGACAGTCCGGGAGGACATCTGCTCTGACCATACCCAGGACAACTACACGGTAAAGATGCAACAAAAGTGAAACAAGTAACGAAGTTAATTACGTAAGGATCTGTTCGTAAGAAAATTGGAGTACAACTTGTGGAATTAATGCGTATTTGTTATCTATTAATCAGGTCCAGTTCGACAGGGTGTCAAAGTCACTCATATGGTTTACCTCCACTAAAATTGCCATTTGATTGGGTTTGATTCGCAGATTAGAGGCTTAGTGTAGTACGGGAGTAGATTCAAATTCGAAAATACAAGAACTTTGATGTACATGGCTCTAAATAAGGTCGGAGCAAATGTCCCCCCGGACTGTCATTAAGTTTCTATTTGCAACCATCACCATAAATGTACAGAAGCGTCGATGGCCCTTTCGTTGCCTCGAAAAGCACGCGGCACGACTGCGCCGTTCGAGCTGGAATCCTCTCCGGGCAACAAGGGTCTCCTTAATAATCAGTTAGTTTTTTTTTCTATTAGTTAACATCAAATGTGATGGACAACTATCAAGAAAACCTAGATTCGCCCATGCGGTGACGATTCCATCGTGAGCGGTGCGGTCGCGAAGCGTGCTTTTCGAGGCAGCGGGAAGGCCACCAGTATCGACGCCCATCGCAGAAACGTAATCATGGTAGAAAACTGATATCGTGGTCATGATCAGCAGATGGAATAACCGCTCTGTGCAAAGTTTTGGAAGATTCTGTGGGACACCGTACCTACCATAACCCTACAAAGATAGGATTACTGGGCTATTCGTGATGAGCACGTTAGATAACCTCCTCGACAGGGTTTCAAAGAAATTTTTGATTTTGAGATTTTGGGGCAGAAGAAGTTGAATAGTACCTGTTGGAATTGTGAAAATGTCAAAAATGTCACTTCTATGTAAACAATGTTAACTCACTTCCCGCTTCATTTCGAAGAAGGATGAGGAGCGCGGCGATCGATGAAATCACGACTTTCAAGCACACACACTGAAAAGGAGGAAGCTAAGATGGCGGTGCACATACGGTCTGTTAGCTTTCAGCTGGTGCATCCCCTCAACGTCTACCCTCTCTCTACATAGATCGCTATCTCTAGCAAGTCTGTCATAGATAGACATGCTATTAAAAGCAAGAAACGGTGGCTGGCTATGAAACACAGCCAGCGATATGGAGAGGGTTAGCGTTGTGGAAGGTCGCCACTCCAAATCTAACAGACAGCAGTTGGCAAGGAAAACCAAATTCTATTAAAAACATGGAATAATGAAAGGGTTACAGTACCTCACCGTTCGTTAATTCTTCTTACAACGCGGCTATTGACGAACTCAAGCGGCAGAATCCTCCAGACGGCAAAACAGCTCATGCTTCACAGCTGGTTTCCACCGGCAACGTCTTCTGCATTTGAATTTTAAAGGACAGCATTTGCACATTTGCCAGGGTTCCCGCATGGAAAGACCACTGTTCGGGCGGCTCTCCGACGATAGCAGGTCATCTGTCACAAAGGGGTGTGGTCAGCCGTTCTGTTCACTTTTTCCCTAAACTTAACTGTGGATTTTATTGCTTTGCTAGTAGTTAATGTAATTACGAGGTCGCCTAGCTTTCAGCCAACTTTGTTGTAAACTGTTGAAGTATTTGCCCTTGTTTCCCCCATACTTTCGTAGGAAATCCGGGGAAAACTTCTTAAGAAGTTGCGTGCGTTCTTGAAGCAGAAAATTCGATAGTATTCTTTCAAGCTTTTTTTGTACTCCCTCAATACCTACTCCGGACTAGCTAATTAGCTCCAGCGAAAACCATTTTCTGGAAACATTTTCCGTGGACAACTGCCACAAATCCTTCGTAGTGGTTTTCTGGCTGCTATGTATGTCATTTCTCTTCTTTGCCATTACTGATTACTGATGGCAAATAATTTTTGTGCCGTTCTGCTTAGAGCTTTATTAAAGTCCGATGCATAATGTAATTTCTGAAGCTTGATGCGTATTCATGGAAACTTATTCATGGAAACTATTTCTGTCCGCAACGGTCGATTTTTGTCTTCAGTTTTCTGTTTCTTTCTGCTCCCCAGCGTTTTAATAGCTCATCTGTCTTAAATGAACGCGAACCTTGAGTGCACGAAGTAACTAAACTAATAAATGAATATTTGGGTCTTTTTTTAGGACAGTGAAGTTGTCTTCAGTTTATAAAACTATTCATCAATAGGATGAGGAGAGCTACCATCCCAAACCTCCAGAACAATTTGTCTGGTCGCTTCTGAAACAATTTACCCACAAACGTGTTGACAAGTTGCTTTTGCCGTTCCTTGTCAAGAAGTTGTAGGCCCAAAGCTTGTCAACAACTCGCAAAGCCAACGCCCGGCCGCTCTGCAAGTTGTCGGCAAGCTTTGGGTCAAGCAAATTTCTGATGCGATTGGAAGGGCTCTTCTGGGGTTCTCAGATTGCATTAGGAACCTAAAGTGGAAGTATGACACCTCATACTTCAAGCTACCATCTTTTACCCTTTATTCTGCCTTTATTTTGGACCTTTCCTTGTAACCTTTGTACACATGGCTAGTATTCGTATTTTGCGAATTTCTTACTTTTAATTCGTGTTTTTATGTCTCTGATTGTTTTAGTCGTTTACTTTCAATGAGATTTTCTTCCTAGCACTAAAATTTGAAAGGTTCAAGTGCAGGTCAAAACTATTTTTTTCAGGTAGTTATGGTGGTGGCGAAGGTATTCGAGGCAGCCAAATGGACGGCGGAAACTGCAGTCGGAGCAGCACAAGCTCTTGCTAACACAAAGGGACCCGTCCCCGCCACCGACCTCCACCCACGCATGCCTGCTCGACCATGGACGGCTCAAGAATACGTAAGAATTATAGGTTTTCGCTCAAATTTACGCTTTTCAATAGAATAATGTTTTAAAGCATGCCGCACACTAACTTTGCATCCATATCCTTGTCTTGACAGCGAATTTCTGACGCTAGATATACAACAGTGGTATTAGCCAAAACCAGCCCATGTTTGGAATGCGAGGATCTACGGATTTCTTAAATTTACCAGTCAAAAGTCAGAAAACTTTTGTATCTGCTTGTTTCACTACCATATCTTTACTACATACTGCTTCTCATATGTTTATTCTTTGTGTTATAGTTGCGTATGTGGTCATGGCGTCACTGCTGGAAATACCTCCCTGTATTCCGCTTCTACATTTACTCTGGCATCATCATGTTTGGAATTTTCAAATTCGTCGTCCCATGTGAGTATGAATATCAATTCCTTTTATTTTTTTGTAGTTATTTTCTTCATTTCTATGTCACATCTTTACTGCTGTTTCTTCAACTGTTTATGCCTTTCCTTAATTATTCTTTCTTCTCGTCATCCTGTGCCTTTAGATCTAAGCACTTTCAATGGTAGTATTCTTATCTCTTAGTTGTGGACCGACCAAAGGAGGGGGGGGGCATTCCCTCTTTCGAAAAATGCTTCCTAAAATAAGCAAACAGGGGCATTATGTGGCTAACTGTTCCACAAAAATCTCAGTCACATTTTGGCTCAAACTTTGCCTTTGAAAGTTGTTTGATGCGCTTATAATTTTTGTACCGAAACGGCTTTTTTCCTGGCTATACTAGGTGTGCCATAAACATGGTATCTCGAAAAATCTTCCGAATCTTTGTGCTTCTTTCGTTGATTGAGAGTACTAACACTATTTCGTATCATTGTCATTTTTTTGCAAATATTAAGATTTACTTCTGATTGCGTACAGTCACCTCTACTGGAACACTACATTACTGGGATTTTGGTAGGAAACGGACATAACGTTCTTTCTCAGCATATAAAGTAAATCCGCTGCTCAAAGTTTTAAAAGTTTCTGTGGGATATCGTATTTAGCATGTACCTACCGAACCCCTACAAATATACCGTTGAAAATAGAAAATGGGTATGAGTTTCATGGTCATCGCATCGGATAACCCTTCATTAGCGAAGCTTGAGCGACTTCAAAATTTTTAGGCTTTTTTTGGTTAAAATTTCTAACCGAATAGTGCCAATTGTTGTATTAGTTTACTTTTTATCAGCTATTCCTGTTGCTGTTTCTTATTATTATTGTTTTTTGAAGTTCTTGGCATCCGTGTCCGCATTGGGTAGGAGACCCGTTTTTTTTTAAATCACGGCACCTCCACTTCAACTACTGTTGCTCTTTTAAGCATTTTCTTTGTCAAAAAATTCACTGGATTTTCCTCATGGATAGTTGTTTTCAGTCAAGCCTCGTCATCGCATTATGTACCACAAGGGCAAGGCTGATGCTCACCATCACGAGGTACAGTTTTCTGGCCTGTCACTTTAATTACTCCTCTATAGAAGCTGTGTTTCATAATGCTTCGAAGTTGAAATATTTGTCGCGAGCGTTTCTGAGCAAAATAATTCCGTATTGTTTTCTTCAAGCCATTCATCCTGAGAATCTGAGGCGTTCTTGTCTCGAACACTGGCTTTTATTGAGAAGTTCTGTAAAATTAAAGCCGTGTTGCTTTTCAGGTAGAACACTGGTATGGTATCCGACAGAAGAAGGCCGACAAAGAGTATTTTGAGAAGTACAACCCGCTCAAGAAGGAAGGAGAGGTTGCAGTAGGAGGACACTAGAAGAAGTTCTTGTAGCTCATCAGGTTTCTAGAGAATCATATGTGAATAAACTCGACAAGTCCTTTGTTGATTTTGCCTGTTTTATAAATGGATACCTTCGAGATTTTTCATGGATTACTGTAGGTAATGTGGTTAAGCTTGATTTCGGTATGTACTGGATATTACACTCAGAAGTTGTAAGGTGGCACGACTTGCTGTGCTGTATTAAAAATTGTGAGAACGAAGCGATGATGTCATTAGGCTAGATTTCCGCAATAAAACTGTTTTGGTGGCCTGTCGCCCAACCAATTTCCGAAATGGTACGGTTTGTAGAAGTTTTCTTTTCGTTGATTCGAGATCGAGCCATGAAGGTGGAAAACCCGCTGGAAACTATGCGCGTGAGTGTGATGGCTTCAAATAAAGCGAAGCATATTGGCGCTGATGGCGGGATGGTCAACGACATTCACAAAACCTCGTCTGAATCTTTTAGGATGAAGCTGTCGAATAGATGTTTGTGAAGCTTTCCAAGTAGAACTGTTTCTGAAGCGGCTCTGCGAATTTTACTTCGAATGGGTAGTCATATTGCACCGTATTTGTGAGACAATGGATACCAAATGGCAAAAGAAAAATTGCCATGGTTGGAACGATCGTGGGTTGGCTGATTTCTGGAACTGGTATGCCATACATATTAAACTGGACCTGGAGCCGTTCTAATTTTCTCCTACACGAAAAAATCAACTAATTAAAAAAGTAACATTCTCAAATCCGTTCCCAAGTGTGGTCGTCTTCGAATCTCGGCATGATGTTCCAGGTGATGCATCATTAAGATTATCTATGGTAAACTCGTTAGCCCACCAAAAATTTACCCATTGTTGAAACAGGCGTCGAAGCACTTACCCTGGGTGATTTCGATGATGCATCCAGGCTTAGTATCCATGCCCAGTGTAATCTATAAATTTGTTAGCCGCATACGAGGTTGTTGGTAATGGCCAACATTCTGGCTGCTTCGCCTTCGTCAGGTCCTGAAAGGGTCAAATAAACAACCTTAAATCCGTTTCACTGAAAGTTGCTAATGGTATTATAATTTTAGCAGTTAATTTTTAACACAATTCCGCTTGTAAATTTTTTGATAGCACTAGTAGTGAAAAAAAAACTCTTGGCTCTCATCGCTTTTATTCATCGAAAAGCATTGGAGTTTGATGGCTGCTCTGAAGCGAAAATCCTAGTCACTCTCAAGCAAAACTTGTTCTTATGGGCTATGTTCCAAATTTCGGCAATTTTTTCGCAGCACTGTCCAGTTTCCCTAGTTCTTTTATGCATTTATGTGTAAATGAGCGCTCTGTAGGCATTTTTCGGGGTTGTGTTGGGTTTTCTGCCCTGTCAACAGATCGTTAGCTACAAAATCGCAAGATTGTGTGGCGAAAAATGCCCAGTTCCGCAAGGCCAAAACAGCGCTCTAGGCATCTTTGCTTTAGAAGGGCATTTTCCCTCATACCAACGCCTAGAACTCTGGCGTATATACAAATGCACTGACTACCAGAACGCAGTTGAATACCTAGGATTTTCGCTTCAGAGTGTGTCCCACCTCGTTCCGAGTGTTGGAGGTATCAACAGATCCTTGATCTCGTCATGCTCATTCCAAAAATGTATATCAAAAGACGCAAAGGTGACGAAAACCCGGTCGTAATACCCTCCGATATAGTTTAAAGGCCTCTTATGCAATCACCTACATGTACTGCATCTGTGAATGTCATCCATCTCACCAACTGAATGACATCCTTGAAGTGAGGGCTAACGAAGTATACGTTTCTGTACAGCTATTTTAGGAAATAATTACGAACCCCCTGGTGGATGAGCATGGGGAGGGATCATCTTACCGGTTCCATACCACAATCGCTCTCGATCCTTGACTAGTATGTTATCTTTCGGCGCCGCTGTGGATGAATAACACATCTAGCGAGCGATCGGGATCAGCCGACATGGCATGATATCTTCCCTCATCACGAGTGCCCTTGCGATGCGACTGCTGGTCGTAATCCTGGTATTCGTCTGCCTACTACATTGTTCAGCGGCCTATACAGTTCCTCCAACTGGGATTCAAAGTGTTTCTGATGTGAGCCTATAGCAGTACTTTGCATTCACCGCGTTTCACTCCTCATTTTCTCATCTTCCAAGTTTTTTCGAGTTTCAGGTTGATTCTATGATTCGCCAGTGCTTCCAAACCCTTTGCAAAGAATGGATGGTTGAATGCCACTGGTACTGTGATAATGTTAAAGAAAAGGTTGGTAGTGGTCAAAATTGTCATGGCTTTCGTTTCTCGTGCTCTAGGTGTATTTTACTTTCACGATAACAGGGTTCCAACGAGTTATGAATGTAGGAGTGTACCAATATCTTGAGCGGGTATCTCAGTGTGGTTACAAAGGTTTTGTAGTCATTTTCAAGTAGTGCCACGTCAATAGTGCGCTGATATTTCAACAGAGGCCTTTCTTCTTTTTTTTTATGTTATTTTCGAAGAAGATAGGAGCGTCCAAAAAGTCTTTATTTTTGAGTTACACTGGTATTCGAGTTTTTTTTTAAATCCCAAATGTCCTGACAGTCCAGTTTAGGAGACTCTTGAGGTATTGAAACACTTGGATGCTTGAATTTTTCAACCTTCTCGTACTGCTAGATTACTCGAGTAGGAAGCAGAGTCGTTTGATTATTTGTTTGGCAGTAGTCCCAACCTAGATTTTTCAAAATGAAAACGCCGAAAATGCAATCGGCAAGTAATAGATGGTTTTGAAGATTGTGTGACATACACCTGCATTGTTAGCCAATGATAGTTCGAACGGTTTAGGACAGGTTTGGTTGAATACTGGTGAAATACAATGGAATGGTTTCCTGGTTAGTTGTAAAGTCAGCAAGAGGAACACCACAAGGGAAATTCGGAAGATTTCTGGAACTTTTTTCAAACCTTAAGAGCACCTTTGTCTACAATACAATGCGACGAATCGACCATGGCCTTTGTTGTGTTGTTGGGCCTACAGTTTGATACAAAGAAACAACAAACGGACAATCATCGGCTCAGCTTGTTTTCTGAACGCTGTGTTTTGAATCATCGTTGAGTTGATGACACATCTTGGGCAAAATTATGCAGGTGCTCCGGCTGACACATCCTCGTTAACCATCAGTGGTTTTCTGCGATTTTTCCTGAAATTAAGGCTGGTGGATACTCGCGATCTTCGTTTTTCGGCTCTTTTTTGGCCATCCTCTCTTCAGATTCCAGGAAATTTTGATCATGATTCGGAAGTGGAGAAACAAAAATATTCTTCCTGAAAATGATTGCTAAGAGGTGAGAGGAACGCAATCGAGTGGCCCAGTATTTTCTGGAACTCTCCATTTTACAGCTACACTTGCTCCTCTGTTTCGAGTCTCACTCTACATATATGAAGTTTCAGAATGAAATAAAAGCGAAGTTCAGATCAAGAGATTTGACATTTGAAAAAAAAAACAACAAGGGAATTGAAGTTCTATACACCCTTGCTTGGGACCCTTGGATGTTCTAAACATTCTCCTGTACTTCTTGTATTGCTTCTTCTTCTATCTAAAGATTTACACAATTTTATCTCATAGTATCCTCTGTTCAGGACAATTTACATCGTTGCAAGGAGTGTCTGAGCTGGCGTGGACAACAATGTATGGATTGTTTTGAATTGTGACGCCCCATGGAATAGCTATTAGTATTCGAGAATTCGAGAATCGACATTCCAGAATTAAATTAGTTAGCGCAACTGTCTGAATAATTTTCTGACGTGTGACAGGTCGTTTCTACGGCTCATTCTGTTGCATAATTTAATCTATCAGAAATTGTGGATCATAATTACATGTTGCTTGTCGAATTTCTCGAAATCCTTCTCTCTCATGTGTTTTTACTGTAGGAATGAGAAATTAAATATCGTCCGCCAAAGGCCATGTGTGCTAATTTGTAGGGACAGCTCTAATGGTGTTCATTATTCATCGGCTAGCCACGCTATTTGCCATAACATGTTGAAAAAGTTCCATTTCTGCGTTCTGTTGCTGTTTCGAATTGTGATGTACACTAATTCGAATTTTAACTTATCTTTTGTACTTGTGTACTAGGATATGACGCAAGGTAGAGTAAAAATTAGCTTTTATGAGGTTGTGTCCGGTGGCCATCGCAGCAGGAGGGGGCGGGGTGG
>JARK01001537.1:131395-150926 GCA_000688135.1 Ancylostoma ceylanicum
GGGGGGGGGGGGCGGACGTAAGATACCCGTAGACCCACCGTGGTACGACAGTTCGGAATATGTGTGCTCATAGGTGTGATAAGGATGAGATAATATAGATGTATAAGAGCAGCGCCATAGACCCGCTCGCTGCACGTTCTGCGCCTTGGTACTCTGACTGTCTGCGCATCCGCACATTTTACTGATGTCACCGTTTTCGCTCTCGATCAATGCTGCGGTATGTCGGGTCCAAACAAATCAATCCGCTAATTTTACAGGTCTTGATCGGAGCAGTTGAATCACCCGTATTCATAATCGCTGCGAATTTGTGCACACACTGCAACCCAAAAATTTCATTAAAAATTTCTTTTCGTTCAGTTTTTTTTCAATTTTTTTCAATTTGTAAACAATTTTCAGGCATCCACAACGGATCGCAGGATATCTCCGTCAACAAGCAAGCAAAATGGCTGTTCGTTCAACTTCATCAAATAAGGACCAAGCGTCACCAATGTTTCCACATTCTTTCATTTCTTTACAGGGATTTTCCAACTATAGCATAATCATTTCTCATTTCTCCGGAAGAAAATTAATTAGTCATTTATTCGTTCACAACAACAATGGAAACAACAATTTTAAGATTTTATACAATGAGAATAAAAGTTCCATAACCAATTGGCAAAAATTGCTTCAACGGAAAATTTTTTCCAAAACCGGGAAATCAACAATTCTCCACTTTTCCTCCACCTGAACAGAAGAAACTTAGAAAAAAAAACGTGAAAAAATTCTGGAAAATGGCAGTCCCACCTTATATGAAGGTAAGAGTCCTCTCTTTGCTGTTCTTCTGTTGACACCATCAAATGAACCATTCCAGAGATTTGCTTTAAATTCAATAACATCACCAATTTCCAGGCTGATCTCGTTGCTATCTTGTGGGGAATGCTCCTCGATGGCTATGTATTCGTGAGCTGAAGATGAAATTATAAGGGTGTGGCTTTGTAGTTGGGTTTTACAGCTTTGAAAGGCAAAAAAAAAATAAAAAAAGCTCCTAAGTAGTGGGGAACCTACGATGTTGGCCTCCAAAATAGTACATCTCATCGAGTGACCGGACACGATCGCCCGCGTCTCCTATATGTACAACTTGCATGAGCTCGTAAGCCAAGCGACAGAACTAAATATCCACGATTACTCATGATTACCACTTTATTAAGCTCAACTTGTTGAAAATTCAAATCTTAAACAAATACGTAACTAATGGAATGATAGTTCACTTCCGAATTTGTAAAAAATTTTTGGCGCCGCATGCATCATTGAGATTCACCAGGATACGCGTGTTGACATCCCTTAAACTTACTCATCGCTAACGCTGGCATCAACACGTTTACCCTGGGTAATCTCAACGATATATCCAGGCCCTTGGTGCTTGGAGATAGGTATTTAACCGTCTTACAGGTGGAGTCGAAACTAAGGTGGTGCAAAGCTATTTACCTTAGCTTGATTGAGTTAACCTAAGTATGCTTAAGTTTACTTGAATTTGGTCAATAAATTATCTTGAATTTACTCAAATTTGGAAGTATAGGCAAAGGAAAGTAACTCATAAGCTGCTAGCCAGGGTCAGGATAAAACTGATCAATTCCTTCTATCCAGCTAGTAATTTCGGAACCATTCCGGAAAAAAATCCAGAAAATTACTCGAAAAAGAGAAAACTCTTCAAGGGATGCGATTTTTCTAAACATTTCGGTGTTATTCTTCTCTCCGAAGATGCGATGAGTTGCTTTCTCTTTAAACACTCACATTTTAGTATAAATTTGGTCTTACATGTCATTCTCACGGTAATTTTAAATTCTACAAAGTAGTTAAGTAAAATTCTACATATAGGACTTGAAACTGTCGTTTCGAAAAATTATTGTACAGATATAATTCACATGTTGAAAAGAAAATAGTTGAATCTGGAAAGTCTTCTAAGCTTTATTCTTACATAAGATCCAGGCTTGCCACCCGTAAAAAATTAAGTACCCTTGTGGATAAGGATGGTTTTTTGGTTAGCAATGACAAAAAGAGAGCAGATTTACTTGCGATGGAGTTTCAAAAAGTCTATAGAGTGTCAAAGCCGCCGGATGGACCCGCTCCAAACCCCGTTTTTCCTCCATTAATGTCCAACTTGTGGTTCTTCAAGGAGGAAATTGTTGATATTTTATCCAGATGTCAAAGTTCCTCAAATACGCCGGATCTTATTCCTTCGTCCTTTATTAAGAAAATTTTATACCAGATTGCATATCCGCTTGAGCATATCTTTAATTTGTCCTTTATGCGTGGAGAGGTCCCCAGTCGCTGGAAACACTCATTAGTTACTCCGGTACTGAAAAAGCCCCCTGCGAATTCTCCTAGCAGTTACCATCCAATTAGCATTACCTCTATTTTTGCTAGGACTTTTGAAAAAATTGTCAAAAAGCATCTCATTCATCACCTAGATCAAAATCAGATCATTCCTCGTAACCAGCATGGGTTCTGCAAGGGAAGATCAGTTGAAACAGCATTGTTAGTATGCCTGAACGAGTGGACGAAGGCGTTAGAGAGAAAGCAGCAAGTCCACATTGTTTACTTTGATTTTTCCAAGGCTTTCGACAGGGTTCCCACTGGAAAGTTAATCGAAAAGTTGAACATCGTTGGAGTACACCCTCGGCTCATTCAGTGGATAAACAATTTTCTGCAGAATCGCACATACCAAGTGCGTGTAGGTTGTGAATATTCTGATACCTTCCCTATGCCTAGTGGTGTCCCGCAAGGGGGTGTACTATCACCTCTGCTCTTTTTGATATACACATATGACCTTCCTGCTGCGTTATCTAGTTATGGAGTGGGCTGCCAAATGTATGCAGATGATTTGAAGATTTACAAAGCCATCGAAAATCCGACGGATTGTCTGGACCTGCAAAAAGCCATAGATTATGTTTCTAGCTGGGCCAAAAATTGGGAATTATTCTTAGCACTTGAAAAGACCCGCGTTCTACCTGTGGGACGTGGTCCATTCAATGCTTCGTACCAACTTAATGGTACTAATCTTGAATGTGTCGCTGAAATGCGAGATTTAGGTTTCCTCATAAATGACAAACTGAACTTCAGCAACCACTGCAAGTCTATTGCAACCAAAGCTCATCTCCGGACCTATAGGCTTTTTAAAGCCTTGAAAACTAGGAATTCGCAAATTCTCTTAAAAGCTTTCAAAACATATGTTCGCCCCCTCGTTGAGTGTGGTACTACAGTTTTCAATCCGTACTACAAGAAGGATATTGATTTGTTAGAAAGTGTTCAAAAATAACTTCACTCGGAAACTAGTGCTACGTTGTACTGGTCTGAGTTACAATTTCATTCCTAGTGGAAATGAAAGGCGTAAGCAACTCCAGCTATCCAGTCTTTATAGTAGGCGATTAAGGAACGATTTGATAATGGCTTTTAAAATTCTTAAGGGCAAAGTATCTGTTGAACCGAGTGACTTTTTTCTTCTTGGTCCCTCTAGAACTAGAGGTGGTCACATTAAGCTTAAGGTTTCGGTGGCAAAAACTCAGGTCCGATCAAAATTCTTCTCTCACAGAATAGCTCCCACTTTGAATACGCTCATAGGTAAAAATGCGCTGCACTTGTCTTTACAAACTTTCAAAAAATTAGCAAGTCAGACCGCTGACTCAATGGCTTCTCGCTAGCGTTGTTTACCTACCCAGTTGTTGTTTTATCATTTGTTTTATCATTTGTTGTTGTCTCTGCTTTTGTGTTTGTTTTCCTCTTGATATCCTTGCCTGTTTATGGCATATACGTGCAGGTTGCACGTCTGCTAATAAATAAATAAATAAATGAATTTTTGACTCTGAATTGGTAAATGTACCGCTTACGCCGTGTTCACCAGCAGGCTATGAATGCCGGTTACACAATGTCCCAAAAACTGGTGGAAAAGAAGAAGGGGTAGTGTAGCGCTGCACTATGGGCCGCATGCATCACTGAGATTACCCAAGGTAAACGTGTTAACACCATGTAGCTTTACCCGTAGCGGAAATAGGCTTGAACACGTTTACCCTGGGTAATCTCAATGATGCAAGCGCTACCTGGTAAGGGTAAAGCGGCCGAGGTCTGCGACAAAATGGTCTCATGAATTGGTCAGTCTGAACTACCGTCGTCCCCCCCCCCCCTTTCCTGATGTAACTCTCCACACCTGGGAGTGGATGCATCATTGAGATTACCCAGGGTAAAGTGTTGACATCATTGATGACGCTGGATAAATTCATGCGGTGTTAGCACTTTTACCCTGGGTAATCTTAGAAGTGCATGCTGCCTCTGGGCGTGGACGCATAATTGTGATTATCCAGTGACGCTCGTGTTAACCTGGGTAAATTGTCCATCCTAGACATCGATAGGGAAATCTGCAGTTAGAAACTGGATCATTCTACTTGCATAATTAATCCTCGAAGGAACACGATTATAGGAAAATAGAAACTACTAAGCTGGTAAAGAATAAATATTACATGACTGGACAATCCACAAACGAGATAATCACATCGGCTCAGAAGCAGAACATCAGTGACTAGGCCGCGAAGCGATCTTTCGCTGTATCGACTCATATCGTCGTGTGCGCTTTCCGCGAACGCCACATCACCAAACACCTCGTAGTTTTGATACCTGAAAATATATAACTGAAAATCCGGAAATGTTCTGGAATAGAAATAATCAGCAAGCGCTTCCACGCTCCTATAAACAGGCAAAATAGTTAAAGATGCTAAAAATATGGATTTAAATAAATAATAAATAAATTGTTGGAATGCATAACAACAAATTTATTTCTGGTGCTCAGGGTGTTCACCAAACGTCTTTCACTGGATTTCGATGAACATGAAGTAAAAAAAAAAACATAGAATAAAGGAAGACGTTCTCACTTTCCTCGAATCTCAGGGATCACGGTAGGATCATCAGAAGCCACGTAAACTATACGTCTTAGTGCATGTTTCAACCTTCGCTCTTGTATCTATAAAATTTTCTTTTTATTTTATCTCTGTTCACATTGTACATATTAAGGAAATCACCAATAATGTTTTAATTTTCGGGGTGTGGAGCGTTATATCCGGAAAGGGCGGCACGGCTAAATTCTGCGAATGGTCAATTCACCACTTAGCCAATCATAAAGCTCGTTCGCGCCGCCCACTCCAGGTATAACGCCCTACACCCCAATTTCTGTTGTAAGAATTGTTTCACTCAGTAGGAAGTCTACTAGTGGTAGGGTTAGTAACGCCTCCATTAGGATGTGGGTCATAATGACGGCGTGGCGTACAAAGTGGCGTACGATGCTTCTGTGATTGGCTGCTTCAATGGATGACCCAGTCACACTACCCCTCTTCTCTCTTGTTTCTCCTCATCCTGACTCAGGCTGCGTGACAAGAGGTACGCTGCTGGACTATGATTGGTCGATTCTTGTGCGCGTCGCGGCCGCAGCGTTTAAAGGTACGAGCAGCGGTGGGGATAAATACGCAAGCTTTCTAAGCTACGGTGGGACAAATGAGCGCTATCGGGGCCTACAAATTGTAAGAGGTGACCACCGATATTATTCAATGTGCCGAATTGGAAGGAGCAACCTAAAATTGAGAAGCCGACGCTTGCGGCCCGGTCGCGTCGCGGCGCACGTCTTGACCGCCTCCCCCTGACCTAAACCCCTAGTGAGGCCTGCCACTTGAAAATTTGTTTTTAAAACTCCTCGAAAATTCTGTTCGTGAGTAGAGTCGACATTTTTAAACCTAGATTTCATTCTCTTTTTTCAGAGTTTCGAAGTATGACGAGTTCTGAGTAACCTCGGTAAAGAGTGGAAAGCGTATTCCTACCTGAAAGTAGACTTCGCACCATTTCATATATTCCGACACAGGATGGTACTTCGCCTCTACATCAAGTTTGTCCGTTCTTCGCACATGCATACCACAGATTGGTGCTGAACGCAAACTCATAGCAAATCAAGGGATTTCAGAAATAAAACTTGTCTTAGTGTATGATTTGCAGACTGGATTATTATAAAAGGCAGATTTCGCAAAAATAATACGCACTACTTGCATAGAAAGTGCGTATTGCACATGCTCACTGCTTATGAAAAATCAATGAAAAATAAATTCTAAATTGAGAAAATACCTTCAGAAAAAGAAAAAGAAGCAGAAGCAAATGATGTTCACAAGTGAGAGAAATAGAATACATGAAAATTTGCTTCAGAAATTTCAAAGGCTTTCTGTGAAAAAACTCCTACCAGAGCCGAAGGGAACGTGAGAAGCTGATATATCAATGAACTTTTGGAGATCCGGCTTCGGATTGAGGATGAACCGAGCGAACTGAAATCACAGAAAGCACTTACACAATTGGAATGCGTCACCGGTGCAAACATGTAGGTTGTAGAACTCTTTTTATGCTCTCGCCGAACTGACAATTTTGGTAAAAAGGTCATGACTCATGAGGCAGCTAACTGGCTAGAAAAGCATCGATTCAGATGGGAGAGTTGATCACACTGCCCTCTTTTCTCTGTCACACATTTCAATCGAAATATTTTGTCAAACTTGCTGTCCGTGTGAAATCCTGGGTAAATCATAATATCGATCAACGACGAAAAAAAGAAGACGAAGGCGTCACCTGCCCAATAAAGAAAGCAGGAGGATTAGAATGCAATGCAATGAGCTGCTCCGCTATAGGCTTCGGTATAGACAGTGGTAAATAGTCGGGCCTGGAAACATCCTTAAATAACGAAATCACTGTTCTTGTTCTGCAGAAAATCACTCATGCACCATCAGAATGCTAGCACACCTATACAGAGAGAAGGTAATAGATTTAAGATAGAAAAATTTCTGATCGCTGAAAGGTGTCTCGGTGTTGCCGCCTCCCTAAAAGTATGCATGGGAAGCCACATAATGAAAATAATTAAAGCCAATATAGAAATTGTAGGTGATGGTTGAAGTTATGTTGAAATATCATACTATGGACATACTGAAACTGCAGAGTTCCCTCCACCTTCTGATTCATCTTCATTCATGGGCCAGTCTACCTGAAAAATCCTCTTCAGCTATAGGCTGATACCAAAGTAAGTTGAAACTTTTCCGGAATGGCAGGGAGTCGCAAGCAAGAGCGGAAAAGTAGAAACTCATTATCAAGAAGATTTAGCACATCTACCGAATAGTTGATCATCTCTCGATATTCCGCGACAGCCATACGTACATGTCGAATCTAAATCTGAACATACGCCTGTGCACCTGAGATTCTTAAAAGCCTCTCGTCATTTCGCGTTCTCCTCGCTGGCATGGTAAAGAGTGCGTCCTGATGTGAAACTTGTAGCCATTATGGTTGAGTCTCCCGCTAGCCAAGCGTACTTCGTTTCTTCTCCCCGCTTTCGCTTTGCGCAGGAGATCCCACGAAGAGCACTTCGGTGAGCACTCATCGCGGTGTGACATCATCGGCGCGAGATGGGCAACACCACCTAGTCAGACCGCTCATGCCCTCGCACCACAGCAAAGCTCTCACCGTATAGTAGGAAAATACTAATATGAAGTGTAGTGCTGTCTCCTTAGTGCCTTTTTTCAACTTCAGAGTGAGATTGGTTTGATTTGCACTAGAGCGATACTATTAGGTGCGTGCAAAAGTTCCGGGGCAGTTGGTGGTAATTTGCTGTTTAACATAGTTTTGTTTCTTACTGATGCAATATTCTGCAATCCTTTTCATGTGTGCTGGTAGCCTGGAACATCTACTACCCTTACCACTTTTGGCTTCGATCTACGTCACAGCATTGCTGCGTTTCAGGTATAAAAGCAATGCTATGTGCAGTCAGCAATTTCGCGGAATTTTGTTTTATGAATTCAAATTCGGCCGATTCGCAGAGAAGGCGACTCCCTCAATAACGATTATGCTTGTGTAGGGTATCCTCTCCGAAATAGGAACAGTTCATAGGTGCTTACAACTTCTGAGCGGAGATGAGAGCTTGCAAAATGTCCCACAAGTTGATCAGCAATTTGACCTGCACAAAGGCTCCCGGAAAGGGTGGGTTGAATCAGAC
The DNA here is from genome assembly GCA_000688135.1 of Ancylostoma ceylanicum. NCBI lineage: Eukaryota > Metazoa > Nematoda > Chromadorea > Rhabditida > Ancylostomatidae > Ancylostoma > Ancylostoma ceylanicum. The sequence goes on from JARK01001537.1 coordinate 139,428, forward strand.
CTAGTGGAAAGTGTGCAGGACTTTGCGAGGAAAATAGCCACTCATGCCACGTGACTTGGAGGGAAATAGTATGAAAGATAATATGAGGAGATGGATTTTGTGTGAGTCCGCCATCTCTGCTGCGGTATAGCACACACTAACGTGTTGCAGTGTCAACCGTCTAAAAAGATGACCAATTAGTCCCCGAAGTTCTAACTCAGCTTGTATACTCTCAAGACCAACCTCCAGAAGAAAGTCTCATTTTCAAGCCTCTACGACTTCACATCCGCTGTAAAACATCTCGTGAACAGACCCTACTCAAAAACGACGTGTGTCGCACTTTCGAGTATGAACCTGTCAAATTTTGTGCCTCTGGAAAAAATCGTTAGCGCACCTTGTTGGCAACATTACACAGATGCCAATGTTTTTTGGTTCGGATCAAATGGTTGACTTTGAGTTGAGTTATGGCGCATCAAAGAAATTAGGTGCACCTGCACCGGAACTTTTGCACGGACCTAATAAAAGCGGTGCCCATTTACCTCCTCTTCAGGCAATTCGCAGGTATTGGGAAAGCGGAAAGCACCTGTCCATCCTTCTCTGTGGTACCTGAAATGAAGTAAGTCAGAGAATGACCCAAAAAAATACAAGAATCTCCAAAGCAAACTGATGGTATTGTCTCTGCTATTTTCCCTTTGGAATCCTACTAGGATAAAATCTTACCCCCAGCCTCCTCTTCTGATAAATAGCACCCGGTTAGATGCGAAGGCAACAAGAAGGCAGTATGTGAGGTGATGCACTTGGCAGCCAAATCCACATGTGCCAGGTAGGCTGCATCCCAGGAATCTGAACTAAGGCCGTGTATATGTTGCCAAGCATAGAACTGACAAAAAGACGCGGAGCCGATACATACTTGGCATTCGAACATTCACCAGGGTGCTGCGAAGTGTTCAATTCTTTTTGAATGGCGTCGGTTATCGACCGAAGAGAACTTCTTTTTTGCTCAGCAATTAGCTCCAGCTTCGTAGAAGTTGCCAGTAGAGCGACAAGCTGCAACCACAGCCTAATTTTCTGCAACTATTATCCATAGAAGATGTAAGATTTGTGGGATGCACACAGGTCATTATGGCACCTAGGGCTGATTTGAATAGCACTGGGCATCCGAAGCTTCAGTTCTAAGAGAAATAGTATCCATTTTTACCATAGCAAAAGCAGACCTTATTTGCAGCATGAACCCTATATTTTGATGTCCATGTTGAATCATTCGACGACATGCTGACCAACATCTGAAGAAGACTTGCTGGGATGTAAGCCATTGCTCTTTCCTCAGTTTGACTAGTTAACTGCTCAGCTTACCTCCCAAAGCCCTCGTTCAAGTTTTCTTCTCTCCACTTCGTATTCCCCTGCGTCATAACCGTACTTGCTCCACACTTTGTCCCGTTTTTTCGAGTTTTCTTTCCTGTTACAAAAAAATAAACCAATGAAATCATCCATATCATTCATTTATTTTACATGCTAGAGAAATGTACTTCTCAAATAAGTCTTACAATTCAATTAATTTTTCAGTTCTCTTCACATTGTTCATTTATTTGTTTATTTTGTGCGCTACGCAGGTGAGCCAGAAAAAATAGGGCGGTAGTAAACCTACCGAAACTGTCACTTAATGATCAACGTTAACTGACAGCTAACTCTCACCTAACTAGGAACTCCGGGATTGGTAATGTAGGCTTTATTGTGTGGAATATGGTTCTGTAAGTATGGTGGATGACTACCAGGACGAAACGGGACCATACTTGCAGGTAAACTCACAGTTCGAAAGCGAACTGTGAGTTCTTTGTCACGCCGACCTTACTGCCTGCATGAAACGACGAGGACACGAGGAGGGAAATAGCGTGCGGCGCGCGAGACGCAGACAGTGACCTCGTCGTTTCACGAAAAAGTCCTCGAGAGGACTTTTTGCTCATGGTTCGAGTTTATTGTTGTTGCCAAGCGAGCATATACTGGCTCCCTTTCGGTGAAGGCGCAATTCCGGGCACATCCAGGTGATCGATATTCCACCGTTCTGATCAGCATGACCTCCCACCGATGTTGATAATTATTATTCTAATAATATCAACCTTATTCAACTAGTTTATTATTGTCCGAGAAATATTCTATTCTGTCATGGACAGATATCACTGTGCACAATAGGTACTTGTAAACCGCCAGGTCATGACTTTGGTAGCACTTGCATAGATACCCCTGGCGGTTATTACTTTGAAGTATGTATCTATTGTACAGATATGAGCATCTAGGGCAACTCCGCCCAAACCTTTTGCATAAAGGCCCTGGATGCTCAGATCTGGGCTCGTCTTGACGTATCTATCGTCATCGCTGCCATCGCCAACTGCTGTGGTCTGAAGTCAGGGAACCCTTCGTGGTGTGAACTGACGAAGACGTAAACCTGCAACGGCACACATTCGTCGTCAGTGGCTGTCATAGTCCAACTCAGGGAACCCTACGTGGCGTGAACTGAGGCGGGCAATAACTGTATGCAATAAACAGTTAATACAGCTCTACTTTCACTACAAATCCATTGGTCCTTACCAAAACTGGAGATCATCGATGACACCAATTTCCTGGTGGGTGATTTTGACTGCTAAGCCTCACACGTTCCCAAATGAAATCCCACATATTATATGGGTACAGAAATGTATTTTTGAGCCTAACATATCAAAGTTAATTCATGCGGGACGAGATTCACTGACCGTTTCGGTTATAAGGGCCACATAAATTCCGTTAGTCGTGGAGTCAGTAGTCCAGAAGTATGCCGGCACACTCTGAGAACATCGAGCATTGTTGGTTGAGGGTTTGAAACCCCTGATGGGTAGAACTTTTGCTAAAGCCTCATCATTCAAGGATCAAGGTTTTCAGTTGGCTCGTAGCTTGTTCACGGTTGCAAACCAAAGCTGGCTCATCGTTTCGTCGTCGTTTCAAGAGTTTTACTACCACCCAGAAGAGATTGGAAGGCTAACATAGAGAAGGGAACGCTGTGGATTTTATTGTATATTATTGTCATATTGAATTGTGGAGTTTTTCATGGTATTTATTGAACTGTTGTCCCCTTTTTGTTGAATTTTACGGATGTATACAGTCAAGAGAGTTTGGTTTTCTCCTTTATATTCATGTTCGGCTTCTCCTCCCCTTACTTATAAATCTCCTCCCCTTACTTATAAACACAGGAGGAGGCATATTTCGTAGATTTGTTCTGCGTCTAAGGGCATACGCGAAACAAAAGCAAACTATTTACTTCCTGTTCTTTTATATTTCCAGAAATAGTAATCTCTTTTGTCATTTTCGCCTATTACAAAATTCTTTCAAAGCGGGCGCTCTCCTCCCCTCCCCCACTCGCGCCCGCGAAAGAGCCGCCGATTTTTTCAAAAAGGCCTTGTAAAACAAAGAATTTTGCATTATTTCATTTTTCATTGGTTGTTGTTCAAATAGGTATTCTTGGCAATTTTATTTCACGCTCCAGATCCGCAAAGTGACGGCGACAACAGTTTTTTTTCCCATGTTGGGCACTTCTGTGTCCGCTACTGTAGTATACTAATACACATTAGTATGGGCTGACTTCTTGTTAGTGTTGTTCTAGAAATTGCCGTAGTGGTGAAAATATGAAAACTGAAGGGGAGAGGTAATAAATCAATACTATGGCCACAACGTTATGGTGTGAAAGAATATTTCTTTAAAATAATGAATGACGACCATGCAGCTTCCTGCTCTATCACTATTTCCGTTAGCTTATTCTTGAGATCCCTGTTGATTTCTTGTAGAGAGCGCATGTTTCTCTGCAGCTCTTCAACTTGACCTTCCATTTCTGCGTAGTTTTCTGTAAGACAATGTTCTATTTGTGACATCCCATTAAAGAAAAGGAATGTGATCAATCTATCAAATCATTATGATTGCTATATGGAATATATAACAGCAAATTGCTCTGTATGAAAAGCCCATTTAGCTTTGGGAAGAAATCGTAGCGGAAATATGTCCGTTTCCACCGGTGTTTATCCATCTCGCTATTCAGTGAACACAAGCTCTCCACGAGTTCATTTTTTTAACGCAAATGTGATGTGTTAGTGAAAGCAATAGATCACTATCAAAAGGAAATCGCCCAGATGAAAATCACGCGGACTGGGAAACAAAATATCCAGGCCACACGAGCACCTCCTCCAGAGCCCTTTATGTGTGTCGATGAAACATACTGGATACGGAACTTGAAATCACTCACCTTGTACTGGTGATGGAGTCGACCTTGAGAAGAAAAATATCGTTGGTAGCCAAATCATGGCCACAAGTAAAATTATCTTTACTGCGTTCATCAATTTCTGAAGAAAAGAGCTACATGACTATCCTCGGCAATCTCTTAAAGGCAGCACCCGCGAAAATTTTCGGCATCGAGTTCTTGACACAATTCGGGGTAATCGCACGCGCTGATCACTGTTACAATGCTGGAAACAGTCAAAACCTTTGGAATTCCCGTCTTCTGAAACCTCTTGCTCATCGCGTTTGAGGAGGATTAGCCGAGTTGCGCGACCAGTTCGATATGGACGGATCCAAAAAAGTCGATGCTGCCGGCTTTTTTGTCAGCTGTTTTGTCAGCGGAATCGGTTTTTGACACTGTTTTGCAGCGTTCTTGACGTTGATAAAAGAAGCCAACTTTTGGAAAGGATGAGTTGATCAAAAAAGGAGCCGCAGAAATACCAGTGAGTCTTGGATTGTTCCCAAAACCGAGAAAAAATTCAGAAATGTGACTCTGGAAGGAAAGCGGCCACACAACGAACTAAGAAATAGATTTAGAAGTAGATTTCTTCTAGAATAGCAAATAAGAGAATCTGTTGTGCTAAGCAAGTCAAAAAGGAAGGCTGAGGACTAAGAAATAGCTTAATATTAACAAGAAAAGAAATGGCTGCCCACCAAATCAGCTGGCAACAATGCTCCGCTGTCGCCACAACTCGATCGAGCGACCCCATGCAGATCCCACCGATCCACTTTCAACTACTTATATCCCAGGGACGGTTAAGTTTTCTGTGCTACCATCTTCGAAGAATTGTTGAGACAACACGTTTTGTTCCAAAACGGTCAGAATCCCTGGTACTGAAATTTCCGTCGGTGCTGCCTTTAAGAAACATTGTTAATGCAGCAGAAACTTTATCAAGTCTGAAACTCATTCCATATGTCAGCACGTGACATTTGACGTCAAGTGATGTCAGAAACGGATGGAATCATAGGAAATCTTACCATTTCTTTCAGTGATCGAAATCCGTTGGTGCACTAGTAGATGCCAGCAAACTCTTGTGAAAACTACGCTAGAAGTGAGTCCTACGAGAATTGCAGCTCTTCCAGGTATTGCTCTTATCATTTCCACGTGGGAAGAGATGTTCGTGTTTCAACAGTGTTCTACCACTTGTGATAAAGGATAAGAAGGGACGCGTTTGTTTTCATTTGAAAATCTGGGATGGACAATGCATCTGGAATTCCATCAGAACTTCAAAGCTTCCGATTTTCCTCATTTATTTGTTTACTTCTTCTCTTATTTATTTATATGACTGTACAAGTGTGCCACAGAAAGTCGTACTATTAGCCTAGTCTAGCGCTGTAAAAGTTAAAAAAAATGAACTCCTTAGAATATTTGTATCCTTTTCAAGGGTGACTTTGAGAGCAGGGCTATTTATACTAGGTACGTGCGTCTGTCGCGCGTCAGACGCACGTATCCACTTGGGGGACCTTTCATGAAAACCAGTCAACCTGGTATATAGTACATTCATCGTCCATGAAAAACCTCATGGCCGCAAACGCATCCGTCTGGGCTGCGTCAGCGATGCGGCTGGGCCTATTTTTCATCATATAAACGCACGCGCATCAAACGCACGCATCCAGTCTAAATGCCCTAATTTCAGAGCGACATGTGCAGTTCTCTCCTTTCCGAAACGATTTGATACCTTTGTGCTACCATTCGATTTGAATGTGTCTCTCAGTGATCCGAAATTTTATAAAATTTATTTTTAAAATATCCAAACATACTCGTAATAAAGAACAACAACTGGAATAGGCAACAACTGGCAACAGAAATTCACCAAGTGTACGTGCAAATTCGTATCGAGGCGACGGAAGCGGTGAGGGTTACAAAAATCTGCTGAAATTGCCCAAGTGTTCTACCCGGTATAATATTTAGGCAATTTTAGAAGCTGCGAAGTAATGTAGGGCTGGTAATTTCGCCTACAGTGGCGGTCTGTGGCGGTGGCCTTCCCGCGGCCTCAAAAAGTACTCGACGCGACCGCGCCGCTCGAGCAAGAGTCCTCTCCAGGGCAAAAAACAATGGGGGTTTTTTAATGGTTGGTTAGTTTTCTTGTTAGCTAACATCAAATGTGATGGTTTCCTATCAAGAAAACCACGATTCGCCACTGCGGCGAAGATTCCTTCATGAGCGGCGCGGTCGCGCAGCGTGCGTTTCGAGGCCGCGGAAAGGCCACCGCCATCGACACCCACTATAACCATTCCGGCGCAGCATTTGCACGTCGCTTCCGTAGCGATACGAAGATGCACGTAGATGCTCGGTGATTTTTCAGAGAATCAACAAATGTTCGCAACCAAACATGGCGAGTCTTCGAATGCAAAGCGTAAGAAACGATTGAGCTCACTGGCACAGAGGCAAGAGGTTTGATAGGCAAGCGAACATCACTGACTACAAGGAAGCTAAGAGGCTAAATAATAAAAATCTGAGTGAAAAATTCAACGGCGCCTATATTACCCGGATGTGTGATAACACAGAAATTTGACTAGAAAATGTCACTGAGTGTTGAAAGCGCTAGCTGAGTGGTGGAAAGTCGACTATCCGCCATTTTTCGATCGCCTGTAATTGGGTAAATCAACCACCAAAAATTAACCAGCTTTAATGAACCAGACAGCTCATGGTTGTTGAACGTTATACCTGGGCTGGGCGGGGCGGTGGAGCTACGTGATTGGCCCATTCATCCAACTGGCCAATCACAGAACCGATTCGCCACGCCCAGTTCATGGACCGATCGCTCACCTTATACGAAGGATACAGTCCCGTGGCGCCACTTCTTTTGTTCATCCCCTTCGAGTAGCCATCCCAGTGGTTCCCGGCGATGCCTATGATGTCTCCTACCCGGAGCTCGATTTCTCCTGGATGCTCCGGGATGTGGTCTTCGACGGCTACCAGTTCGTGGGCTGAAAAATTTCGTTAATTTTACCTCGGAAAACGTTAATTTGGTTCAAAAACACAATTGCAGCAGGAACGAATTCTGACCACCCTCCACCCATCTGCTGCTATTCTTGCCTCAGCTGCTGCTCGGGCTTGCCTCCTCTGAGCAGCAACTGTGGGAAGGGTGGCAGCAAGTGGGGGAAGATGTCCATAAGCCTTGAACCCGACATATGTTACGCTCTCCGAGCAGTGGTTTTGCTGTACACTTTCCAGGGTGATGCTTCAGAAAAAAGGTGAGATGATCCGAAATCTAGAAAAAAAAACCGTGGGAAAATCGTACTTTGAGTAGAAAAATTTATGCTTCTCTATAAATAGCGCTAAATCGAAGTTCGTAAAATCAAAATTAGATGTGTAGTAAATAAAATTATTTGGTCTATTGAAAGTTAAAGTGGCTTCACTAGTGATAAAATCCCTTGGTTCAATTTTTCCACTTGTGTAATTTTCATAGAGTTTTGGGAATTGTTATCCAGGCTTCGAAATACTCAAAATATCAAACACAGAAATTATCATACGTGGTGCCTTTAATGAACGTTCGAGTGATGTTTGTTCATCTGTTTTTGAAGGGACTAATCCCTGAAAATACGACAGATGGGCAATGTGACCTATTTATACAATAGATTTGTGGTGTTCAGAACTTTGAGCACCGCATCGGCCTCATCCCAAAAGACCTGGGATCAACCCCTTAACTGCTGCGTAGTACTGGGTAGGAAGAAAAAAAACAATGCTGCTACTGCTGCACAAATTCTAAGCACCAGTACCCAAGAGAACTAACCATGTTGTCCGCCGTAGTAGTACAGGTCATCCAAGGAATGAAACTGCTCGCCAGCATCACCTTGTTGTACCTGCATCAATTCGAAACCCATTCGGCACACCTTAAATAGTAAAAAATGCTCCATAAGCCAATCGGAACAAGGAGAACTTTAATGTGAAGAGTTCCTAACCCCTACCTGACTAGAAAATGTGCACACTAAGTAGTCGCAGAGACTTAGGAGCCGTATGTCTCTCACTACCCCGAACAGTGAACTGTCGGTGTAGCGGCTCTCCAGCTGAGCTGTGTTTGCCGTCTTCACGTCGCCATACACTTCGTAGTTGGTGTACCTGGAAGGTGATGCTCATTTCTGAAGCCACCCTACTGAATTTCATAGATATCGATCTAAAATTAAAACACTTATACCAGCAAGTAGTTTGAAAATACGCAAATCGAAATGAAAATAAGTTTTTCTTCTTTCTCGTGTTTGTTTTTCTATTTGTGTACTCTCAGTCTCCGCCGTATTGCCTTGCAGATCAAAATTCCTGAGGTTGTGGCGCGTCTGCAGGCTTATTAGTTAATAAATAAATAAATAAATAATAGATGAATTTACGTCCATGATTTTAATAAATGAGCTGAAATGAAGTTAATCAAACTATTTCACTGTGAACTTCACCATTGAAGACCTACAAGAATCTGTTTATATGATTTGAGGAATAAGGCGTTTATTCCGAAAGAACAATGCTACGAAGCTCAACTACTCAACTAACCACTCATAGCCAGGTTTTTTTCGTTTTTGTTACTTCCAGTTTTTTTTGCATGAGACGCCTCATGTAATAAATAAATAAATAAATAAATAAATAAATAAATAAATAAAACTATTGTTATTCATTCATTCATTGCATACACCATAAAGGTGTGCCGAATCGCCGATTGGCTAATTGATCCAGCTGGCCAATCGCATAGCTCTGCAGCACCGCCCTTTTCTTGGTCCGGGAGCATCATTGAGATTAATCAGGGTAAACGTGTTGATGCCCGTGCTAGCGATTGGTAAATTTGTGTGGTGTTGACATGTTTACCCTAGCACATTTACCCTGGGTAATCTCAGCTATACAGGCAGACCTAGGTAAAGCGTTTCAACTCGCAAAAGTCTGCATTACTTGAGCAGCAAGTTTCTAATCTAACGAATAATTGCAAAATCTTTTGTTCATTAGATTAGCCAGAATCATCCAGGTGTTGAGCAGCCATCTTCTATAGTTATTTTTAAAAAAGTAATGCCAATTAGGATTAGTACTATATTTTTTTGTAACAGCTTCTGTAGAAACTCCAAATCTATAGTGACTTACTTTTGTTTGATTTCCGGAACGACAGTAGGGTCATCAGTGGCGACGAAGATCCGTCGCGTCACGTTCCTTCCTTGCTTCTTCTGTTGGATCTGGAAAAATATGTTTTTCTTCTCCCCAACAAGGACTTCAAACATGCATGGTTGCTCTGCCAGTCTTTGTATACGCTTGGCATCTGTAGTATCCTAAGAATGCGGATATTTTTGCTCTATGGACTGCTCGGTTTAATGTCATCCAAAAAGGCGGATAAAGTTGATTCCATGAGCTCTCTTAGATCCAAATTTGTTTGTATTTTCAATCAGAGAACGGATTTTTAATGATTTTTTCTATTGAAGCTCACCTTGAACCATATCTCCGTCCACTGCATGTACTCGTCGACGGAGTGGTAGTTGGCTTCAGTACCAACTTTGTCTGTGCGACGGACCTGTAGCCCCACAATAGGGCCTAAATTAAATTAAATGACATGTTCAACACAGCGATTTCAAAACAGGCGTCAGATAAATAAATAAATAAATAAATAAATAAATAAATAAATAAGTCCGTCGTAACCATATACGGTGGATTTTCATAGCATCAGAGGTGTTGTTTTGAAACTGTTAGAAAATGTCAGAGAAAACTACTAAAATACTATCAAGATAGGTATGACATTCATTAGTAATTGTGCGTGATTGAATTGCATAGTTGGATTGAACGACAGCTTACCTTTACCGAAGGGTATCTCCGATATCTCTTTATCCAGTGCTTTCTGGAACTGTTCGCCATTTCGCATGAGATACCAGATAAACTGAAGCATTACAATTTCTTAGGCGTCTTGTACCATAGCATCTAACTGACCTGGCTAATGAAGAACGCTGGAGGATTCGAGTGGAGCTTCAACAGCTGCTCAGAGAGCGGCTTCGGTATGGAGAGAGGCAGAAATGCTGGTCTGAATAGGGTGTTTTGGGAAAAGAAGCTCAGAAATTCAAAAAAAAAATCTTCTTACTTGTTGGCTAATCCGTCGACAATGCCCAGTTGTACCACTCTGGCTTGTGAAACAAGGGAGTAAGGACCAGGAACGTCGGACTAAAAAAGGGACTTAGGATCTCCATCCTCAAGAGTGAGTTGCTTCACCCTTTGAGGGGTGGAAACAGAAGGACAATAAAAACCAAATATTCCGGAAGGCTCAGAAATTTAATCATATTTTAAAAAAATCGTGGTACAATGTACGCTGAAATTATGGTGCTGGTCTCATTCTCATTTGTTCCAAGATTATTTATGGATTTCTAAAACACCAGTCTGACCACATTCCTCACCTCATCTTGTTATGCAGTCTGTATCTCAGGCTCACAACTACTAATCATTCATTTTATGCCTTCTCTCACTTGATAATGCAACGTGGGACAATAATTTCCCTTTTATCTGCTCATAACTCCAAAATGTCGCATTTGGAGTGCGAAATCTTCCCTAGCTCGATAAGGAATTGCACCAGAATTTGTAACACTGATTTATGAGTGGTGAACTGACTTACCCCCACGACATCGTCGTACTTGCATGCCGTCACCGGGAGAAATGCACCGACCCAGCCTTTTCTGGAGTACCTGGAGAGGTGCAAATAATCAAGGAGAATTTAAAGAAGCAGAGATATATTCTTCTGAGCATCTGTGCCCTAATGCATCGTATAGATTACCCTGGGTAAACGTGTTGACGATCGTGTTGACAATGTGCAAATTTGCGTGCTGGTAGCATGCTTACCCTGGGTTATCTCAGTGATACACAGGCCTTGGGGGAGCTAGGGGTTGATCCTTAAAAACTCTAATGATCTGCGAATGCCCAGGTGTTCGAATGCACCATTCATGGAAATTTTAGCTTTGAACGGAATCTTCCGAAGCTTTGTGACTATTGAAGAGCAATCGATAATCCATCGTTGAATCGAGTAACGGTTGATAGTAGGTACTTCAACAATGCTTCTTTTGGGGGAATAAAGCACATGCAAGAGGCATATCCAGGGCAGGGATTCAGTTTATGATCCTGCGTCTCTTAACATTGCGTGGTCTATACGAGAACCAATCACGCTAGCCATCGTTGCTTTGCTTGGTCATCGTATCATGGATCCCAAGTCAGGGTGGTTTGGAGTGAGGTGGTTGAGAAAGGGGCGGGGGGGGGGGGGGGGCAAGGGGGGGGGATGTTGAAGG